>JARHVA010001641.1:1592500-2192500 GCA_037957365.1 Torreya grandis
CAATCTACTTTGAATAATCAGTCAAGGACAATAAGTGGTGTGAGGCTATGGAGAAAGAAATACATGCCATAGAGAGAAATGATACATGGGAGTTAGTTGACCTATCAAAAGAAAAATAGGTCATAAGAGTTAAGTGGGTATACAAGATAAAAACTACTCCTAAAGGAAAGATAGAGAGGCATAAGGCAAGGCTAGTAGTGAAGGGATACAATCAAAATCCTAGACATGATACAATGAAACATCTACACCTATAGCAAGGCTATAAACCATAAGGATAATCATAGCCATTATTGCCCAACACAAGTGAAAGGTGCATCAAATGGATGTGAAGTCAGCATTCTTGAATGTAGTGCCAAAAGAAGAGGTCTATATGGGATAGCCACCCAGATATGAGATGATCAAGCATGAGAACAAAGTGTATAAGCTAAAAAAAGCATTGTATGGGCTCAAGCAAGCCCCAAGAGCATGGTACATCCATATAGACTCATACTTGTTGAACAATAGTTTTAGCAAGAGTGAAAGTGATCACACACTATACATCAAAGCATACAAATAAGGTATGTTTATTATTGTATTATATGTGTATTATCTAATATTCACTGGTAATACAAATTAGTCCATTGAAGAATTCAAAATAGCCATGAGAAATGAGTTTGAAATGATTGATTTGGGCTTCTTGAAGTACATTCTTGGCATAGAAGTCAAGGAAATGGATGAAGGCATATTCATATGCCAATATAAGTATGAAAAAGAGGTTTTATAAAGGTTTAATATGTTTTATAACAAGCCTATATTCACTCTAGCCAAGACAAGCCTTAAGCTATGCAAAGATGATTGTAGTAGTAATGTAGACCCCACATGCTATAAGAGTTTAGTGGAAAGCTTAATGTACTTAACTGTAACAAGATCGGATATCAAGTATGCAGTCAGACTTATATCAAGATTCATGGAGATACCAAAGGAGACATACTAGCAAGTAGACAAAAGGATATCGAGGTATATTAATGGAACAAGAGATTATGGTGTTTTGTATGCAATAACAAATTAGTTTCAGCTTGTTGGTTACATGGATAATGATCGGGTAGACAACATTGATGACCAAAAGGGAAATTTGAGGTATCTATTTCATCTTGGGCTTGAAAGAAACAACTGATAGTGTCACTTTTTATAACTGAAGTAGAGTATACAGCAGCCAATGCAACATGTCAAGCTATATGGTTGAGAATGATACTTTCTGATTTGCATTAGGGACAATAATGAGATTCTATGGTCTATTGTGATAATGTATCATCCATAAAATTGTCAAAAAATCATATGTTTCATGGTAGGAGCAAACACATTGCAATTAGGTATCACTTTATTCATGAGTTAGTTGAAAATCATGTTATAGAACTTAGTTTTTACAATTTTGATCAGTAGCTAGCTAATATTTTTATCAAGCCATTACCCAAAGACACTTTCATGCACCTAAGAGGAATGTTAGGGGTCATAATTATAGTATAATTAGGCCTATATAGTGTTAGAATAGCTCTAGAGTCTTATAATAGAGCTATGGACTTAAACAGTCCACCTACAAACTCTACAAAAAAACTATGGACTCCATCAATCCAGCTACAGACTCCTATAAAAATATATGAACTCCATCATTACATCTACAAACTCAATTAGTAGATCTATGGACTCCATTAGTAAAAATATGGACTCCATCAAAAAAACTATAGACTCCATCAACAAAACCATGGACTCCTACAATAAATCTTTGGACTCCATCAGCAAAGCTACGAGCTTCAGTTATGAAGCTCTAAACATGCATAAAAGGATGTAGAAGCATTTGGTAATTTAAAAATAAGTTATAATGAGGTTTTTGAGACTAAAAAGAGTCTAATTGACCATGTTAGGATGGTAAAAAATAAGTGGGAGTGTTAAAATAATATTTTTGCCCCTTACCTAACTCCTAATCAATGACATACCACCAACAACATTTAACACAACCCCTTTAAATTTTTGAATTTTGGAGCCAATTTTGACTTGTTTTGAGGGGAAAAAGCTATGGAGTATGTGAGACAACAATAAGTAGAAGACAAAAGGGAATTTTCAATATAATATAGAATTCAATGTAGTAACAATAGCCTGTAGAATTTACAGCAGCAAAAAGGAAAAAATAGAGTAGCAGAGAAGAGAATGCAATAGTAGCCTATAGAAGAGTAGTAGTCTATAGTAAGGGAAGAAAGAGAGAGCAGAAACCTATAATAATAATAGGGGAAGTCAACTACAACAATAGTCCATAGTTTGGGAAGATATTTCTAGAAGCAAAGGAAGTTTTTTATTTCTTTTGTATGTTATTTTGCAACAACAACAGCTATATGAAATAATTTATGTAAGATGATATTTTTTAGAATTTAATAAATGCAAGATTTAGTGTTTATTTCTCCATTTTATCCCTATTCTATTTCATCTTGTATTGTATATTTGCTACCCAACTGGATCTATAGTTTTTTGTGATTCTCTCTCTCACACACAACCAATAGTGTTGTAGTTTTTTCCAACAATTTATACCTTGGTAGATGGCTAGGCAACACCTTTTACACCATCATCCTCATCATTGGGCTAAAACACACTTGATATATAATAATCATATATATTATTCAATTAATTTTTGATAGACACAAATATCATGATATTATAATATATAATAATTATATAGTAATTATTGTAAAGTGAAAGAGTGTAAATTGACACTTAAACCTCACTCAAAACCCATGACTACTAACTTATCATTGATTCTCACCATCATCACCCAATTCACATTGAAATATTTCACTATTTTCATGATTCTAATTACTAGAGTTGTGGGGTAGGCACCTTGACCACTAGTGTGAAGCTAAACAACTCAAAAGGTGTTTCGCTAGTAGCTACATAGATGTTAAAGGTGTGGCATTTTGGCATTAACCTATTTTTTTAAAGACATTATGATTCTCAGTATAAATATGTATGGTTAATCTTCCTCTTTTCTATATTTTCATAGCCTCCTATTCCCAATAAATTCTATGATTCCTCTTTTTCCTAATTAACTATCTTTGCCAATTAGGTTTGTTTTCAAAATTTTGATAATATTTATATATCATGTAATCTATGTAATATTCATATATATTATGTATTTATTTTTCATAGACAAGAATAATATAACTCCTTATATTATGTAATTAATTTTTAATATTATAAAAATGACATGATTTATGGGAGTTTTTATCCCCATTCCTCTATTGATGTAGTTTCTATCATTGAGCTTTGACGCATTATGCATGGTAACCACTAGTGGTGGTGGAGTTGGTGAAACATCAACATCAACATGTCTATTTTAACATTTTTATTCATCACTTACCTTTCCTTAGACCATACTACATGTTAATCTAAATAACTCAACAAGTGTTGTGCAAACAACTCAACAAATATTTTTATGGTGTGGCATTTGGGCATTAACTTATTTATATGGAGCCATTATTATTCTTAGTACAAAGATGTATAATTCACCTTATTATTTTCTACAGCGGGTATCTTACCTTAAATTTGGAGAGTTTGTAAGGTACAAATGTCATTTTATTTCCATCAAATTTACTGCATATTTTATTTGATATTTAATTCCTCATATACTTATTGATTTTTTTCTTCAAGAATGTTTCATCATCCACATAGGTATGACATCTTTTCATACTCTCTTAGATTGCACAGACTCCCATGCCTGACAAACTCTACTATTCCTCACCTGGATACATTATAGGTGACCAAATACATGTTAGTTCCATATCTTATTTACATACATATTTTATAATAAATTATGTGTTTTCATATACAGTTTGAAGAGATTTGATGTTGAAATGACTAGTGGCTGGGCATCAGTAAACAAGTCCATTTGTATCATAATATTATTTATGCCTATTGATAATCAAAGTTTGTGCAACCGTTTGGACATTTTAACTTTTATTTCATGTGCTTTGAGGATCTATTTGTTCAAATGAAGCCTAAAGTTTTTCAAAGCTATCAGGATTTGAAATGTTCATCCATGCCAATGTGCCATAATTTTTTTGACATCTGTTACCAGCTATTATATGATAAAATATATTAAAAAGAAAATATGGTAGCAAAAAATTTCACCTCAACCCTTCATTAATGCTCAAAAGATATTTTCTATAAATAAAATTCCTCACAATCTATCAATGACTTAAATATATCACAATATATAATTAAAAAAATTAGAAACTTGTAAATAACTATGTATGAAAGAAAATATAGAGGACATTTTTGGTCACCTACCCTAACCAATCATCAAGATGAATGAAAATATATAAAACATAAACTCAAGACCTACCTAGATTTGAGTCTTGAAAAAGGATGAGGTGGATAGTTTCATGGCTACAACAAATTTATAGAGCTACAATACTTTCCAAACTGATCAAAATTAGACCATTCAATTGAGTCCCTTCCATATGGTCTAGAGTAAACTTGTTATAGGGATTCACATCACCTACAATAATCCCATTTATGAAATCTCTCTGCATACATTCAATGAAATATTTTAAATCTAAATACATTCAACCTTAGAGAGATACTTCTTCACAATAATGTATTGATGGCATTTATTGAATCATATAATTGGCTTACAGGTGTTGCTTGCAAGTGGGTGATGAGTTTTTTTGATGTAGATGCTACTATCTTTATCTATTTTTGTAACATGGTTAATGGCTCTCATTAAGACTTAAGAGTGTTATGACTACTTTCATTGGCACATGTATAAATTAATTGCCTCTCACCTCTTTTGAAGGGTTAAAGTATTTATTGTTGTTTATTTTTTCAACATTTCCCTTTAAAAATTATTTTTATCATGTAATTGTTTTTTTTGAGGTTTTTCATTTTGATATTCTATTATTTATAAACAAAAATTATTTTGTTATTCTTTAATTTATAATTTTTGATAGGAATTTTTTAATTTTTTTCATCATTATTTAGTTTATAAGATTTGATAGGTCATACAATGAGGGAAATAATCAAATCTTGAAAATTTGACCATGAAAACATCAACCTACATGCTCAAAATTACCAAAACATAAGATGATCTAGTGAACCTTGAAATATTTTTACCACCTTCATGATTTATAACAATGTTTTTGGATGTCAAAATAATTTCATGTAAAATAATTATGAGGGTAGACCAATCAGGGTTTGAATTGCCATGCAATGCTTTAGTCTATGATGGCTTGCATTCTTTTGTGGAAAGAGATGGCTTCTTTTCCCAAACTCTATGTCAAAACTATAACTCCCTTGGTTTTTATCATGCAACATTTGTATTGGTTGGTTGAAGATCCCAACATGTCGGGGTATTATTATTATTATAGCATTGGAAAATTAGAAGCATCGAGATCAATTTGGAATTTTAGGTTTGGGATTTGGATAAGAATTAAAGTGTACATGGATACATACAATCAACATCAATATTAAAGTTGTAAAAACTCTGACCGTTCATGATTATTTTTCCTGACCATCTATTGAGGTGATCAAACATAGTGTGATTTGTTGACAAAAAAATCATTTCCATACTATACTTTGGCATGATATACACCAAAAATCATCAACATTCCAATTCTAAACCTTCATGCCAAAAAATTATGTTCTAGGGGTTTTTCGAGTCCATTACCTTAAATATACATTCTTCATGGAAATAGATAGCCTATTTTCCCAATCTCTATGTTAAAATTACAAATGCCTTGGTTTCAATCAAGAAACATTTATATTAGTTGGTTGAAGATACCAACATGTTTGGGTTGGACCAACTATGGGTGATCGGGTTCTATCTTAGTGATTGTAATGGAGAAATTATTTTCATTACAATGGCATTATAAAAATTATAAGCACCCAAGAGTAATTTAGAATTTTGGGTTTGTAATTTAGATAAAATTGTGAAGTGGACATGGGTACATATAATCAATATAGAGATTCAAGTTGTAAATGCTCTGACCATTTATGATTATTTTTCCTAACCATCTACCACGGTGATAAAAATAATAATGTGATGCAGTTGATGAAAACTCATTTTGGTATTGTAATTAAGCATGATCGACACCAAAAATCATCAAAATTCTAATTCCAAACCTTCATGTGAGACATGTCATCCAGATTCTATGAAATATTTACATGACTTGAATCCATCAGAAAGGGGTACACAACTTGCAAGGTGGTGGGTTATTTGATTGCATGTTTGCTATTGGGAAGGGTGGAAAAGACAACATTTCTGACTTTCTTTTTATTTTTTTATTAACTAGTAATTGGTAATACCCCCCTCATATTAGAATCAAGGATAAATAAAAATGTAAGAAGTTCAAACATGTAATTCACTATAATTAATTTACAAACATGAATTTTGGTTTTGTGTGAAAAATGCACGTTACATGGAAATCACGATATCTAGAAGACCAATAAATGGTGGGAAAATTTATATTTATTGTCATGGTAGGGTGGTCACTTTACGTGTTCACTATGAGTATTGAATACCAAACATTGTTCAGACATACTACACAATATGTTGAAGGTTCTGAGGTGGTCACAGAGTTTGCCTTTCTCATCCATGGGCAGACAAAGAATTCATTATTAGAGATGGTAAAAACCAATGCATCTAAGAAGAGCTTTAAAAGGAGAATAAAACTTGGAAATAAGGTATTAATCATTATCTCTAAGAAAGAGGGCAGTGGAGAATCCGTAGAAGATAAGAGGGTTTTTTTAAATGATGTGCTAAGCTCAGTGTTTCCACCCAAAGAGAGTGGAAAAGATTTGAGAAATAGCCATAAATTGATTTGTATCAACCTAGAGGTGGTCTCAAAGCTAACTTCTCTTCTAACAACTATAAAAAAGCTATGCCATCCACTGTTCTCTCACATGACATAAATACTGGCCACCATTATCCCCTCGTAACCTATAACTATAATAACCCAATCATCACAACCCCATTCTAGGATGATATTCACACACACATGAAAATGTGGTGTCATTTGATCATAAAATTATTCTTATTTGGTCCCACACTCCCTCTCTTTGGAAGATGGAGAATATGTTCAAGGAAAATGATGTCCCTTTCAAATGACTAAATTTATATGCATAAAGTAGACAGATATTACATTTTCTAACAAGTTTGTATCCCTTGAGGATCTCAAATAGGGAAATAAGATGCACCTTTATGTTTCCCCATGATAGTTTACTCTTTGAATGTTCATGGCCTCAATAAACTAACTAGTAGGTAGATGGTTAGGGATAGTTGTCATAAATTTCATAATTGAAAGTGGTGTGTTTGAAAGAGATTAAAATTTCTAATTTTATTCTTTAGTCTACCAATCACATGATTTTGATAAGTACACTTTGTTAGGTGTCTGATCATGATCCTAGTAGTGGAATAATCATCATACTATTCACACTATAGATTTCATATAATATTGTTTCTTGGGTGGCTATCCATACCCATCAAGTGGTGTGGACCCTTTTTTATTTTAACAACTAAATTCTTGGGATAGGTAACTTGTATGCTTCAAATGATGTCATCAAAATATCTCCACTTTTGAGGTGGTTGGAATATTTTCTTACCAAATCTCACTGGATTATCTGTGGTGATTTTAATGTAGTGAAATCCAATGGAGATAACAAATGTTTCCTTCCTATGCATTGGTGTGATAGGGAGTGAGAATCATAATTCTACATGCATAATAATAGTGAAATATATGATGCCAGTCACCACCAAAAGGGATAATCTACTTCATCTTGGTTTACTTCGTAAAACTTCAGATAATTTCAAGACATAGCAATTAAAAGGCTAGATCAATCTTTACTCGTAGAGTAGGACTTGTTAGAGTTCTCTAATTCCACTATTTGCCCAATGTATTTCATTGATGATGCCATTATTTTAGACTATAAAACTATTAAATTATGTATTGAATGGGTCTCTTGTCAAACTAAATCAACTAAGACCCAGTTATATATCAAAATTGCTCATCTCAACCATGGGATAACTTTTATCCATAAAAAAATGATTTGGAATCTAGTTTCTAGACCCACATGAGAAACATGTTAGATTGATTGGTGTACTGATGACATTACTTGGATAAACACATTTATTATATTATATGTTAGGTAAACATATATCTTTGTATAATTTTTTCACAAAGCATCATATAATGAATTCCATAGGATTTCATAGGAACTTGACAATTAGCATTTACAATCTCGAGTTGCTCAATGGAGATAAAGCTCAAAATTGAGGAAGCTTAAAAATCCATGAGATCCCAACTCAGAGATAGAATGCAATGGTTGAGAGTATGTGATTGAGTTACCAAATAATCATTTTATCCTCTTTACTCTAGATAAGCTATAGAATTAAAGCCATTAAAGATGTGAATGCTAGGTTTACAAAGATCCTAGACATCCTGTATGCTTTTATGCATCATTATAATGGAGTGTTTTCTACCCAACCCTCTTCCCAAACTCATGAATAAACATTCCTACATTATTTTCAATCTTTCCCCTGTACGTTTTCTAAAGCACAAAGATTTTCTTATGATAGACCTCTTAGTTTGAATGATCTCAAGGAAGAAGTAATGCATATGGCCACTGATAAATCCCTTGGTATTGATGGTTCCCATGTGAATTTTATTAGGTCCTTTGGGATACTATTGGAACCAATATTTATAAATTCTATTATAAAGTTATCTTATCTAACTATCTATATCCTCATCAATCAGCGTAATATCAAATCCATTCCAAAGGCTAAAGATCCTGATATTATTACTAATTAAAGACCCATCACTCTTTTGAATCTCTCCTATAAAATCATTGCTAAAGACCATTCCCTCAAGATAATACTTCTTATTCCCCTCATTATTATAAGTGAACAAAAAATATTTATCTAGCACATGTATATTATAGACAATGTTATTATAGTTTAGGAGGGTATGGAATGGGCCAAAGTCTCATGTTTATGAAGATTGATTTTTAGAAATCATATGAAAAGATTAAGTTACCATCATTTTAATGCTTCAGGCTCTTGGATTTGGCCCCCAATTCATTGACAAAATTAATATGCTATTTTAAAATGTTGGAGCTTGTATTATAATTAATGGTGAATAATCTCACAAGTTTGGGTTGTCTAGGTCTAGTAGGCAATATTTACCCTTGGCTCCCCCTCCCTATGTGCTTGATATGGAAGGTTTCAACTATCTATTGGCAAATTAATATTCAAGAGGTTTGGTGAAATACATCACTCTCCCCAATTTTGAACAATAACACATCAATGGGAATTTTGATATGATTTTTTTCTTATTCTTTTAAAGGAACAAGACTTAGTCAAGAATGCTATGGAATGCATTAATTTTTTTTGCCTTGTGTCTAGTTCCTCT
Organism: Torreya grandis; assembly: GCA_037957365.1. Lineage (NCBI taxonomy): Eukaryota > Viridiplantae > Streptophyta > Pinopsida > Cupressales > Taxaceae > Torreya > Torreya grandis. Next base: position 1,601,929 of record JARHVA010001641.1, read on the forward strand.
ATTTAATGGAAGATGACTCACTGCTAAAACCATATCTCTCCAAAACCCCTCATTGATTGGAATGATATCAATAGAAATGGATTCATTTAAGAGTGTAATTGAATTTTATGGGCATTCTCTTTCTTTTCAGTCTTCTCCATCTAAGCTTTGGTCATATTTTGTTTAGAGGGTTGAGAAAAAGATTGCCTATTGGATCAACAAACCTCTTTCTTGAGCAAGGAAGTTCCATGTTTTTTCCTCCAACAAGGAGTTTGAGATATGATGTGTCTAATTGATTTACTTTTCAACCTTTTGTTTTTATTAATTATTCTTTTTATTAATATATTGTGAACCATTCCAATAGTCAATTTATTTGTGAGAAATATGGAAATAAAAATTGAATATTAAACAAAGTATTCTCCTTCCAAATTTTTTTTGATAATTATTATATTAATTGGTTGAAAAATGAATATGATTCTTTGGCATCTTAGAATTTAATTAATTTCATAATCCTAATCAATATGTATTCAAATGCATCTTGAAAGGGTCATTCCTACATAATATGTTTTTCTAACTCGATTATGACTAATGAAATAAATATGTACTTCATATAAACATAATTTAAAATAATGTATGCTTCCTTTAAAAAACATTATATATTAAAATGGGAATAGGGACATATTTAAAATTGTGATACTATTTTACAACCTATAGGTTTAAAAAACCCCTTAAAATGACATTTTTATTTTTTTCTAAATTTAAAAAATTTGGGATTTTGGGAGAGAATTAAAACAGAGAGAGGATTGAGGGTATGTTTTATTCTTTTTTACCTTTGTGACACTAGTGTCATATTATTGATCTTTAATAGATATACACAATATTGTTATGGTTTATCACACATTTATTACACTGAGTTGAGTTGTTATTCTACCCCTTGACCATCATTTCTAATAATACCCTATATTAATGGTCACCTCCTCTACACTTGCATCATTTGATGTAGGTTTCCATTACAGATATCTAAATAATCATGGCCCTAAAGAGGGCAAGGAGGTTTTTACTATAGGTGTTCCACAAGGTATTGGTTCTAACCCATAAACCCTTTCCATCATGTTGTGGTTGATTTCATTGAATTTGACAAAGCTTGCAATTGGTTTGAATATTTTACTTATGTTGGTTATTTTGTTGGCTTAGTCCCCCTGAGTGCTTGCTCAAGTAATGGTTTCATAATCATTGGAAAACCCATGGCATTAAGCTTTAGGAGCTTTAGAATATGACCAAAGGTTTTTTCTTATTTCACATTGCTAATGTTGACTAATGTAAGGCTATTTTTAATAATAGTCCATAGTTTATTCATAATACTCTTACGGTATTTTCTCATTGGATCATGGATTTCCATGTCTTTGAGTAAGCTAAACACAAAATCTAATCATAGATTAAGTTTCCAAATCTCCCTATCCCCATTTGGGTCTTTGTCAAACAACTCATTAAACCCTTATGGTGATTCATTTTCCATAGGAAACCAAAATTCTATGAGGCTCACCCACAAAAGTTAGTATGTGTTGAAATTGACCTAGCCAAGGAATTTGAGGAAACTATTGACATACATATTGGTGAAAATCAATTTTCATAATGTTTTATTTGCATTAATAATCCAAACACTTGTTTTCACTACCAATCCTCAAACCATATGATTTGATAATGCCCTTTAATGGATAATTTTTAACATGATCCATAAGAAAAAGGAGTTCCATAGAACAAGTCGACCAGCTCCACTGGTGATAGATGGACCACTATGACTAATAAAAAGAATGTTTCAAGTTATTACAGTGATTTTATGCCATAAATTGATTTGTATCAACCCACAGATGGTCCTAGAGTTATCTTATCTACTCTTAATGATAAAAATATTATGCCTTCCACCACTCTCTCACATGATGTAGATAGTTTCCACCATTATACCCTCACACCCTACAACTATCACTGCCAAATCATCATGACCCAATTCTAGGATGATATTCACACATTAAAATATGGTATTTTTAAATCACAAAAGTATCAATCAATCCCGCAGTCCCTCTCCTTTGGAAGATGGAGAATATGTTTAAGGAAAATGATGTTCTTTTGAAATGACTAAATTTATGTACAAAAACTATACAAATCTTACATTCACTACCAAGTTTGTATCCCTCGATGATTTAGAAGAGGGAAATAAGATGCACCTTGATGTTTCCCCATGACATTCTACTATTCAAATGTTCACATCCTCATTAAACTAACCTTTAGGTAGATAGTTAGGGATAATTGTCAGAGCTTTCATAATATGAAAGTGTTATGCATGAAAGAGGTTAAATTTTCTACTTTTATTATTCAGTTTATTACTCACATGATTTGGATAGGCACACTTTACTAGGTGTCTAATAATGATCTTGGTCATGAGGAGTCATCATATTATTAGAACCAGAGCTTTCATATAATATTATTTCTTGGGGGTCTAGCCATACCAATTAGGTGGTGTGGACCCTTTTTTATTTTGACAAATGACTTATTATGTTGGGAAACTTATATGATTCAATTTTTTTTTGAAATATCTCTACTTTTAAGGTGGTTGGATTATCTATGGTGATTTCAACATGGTGGAAACCAACAAAGATAAAAAAAATGTTACATTCCTATGCATTGGTGTGTTGGGGAGTGAGAAACATGATTCTACATGCATGACAAGCTTGAAATATATTATCCCAGTCACCACCAAAAGAGAGAATCTATTTCATCTTGGTTTACTTAGTCAAACTTCAAACAAATTTAATACATAGTGGTTAAAAGGCTAGATCATGTTTTACTCGTAGAGTATGAATTTTTATCCTCCTCTAATTCCATTGTTTACCCAATGTATTTCATTGATGATGCCATTATATTAGATTATCAAACTATTTAATTATGTATTGAATGGATCACATGTCAAACTAGATCAACTAAGACCCAGTTCTATCTCAATACTGCTCATCTCAGGCATGAGATAATCTGGGCCACATCAAATGGATTTGGAATCTAGTTTTTAGACCCACAAGAGACACATGTTGGATTGATTGGTGGGTCGATGCCATTACTTGAACTACTACCTTTCTTATATTATATGGTAATAAAACATCTATATTTAGACAACATGTTCACAAAGCATCATACCATTAATTCCATAGGATTTCATAAGAACTAGACAATTAGCCATTTAATGTTCATTTTCAATCTCGAGTTGCTCAGTGGAGACAAAGATAAAAATTATGGAAGCTTACAAAGCCATGGGATCCCAACTTAGAGCTAGAATGCAATGGTTGAGAGTGAGTGATAGATTTTATAAATAATTATTTTATCTTCTTCACTCCAGCCAAGCTATAGATAGAGTAAATCCATCAAAGATGTGAATTCTAGGTTTACCAAGCTCTTGGACATCCTATAATCATTTTTTCACCATTATCATGGAGTGTTTACTACCAAAAACTTTAATATTTCCCCCACAATATTTATAAAGCGTAAAGATTTTCTTGTGATATAACTCTTTATTTGAATTATCTCAAAGAATAAGTAATGCATATGGCCTCTGATAGATCCCATGGAATCAAAGGTTTCCCATGTAAATTTTATTAGGTCCTTTGAGAAACTATTGGACCAAATCTTTAGAAAGTCAATTATAAGTTGTTTTATCCTACTATTTAAGTCCTTATCAATTAAGGTAATATCAAATTAATTCAAAAGGATAAATATCCCAAGATTTTTACTAACTGGATATATATCACTCTTTTGAATGTCTCCTAAAACATTATTGCTAAATACCTTTCCCTCAAGATGAGATATCTTCTTCCCCTCATTTTTATAAGTAAACAAAAAATATTTATCCAACACATGTAGATTATAGACAATGTTATGTTATTTTGGGAGGGTATGGAATGGGCCAGAGTCTGTGGTCAAAATTTTGTGTTTGTGAAGATTGATGTTTATAAATCTTATGACAAGATTGAGTGACCCTTCATAATTTTAATGCTTCAAGATCTTGGATTTGGTCCCAAGTTTATCCCCAAAAATAATATGCTATTTCAAAATTTTGGAGCTTCTAGTACGCTTAATGGAGTACAATCTCATAATTTTGGGTTGTATAGGTCTATTAGGCAAGGTTTCCCCTTGACTCCATTTCTCTTTGTTCTTGCCACAGAAGGGTTCAACTACCTTCTAGCCAATTACTCTTCAAGAGGTTTGTGAAATAAATATGTCTCCTCCCCCATTTTGAACAAAAACTCATCAATGGTAATTTTGCATATGATTATTCTTTTATCCTTTTGGAGTAATAAGATTCAATCAAGAATGCCATGGAATGATTTAATTTTTTTTCCTTGTGTCCAATTCCTCTATTTAGTGGAGAAAGACTCAAGGTTAAAAATACTATCTCACCCAAAAACCTCTTTGGTTGGAAGGATATAAATGGAAATGGATTCATTTAGGTGTGCAATTTAATTTTCTAGGTATTTTATTTGATTTTCTAGATTCTCCTTCTAAGATTTGGTCATATAATGTTTAGAGGGTCAAGAAAAATATTGCCTATTGGATTAACATAACTCTTTTTTGAGCAAGAAAGTTTTAATTTTGTTCCAAAGTGTTGGTTACTACCCATGGTTATTATTCTTCTTGTTGATATCCTTCTAAAGCTACCTATGTTAAATCAAAAAAGTCACTATGACATTTTCTCTTGGAAAATTTAGAAGGCCATAAGGGTTTCCATCAGGTCTCATGGGATATTTATTTTATACCTAAGGAAGTAGAGGGCCTTGGGCTAATTAACATCAACCTTCAAGGCCATGACTTAAGTGTTAAGTGGATAATCAAAATCTTAAAAGGGATGAGACATCGAAGGCTCTGTTGATGAATTGCATTATCCAAGGAACTCATTTTGGTAGAAAGTCATGGAAGAGGATTTATTTGAAAAATATTCTTCTTTCTCCTATGTTGGTTTAAATTGGTGGAAATTTTGTGGTTAAAATTATACATAGTGTGGTAATTGCTCAAACACAAGCTCATCTAAGTAGTGTATGGTTTTAAAAATATACTCTCTTAATTCTCATTCTCTCTAAAGATTTCCCATTCTTAGTTTTCATAATGTCCCCTTTGTCATGGTCCCATGGATTAAGAATCTTAGGATTTTTAGAAAGGGAATAATATCGATGATATATTATGTAAGTTTTATCTTAGGTGGATCTAATGGGATATGCTTAGAATTAAATACCATCTTAAGAATGAGGATGTAAAGTTCATTTCTAAAATTTAGAAATTGATACCTAATGTTTTTCTCCACAAGATTGGTGTATCATATAGATCCCCATGGTGGAAATATGAGCATTCGCCTACTGCTACTCCTTTATAATGGTACAAACCCAATATTTGGTATCATGTTCTTACCACTCAACATATTTAGAGTAAAATCCTCAACCATCATTGGAAGTTAAGGTCCCTAGATGTTGTTTGGACTTGAAGGTTTTCCAATTTTTTGGAAAATATTATTGAGCTCTAAAAATCTCATTTTTTGGTGAATTCTCTACTAGGGCCTACTAATTGGAGATCGTATAAAGAACATGAGGGTTTCAAATCCCACATTCTCTACTTGTCATTAGGCTAAAAAATTTAAACACCTTTTCTAGTTTCATTCCCATGGTTAGTCTACCTAGAAATGGATTCATACCCTTTTTCAACCTTTTCTTCTAGAATTATTTACTTGGAAAATGGTTTTTCTTTGGGACTCAACCATGTTAGTTGCAAGATACAATATGTTTTGGTAGATATTTCATGTAGATATTAGTTTTCATATACATAAATATAGAAATCATGTTATTTTTAATAATGAAGCTATGGAAAGAGATTTTTTTGGTGATTAATAGAGTTAATGTTATCTCCAATGTTTTTCTTTAGATCTAAGTCCTGACAGAGAAGGTTTTTGTAGAGATGGAACACCTATAGATAATTTTTTACCATTGGGATAATGCTTCATGTGATTTTCGTCATATGCCTTTTGATCCTCCCTGTATGTCAAAGGAAATGCAACTAATCTATAAATTAATCCTAGCTCAAAGAAGATAAATCCTACTTACACTTATGATTTTTGATACATAGATATTTGGGGTCATGACCAAGATGGATCTGTTATACCTAACCAAGGGATCTCTTATCATAATAATACCACTAGGGAGGGTTCCAAAGCCTCCAGTCAACTAAAAATTATGCAATAACCCTAACTAGGTTTTATGTTTTCATATTCACTAATGTACAAATGACAAAAAAAAAGTCTAATCTAGTGCTCACCAAATCTTGTATCATAAAGTGGAGATAATAAACATTAAAAGTAAACATGCATAAGATAATTCTATTTAAGATATCTATAGGTAAAACCCTAATGTATAGAAATAGAAATAGATTCAAAATCCTTAACTTATGCTACTTATATCTACTAAAATAAAGGTGCAAAGTTAGAGATACTTACCTTGAAGATGAACCCATAGAGACTCAATCTCTCCCTTGGATAAATGTGCTTCATAATAGGTTGTTGTGATTTGTAAGTGTAGACACCTAAAACTAGCCACTAGTAACCCCCAATCAGGGTTTTGGCCAATTTCCACCCAAAATACATAATTTGGCCTAAAAACACTAAAACATGCTAAATGATGTGAAACTGACATATTCAAGTGCCAATTTTGGCTAGGGTATCACTAAATGGGGTAATGCAATTTATGAGCTAGCTAACTTTGATGCAATCATTTTGAGTCAAAATGCCAAATTTGCACCTGAGTGCTCTAGATTGCTCTTTCCTATCAAATCTCTTACACAAGACATGTGCATTTGTTATTTATTTTTGGTAACATCCTAAATGGTAATATGGTTTCAATTCATCTAACATCACCTTCCAATTCTAATCCAATCAAAATTTGGACCAATAACAAGGCATTATGATCAATTTGAGTAATTTGTGCACAAAGTACTTAATCATGCTTAAGAGCTAATTAACCCAAATCAAGGCCTAATAAAAAATTCCATGGAAACTTTTTGAATACTTATTCCTGAAAATGAATATTTAATATCTGCATCATCAGGTGACCTCATTTCTTGGGAAGACATCCCTAGGCCATAAATGCCACATATATCAGGATTCATGCCCTTCATGCCTATCCAAAGACTTCCATGATGCCCTCCATGCCTATTAATTTCACCTTCTTCTAATTTCATGATGAGGATAATTATAAACTTAATTTCAAAAATTGAATTAATCCTCAACCACACATCTCAATCTTGAGATGGATGGTTGAGGTTGATTCTGATCAAATCCAAAAATTTATAAATAGAGAGGCCAAGAACACCATTTCTAAGCTATTTTGGTGAAAAGTTATTATGCTCAAATATCTTCAAGGACTTTATTATGAAAAGTTATAATTCCAACTTAATTCCAATCTAAGCTAAACCACAAGCCAAAGGTGCAAAGGAGAAAAGGAGATAGCCAAGCCTCTTTTGATGAAGACTTCATGAGTAAAAGCCAATCAAGCCACCATTACAAAGGAATTTGGAGCATCCAAGGAAGGTGAATGAATTCTTATGTTTTATTTCTTAATTTTTAGTTGTGTTTCTCTTTTTTTTTTGTTAACTAAGCTCTCCCTAGTGTCTAGGCCTAGAGATGTTATGCTATTAGTGTGTTTCTTTCATTTTGTTTTCATTTTGGAGCTAACACCATACTAACCATCCTCTCTTGAGTCAAATTCCTAGATCACATAATGGTATGTTCGGTGGGAATATTCATATCTTACACATGAAGAAGATCATTTTTTAACTCTAAAATATTTATTTGTACCTTTAAAACTCTTGCAAACTAATTTTTTAACTTTATTTTGCCATTTTTGGTTGCCAAGGTTTTACACAGTAACTGACATCGACAAGTAAGACTGACAGTAGTTACATGGCTTAACCGACATTAGTTATCAAAACTAAAATTAGTTAGATTTTGATTAGACAAGGTAACCATCATTAATTTTAATAACCAACATCGGTCACTATGTTTTTCCAAAAACATAGACCCAAGCGCTACTTTTTCAAAGTTCATTGTTTCAAGCTAAAAAGAACTTCAAAGCTAAAGGACATGTTAATAATTTTTCTACAAGACCAAGCTTGATATTTGTTCAAAACATGTTTAAATCACCTTTTCATGATTAAAAATCAATTGGGAACTTTTTTTGAATGATTAACAAAGAATTTAGATGTTTTGGTGAATGTTTTCAAACTATTCAACTAAGATCAAGGGTTCAAATGAACCCCACCAAAGCTTTCATTTTGGGCTTAAAATTGAACACACTTGTCAATTTTTATTTATAATAGTTGTTTAATTAAATCTTAGTTTGGAAAAAAGAGTAATTTTGCATGTATGCTCTTCCATTTGTCCTCTATAGGGAACCCTTAAAATCAAAAGTGCTTTCCCTATTGAAAGTAGCCTAGTCCAAGGCTTAGAAATAATTTTGTCTAAATCACTCCCCAAAAACTCCTCAAAGTTTTGGTGACCTTGAAAATAACCCTAAAGTATTTTTATTTCATGTTTTTTTTATTTTTATGTAAACTTGGCTTGCGAGAGGGACTTCATCACCTACCGCAAGATTTTTAAGGAAACATTGACCTGGGGTTTCATCTTCTGGCATTGACTTCATTTGGATCCTTTGGAGTTACACATGGGACATAATGGCACTTTGGACATCACACTACACTAATAAAACATTAGGATGTAGTGATTTCAAAAAGGACCAGACCTTTTTACAACAAGCCAAGTGATACAGACCCAAAATCCATGCTTTTCTTTTGCATTATTTGGCATGAAAGTCATTGTGCAATTGATTCCCATAGATCATTTGAAAAAAAATTAATTCTTAGACAAATCCCCACTTTCCATAAAAGTATTATGGGTGAAATGTGCATCTCAAGGTCCATGTCATAGTACTGTCATTTAAGAGAAGGGGGGGTATAAAAACCCTACTAAATAATGCACATTTACTTTTGGATAAACACTTAAAATCCTCTCAAATGATGTATATTGATGGATTCCAATAATAACAAGAAACCTTGTCATTTTAGGATCTAAGGGCGATTAATTAGTTGCTCTTGTCCTAGTTTAAAGTATTTTTTAGAGTCAAAACTTGGTGTAAACAAATAATCCTAACCAAACACATAGTCTAAATTTTTATTTGAACAAAGAGGCGTTATGCTGTCCACATGAGATCATCAATTTTCCTTGTTCAAAATTTCATCAAAATCTTGAGAGTCATATCATCCACTTTGGTGAAGTTATGCTGCCCAAATGAGTCTAGACCTTTACCAAAGTTGTTTAAGTCTACTTATAATTTAAATTCAGAATTACACCTTTACAAGTCATAGGGTTGATGTGTTAAGTAGGTTCACCATTTGCACTAAACTTGAGGAAACTTAGGTTTAATTTCCAATTTAGGTTAAAGGCCATTTAAAGACTCATAATCATTATCATCACTTGATAGACTTAATCCATTTCATGCTAAACACTTGCACTTTGAGTATATGCACCCCAACATTTTTAAGTCAAGAAAAATAATGTTATGCTATCAAATTTGTAGGAAAATGTCTTTGACTTAGAGAGTTTTTGAAACAAACCTTTTTGTCATACCTTTTGGGTAGTATAGCATCATTACACTACCAAAAACATTTAGATTATTATTTCATGGATCCTCTTGCATATAGTTCCAAATTTTCTCCTACATTTTTAGACCAATCCAAGTGTACTTTTGTGATCTTTTGTCTAAAATGGTTATACTTCTCACTTTTATCTAGCTTGTTTATAAAAAAAGAACCTAGTTTTATACCATTTTTTGTGATAAAATAAACTATTTCTAAAAGTGCCTTTTGTTTTATACCTTATACCTAGTTGATCAAGTTCATGCCCAAGAATCAAATGCCTAGTGTTTTTTAGAAGTGTTTCAAATCCATTAGATTAAAAATTTCATCTATTTTCAAATTCTAGCTTTTGACATCGTTTGGCCAAGAGTCCTAGCACATCCCTTGTTTGAGCCTAGATTTTGATGATGCATTTGTCCAAAAGACCTATCAAATTTTAACTTCCTAGATTAAAATGATTTGAAACACTTTGACTTTAGATTTTGGCATTTTTATTTTAGGTCCATTTACTTGCTTTTTTTTGTTTGAATAGTGAAATTTTAGATACTTCACGATAGCTTGTTTCATCACAAATCTTTGCATAAACCTTTTTGATCCTTTTGACAAAATCTAGACCAAGTTGTAACATCAACTATTTTAGATTCTATCCTTTTTTAGAGTTTGTAGAAATCTTTAGCTTTTTATCACAAAAGCATTGACTATGGATCCTAACATGTATTTCTACACTCATAGTGGAATCATATACAATTTATAGATTAGTAATGTAGTTGCACAAGAAGAAATGGTGCAAGACCCCTATGTGGATAATATTTCTTATGAGATTGATTTTTATCCCTCTTATAATAATCAATTAGGGGCACAAAGCCAAGATCCATTGGCCAACTATCTGGTTAACATACCACCTTATTTAGAATAGGGCCAAGAGCAAACCATGCAATACCTAGCTACAATACCTATAGTGGATGAGATAGTACTTTAACAATCATATTCTACTAATACAATTTCCACGTATGATCCATTTTTGTTTGAGTGACATTTGTTAGAGAACAAAGATGAGATTTTGGTTAGAACCATAGAGGTAGGGGCTAAGTTTCCAATAGACTTCCCCCATGAAAATTTAAAAAGTCTAGTAAGAGTGCCCCACAATATCATTTATGATCTATAGGCTTCTTCTATCAATCCTATGGCTCTAGTCCAAATAATATACTAAGATCATAATATATCTTATCAAGGAAACAAATCATGGAAGAGGACTTTAACCAAATGTAGGTAGCATATCAAACATATATGAATCTAGCATATGATTTCAATCAGAATAACATGGTAAGTAAGCCTCTCATTGACCTAGTTACTTAAATGAGAGTGTTGATAGAGTTAACTGGACAAGAGAATCTAAATTCTGACCCATTCATACAAACCATTTCAATAGATAATTTGATGCGTGTGCCCATTATTGAAGAAGTGTCTTTAGCCTCTACACTAAATAGTGAGCCAAATGGAGTAGATAATGTGCAAATAACATCCAATCCTGATTAAAGTGGTACTAATGCACAAAAAACCAGCCAAAAACATGTGCCTATAGTTAATCCCATGAGTATATCATCATACTAGGGAATAGGAGTTTCTACACCCCAACGTCAACCAGCTGTTTCCTCAAGTGTAAAACCTATGGAACTAGGTAATCAAATAATGGCCAATGTCATGGCTCAATGATAGAATGTGATGAATCCTACTCCTCAACAAGTAACGAGTAGTATTTCACAACAACATGATCAATCTAGTGTATCAATGCAACAAAGGACAAATACATTACCACCTCAATCAGGGGCAACAAATTTTCTACTTTTCTAGGTAATGACAAATGTACCTCTTTAGTTACAGACTAATATGCCAATCCAAAACCAAATAATGACTAGTCAAAAACATGTAAATATTAGTCAATGATAGAGGCTAAATTTATAATCTGATTTCACTTTCTCATAGGGATTTATGTAATAATGAGGTCCCCATGTTTCTCAAGTACCTACTAGACAACTATTGGTTTAAAATGTGCCACAAATCTAGAGACAGGGTCTTGGTCCACAAGTTCCCACTCAATAGCAAGGTTTAATTAGTTAAAAACATGTCCCTTTTCAACCACAATAGGCATAGTATAGTTATATGCCTCCATCTCAACCAAAAAATCCTCCAAGTCAAACCTTTATTGCCAACCCAAACCAAAATATCACACAACCAAATGTGTAATTTTAGGTAAATCCTAATCCACATATGTGTATTCCCAATCCATTCCCCAACCAAATTAATGTACCTCAATAAGTAACTCCATCATACCTTGGTCAAAGTGTTCCACTTGTGACCTCCCAACCATCTATCCAAACCCAAATTCTCCCTCAAATCAATATTCCTTCCAGTTTCCTATCCTAAGAATTGTAACAAATGAAGGATGTAATTACTGCCATTCAAGCTGGTAAACAAACTAAAAAATTTAAATTAGATTACATATGTTCCTATCCATTCAATATGGAATATTTATAGATACCATTTCCTTCAAGATACAAACCACCAAAATTTGATACATACAAAGGGAAAGGTGACCCTAGAGCTCATTTGACCAAATTCTTCATCATATGTCAACCAGTGGCATATAAGAACATATGCCTTTTGCTATTGTTTCAAATAAGTTTGGCTAGACATGCCTTGGAGTGGTTTTTGAAGTTGCCCAAAAATTCAGTAACAGATTTTGATGATCTTTTTGATAAGTTTGTGTAGCACTTTTCCAATAATCTCAAGCATGAGATTTCATTAGAGGACTTAAGAAAGCAAATCAAAAATATGAGGAGATTTTTGAAAGTTATTTACAATAGTGGAGAGCCCTTGCAAGTCATTTCACCATAATTTACTAGATAAATAGTTAGCCATTGTGTTTACCAAAAAATTTACATAGTAAGATAGCTTATCATTTGGAACTACAATGTGCACATACTTTCAAGGAAATCATTTAATAAGGCTTATTGATTGAGTGAGAAATCATTAATAAAGGAGTCATCAAGATTAATTTAACTAATCAAAATCAAGGTGCCAATCAAGGGAATGACTAGAATCACATCTAAGTGTAAGCATCATAATCGGCATAGGCCAATAACCATGAAATATCAAAGCAATTCAGTTGTGATAGAAATGTTGTGGAAAATGGAGTAATCAAATCCCATCATGTGAAAATAGTGAAAACATCATCTCTACCACCTTTTCAACTTAATCCTACTCAACTAGTGCTGCAAGCACAACAACCAAAACCTACACAACAAATACAACAGTCGTTACCATTGCAAACCCCTCCTCCTAGAAGAATCATGCCTACACATCATGTCTTGAGTGACCTAGGAGAACCTATTGAGTATGTATTTCACAAGCTTGCAACCAATAATCTGATTAGTTGGCCTATACCAAAGCATTATCTACAAGGTATTCCTTATCCTAATTAGTACCATGAAAATGAATTATGTGACTATCATTGGGTCAATGGGTATAATCTATGAAGATGTGCCTAAATCAAGTATTTAATTGAGAATATGTTGGATAATGGGGAGATAAAATTGGATAATGGTACTTCCACTTCTATTCAAACTCTTGGGATCTATCAAAACCCCTTTCCTCAACATAACAATCAACAATATCAAAACAATCAGTAACAACAACAATAGCTAATGCAACAATAACTAAACAATATCAAACTCAAAGGCCAAACTAGCAAAACCAACAAAATTAGTAGCAAAACCCAAAACAACAGAACAATGGACAAAATTAAGGTTATAACAGTAACAACCAACAAATATACCATGCATTGCACATGACTACAATAGGGTTGTAGGTCACATTTTAGGGGGTATCATTAATACCATCTCCATTAATCCTAGACCAAATACTAATTAGCTTAGACCATTGCTAAACAATAATATTCAGCCAAATCACATGAATAATCCTTCTTTGACCTGGGAGTGCATACAGGTCAACCAACAAACTAAGACTTCCCCTTTTGGACCTTATATTGACAACTCATTCTTGCCATGTAACCACATGCAAGTGCACTAGCAACCAAGACTTGTCCTTTCTAATCCCATACCATTCCCAACATTAGTTAGCAATAATGGTCTAGTATTTAATCATTTTTATGCAATCACAACTCAGAGGTCAAATATTACTATCCTAGGCCCACAACTATCCACCATTTTGCTTGTCATCCAACCAACTGTTTAGCCTCAGAATAAACCATTCACTACTGACCAAGACAAGAAGTTTGATATTGTGGAACAATTGTAAAACATACTAACACAAATTTCTATTTTAGATTTTCTATGAATGTCAATAATCCAAAAAAACAACTTGAATGAGTTTTTGACCCAATCCACTATTGTTAGTGACAAGCTTTGGTTGGACACTTAGCTCTAGCCCAATGAGTCACATTCAACCAAAGCGATATGTCTTCCCTTGGCCTGCTCCATAATAATCCATTATACATAGAAGTTTATATAAAGTGACATAAAGTGAAACATGTCCTTATAAACAATGGATCAGGCCTCAACATAGTGTCTCTTAATCTCATTAAGATTCTTGGGCACATAATGATAGATCTCTAACTAGAAATAATAACCATCTAAGCTTATGATAATCAAGAAAGAGAATCACGAGGCACCATTAGTTTGTCAGTTATCATTGGGCCTTTGATCCATGATACACTTTTCCACATGCTTAATCTTGATTTATCATACAACATGCTTCTAGGTAGGCCTTGGTTACATGAGATTCATGTAGTCCCATCAACACTACACCAATGTATCAAGTTTTCCCACTCAAGGATGGAAGTGAATATTCTAGGAGATTTACACCCATATGAGCACTACAAGCATCTTGAAGTTGAATTTCAAAGTTATAATTATCAGTATGATATGAATCCAAGTTCTAAGTACGATAAATGAAAATATATACTTATTGATCCTTCATTAGATAATTGCATAGATCCTAATACCTTGGATTCCCTTTCCCACATGCCACCTCCTGAAGCTTATAATCATTTCACCATTTCAGATAATGGACTAGGAGAGTATGTAACCCATGATACATTTCATATTTCCAATCTTCCTCAAAATATTAAAACCTTTAGGTGACCTAAATTCACCCCAATATGCATTGGAAACAAAAGAACAAAGATAAGGGACCTGTCACATTTGTACCAGCATCTAGCCTAGGACCTAACCCTCTTGAAGGGGATGAATCATGGTTATACAATGACAACCAAGCTTATTTTTATAAAAATGGCAAGTATCCTATTCCTAATAAGTTCATGGACCATCACAATTATGAAGGAAGAGGCCTCAAACCAAATTATCAAGGAACCATTGAGCCAATTTCCATGACTAAGTATGAAAGACCTTATGGACTTGGATTTAAACTACCTAGGGGTGACCCCACATATCTTATTCAAACTCCCTCACCAGTGACTAGTGATGATGATGCTGACAATTAAGTAGAGTCTGATCATAGTCTCACCTTTGATGACCTTGTTTAAAACCACCTATTTGATAACAATGCCATTTGTACCCTTACCTTGGCTATTTATCGTAACCCTTTGCCATTATATTATCTCCAACAAATAGATTGGGACCAACAAGAGACTAGTCTACCAATTGATGAGTTCCATAATGATGAGGCATTCTATGACTTTTTAGGCCTTAGAGACAACATTCCATTGGGAGATCACAAATCAAGGTTCTCAATCACATTAGATCCTACAACCTATTTTAGAGAGTAAGTGAACACCCTTAGCCAAAAAAAATAAGTAAAAAATTGAGGTCACAAAGTGAAAACCTCTTTGAGGAACTTTTTAACCAAGGAAAAAGTAAAGATAAAGGCCAGTCTAGTGGTGAAAACCTATTTCAAGTGCCATTAGATAGGGGTGTTCATTTTTCTTCAAATTTAGACTAGGAGACCACCAATGATGAACTTGTCTATGGATCAGAGTTTAACTTTGAGAAAAAACAAGTATTTGATCAAATTCTTGAAGAAATTTTAACTATTTTTTTTTTACATGGCTAGATCTCCCATTAGGAGACTCAGATTCATCATGCCTAGGAGTTGAAGAGCAAGTCCTAATACATGACCCTGACATAATCTAATAGTTCAAGTCACTGCCTACTATTTTAGAAGATGGTTCAACCCTTCTAGTCAAAGATATAATAGAGGTAAATATTAGGACTCTATCAAACTTGAAATGGATAAAATTAGGTACATCCCTCATTGAGGGGGAACATGATGTCTTTTCAACTCTGTTAAGAGAGTTTGTGAATATTTTTGCATGGACCTATTCTGACATACCAAGTTTAGATCCCACCTTGGTTCTGCACCACCTTGTGGTTAATCTTGATGCCAAACTGGTAAAACAAAAGTTACTTAAGATGCATCCTCGTATTGTTGTATTGGTAAAGAAAGAGTTGAAAAAACTCTTAAAATTAGGATGTATACAATCCATTGACTACTCTGAATGGATCTCTAATGTTTTACCTGTTAGTAAAAAGCTTGAAGGGATTATAATTTGTAATAATTTTTAAGATATCAACAAAGCTTGTCCTAAAGTTTATTTTCCCTTGCCTACTATCAACATGATCATAAAATCCATGGAAATTTATGACATGCTTTCACTCATAGATGGCTTTTCAAGATACAACCAGATTAGAATCACACCAAAGATTAGCATAAAATAATGTTCACCACTCTATGGGGAAAATTTTATTATCAAGTGATGACATTTGCTCTTAAGAATGTTGGAGCTATGTATCAAAGGGACATGACCATCATATTCCATGATATGATGTATGATATTGTTGAAGACTATGTGAATGACATATTAGAAAAATCCAAAACCAGAGCCGACCATCTAGTAGTGCTACATAAGATATTTAGAAGATTATGGAAGTACAAAGACTAAATCCAAAGAAATGTGTGTTCAGTGTAACTTCATGAAAATTAATTGGATTCATTATGTCTCATATAGGTATTGAAGTCAATCTAGATAAATTCCATGTTATAACCAAGATGCCACAACCAACCAATTTAAATCAACTCCATAGTTTGCAGGGTAAGATCCAGTCAATCTGATGCTTCATATATTAGTTGTAAGATAAATGTCATCTATTTTGACACCTTTTAAAGAAGGGAGTTTCATTTCACTAGGATGATTACTACCAAATAGCTTTTCAAAAAATCAAAGACTATCTTGTTAATCTACCTATTTTGTTACCTCCTATGCCAAGAAAGCCATTTTTGTTATACCTATCAGCTATCGATCATGCTTTAGCAGCACTCTTGGCTCAGCATGATGACAAAGGAAAGGATCATGCTGTATACTACCTAATTTTTACCTTGGTTATATATGAACATAACTATGTACCTATTGAAAAAGCTTATCTAGCCATGGTCTTCATAGCTCAGAAACTACACCATTACATGTTGAATAATAAGACCATGATCATTTCAAAAGGAGATCCACTCAAGTATCTACTATCTAAAGTAGCTTTACAAGGAAGAATGGCTAAATAGATCATGCTTCTTAGTGAGTTTGACATAGGGTATGTCAATTAGAAGTCAATCAAGGTACAATTTCTTGCAAATCAACTCGTTGAAGCACTTCTCATAGACACACAACCACTCATGTTTCTATTTCTTGATGAATATATCATGACCATCATTAACACACTCCATGAGGATCAACCCTAGAAACTATTTTTTTAGGTTCATTCACTGAACATGGATCGAGGGTAGGCCTATTATTTATTACACCACAAGGGGATCTAATCCCTAAATCATTTAGAATCAGCTTTCCTTGTACAAAAAACATGGTCAAGTATGAAGCATTTATTTTAAGAATTTGACAAGTAGTGCATTAGAATATATCTCATCTCCAAGTTTATGGTGATTCTTGGTTAATCATTAATCCAGTTACAAATCATTTTCAGACCAAAGATGACAAGCTAGTTCCATATAAAGCCATGGTTGACACTCTTAAGCAACAAATTACCAATATTTAGTTTGAGGACATACCAAGGGATAGTAATATAACTATAGATTTCATGGATACTATTGTCTCTCTGATTCAAAAAATAGATAAAGCTAGAGTCTTAATTCCTCATCGATAATTTATCAGCACCAGATCGTGAACCTTTAATTGTTGCCAAGATTTTTGATATTATTGGTCTTAATTGTATCTGGTACTCAGACCTTTACAACTACCTTTATGACCAAGTTTTGTAACCTAACCTATCTCAAAAATAAACCAAAGCCTTCATTCATCACTCCACTCATTATACTTTACTTGGATCTACCCTTTATCATCATAGTTTTGATGGAACTCTACTTTATTGTTTAATTTTGATAGAGTCTACACTCGCATTAAGAGAAGTTCATGGAGTATGTGGAGCTCAATCTAGTAGGGCAGTCTTATCTAAAAAGATTTTATGTATTGGGTATTATTGTCCCATAATGGATGTAGATGCCACTGCATATGTAAAAAAGTGTGACAAATGTCAATGGTATGCTAATTTGATTCATGCCTTAGCAAAAAATATAAAACTGATGTTGACACCATGACCCTTTTTTACATGGGGACTTGACCTCATTGGGAAGATTAACCCCACTTCATCTGATAGCCATAAACATATCCTTACCACCACTGAATATTTCACTAAGTGGGTTGAATCTATACCCCTCACTTACATGATTGGAAAGCAAATTTTCAAATTCATTTTCAACCACCTCATTTGATGTTATGGTATCCCCTTTGACATTATATCTAATAATAGAGGATCATTCAAGAACAAGGATGTAGAACAACTATGTACTGAATACAACATCACACAACATTTTTCTACAACATATTACTCTCAAGATAATGGCCAAGCTAAGGCATCTAATAAAACCATTGTTAACATTCTCAAAAAGATTGTCAATGATGTCGATCATGATTGGCACCTCTAGATATTCCCTACCCTTTGGGCATACCATACTAATAATTGTACCCCTAAAAACACCAATCCATACTCACTTGTTTATGGTATTGAAGCCATTCTTCCCATTAAGGTTTAATTGCCTTCACTATGTATCTCTTTCAAGCATGTCCTGGATGATCATGACTATCGAGTAACTTGCCTACAAGAGCTAGATCTACTTGATGAAAAATGCATAGCTGTGCTCAACAATCTTAAAGCATATCAAAATTGATTCAAAGGCCACTATAATTGGCATGTTAAGTATAGAACATTTAAACTTGGTGATCTTATTCTTAAAGAAAACCAAAATAATACCATAGGTAAGAAGAAGCATAAAGGAAAATTCAAACCAAACTAGATAGAGCCTTTCATCATTACTACAGATTATGGATCAGGAGCATATAGGCTCACCATACCAAATGGAGAGAAACTTCCTAAGCCATTTAATATTATTCATCTCAAGTGGTACTATTCTTGAATGCTAAGGTGTATTATTTTTAAGGACCATTTTATTTATGATAGTTTATCACTATTCTTCTTTATATAGATACCATCCTTTTCTATCTCTTCATTGTATCCACTTTTTGCTTCCATTATATCGACCCAGTGTATTCTAAATCCTCACCCATTTGACCTTAGTTTTTACCATTTTCTATGTAATTTTAGCATCAAGGTATCTAATCAATTTCATTAGTTGGTTTAATTACTTCAGATAAAGATTGTATTTTGGGATAGTATGACAAAAGTTTCAGCAGTTGCATCCTTCATTTGTTATGCCTTTCTTACCACCAGTAATCCTACTAATTATAACCACCTTTGGGTAAATAGTACCCTTGACCTATGTTATTGTGTCCTAGTTATAACAACCTATGGGAAAACTAGGGGCAACACTAAGCCTTGGCATACCAGCTTGCCACTTCCTATGTCATGTTGTGTGCTTTTACCAACTGTGCCTATTTTATTTGAATTGATTGCTACACTAGTCAAATTCCTTCATTATAAGGGCAAAACTATAATGAATTGAGGTCTTACTCTGGGACTGTTGAGTGGTGGAGCTAAAAGCTTCACCAAATGATCAAATGCAAGGTTGTTGTATTTACACAGTCACCAACATCGGTCAGGGATAGACTGGAGGTTGTTGATGTCAATTATGGATCGGCCAATGTCGGTCATGTGCAGGCAAATAGGGAACGACATCGGTCACCTATGCATTCTAGAAGTCTATTTTTGTGGCAGAACAAATTATTTGCATGAAAAGTTTAACTGTTAGTATTGAGTCTGCGTTTCTATTTTTGGCAGGACTAATTTGAACCTTTGATTATGAGGTGTATCTAACGGTGGAGAATGCATAGCTCATGATCCCTAATTTTATATAATAGGGATAGATCTTCATAGCTTGTGGACAATACATGTAATATATAGACAATTCAAGGATTGAATTGTGTTTGTAATTGATAGAGATAACTCTTGAGGGAAAGAGATCTGTACATCTGAGAAGTGTGGAAGAAAGGTTGATTTCTTCATTGTATTTCCTTCTGGAAGATTTTAATACAAGTTTTCATTATTTCTTGTATCTCTTATTCTTTGCTATTTATGATTCTAGTTACTTATCATTCTGGTTTAATTCTATGTTTAGTTGCTTATAAAGGTAATCAATTGTGTTGGAAGATCCCAATAGGGACTATATAAGTAGCACTCAATGCTTTTTGAGGTCATCTTAGTCACCCTTCTCCACCATGCTCTCATTATTTTATGAGCAACCTAGGCCATGCTCTCACAATTTTTTGAGCAACCTAAGCCATGCTCTCACCATTTTGCGAGCAACCTAATCCACGCTCTCATCATTTTGTGAAAAAATTAAGCCATGTTCTTTCCATTTTGTGAGCAACTTAAGCCACACTCTCACCATTTTATTGAGCAACCTAAGCCGTAATCTCATCATTTTGTGAGAAACCTAAGCCACACTCTCATCATTTTATAAATAACCTAAGCCACGGTCTCACCATTTTATGAGTAACATAAGCCATGCTCTCATCATTTTGAGAGCAACCTAAGCCACACTCTCACTATTTTGTGAGAAAACTCTCACCATTTTGTGAGCTTGAACCATTTAGTGTCTCATCATTCTTGATTGAGTTGAGATACTTCAAATAATTCCAAAAGCATTTCAAAAAATAGTGAGAAAAGAAAAAAAACATTGACCACTTCTTTGCCTTAAAGATTCTAGGAACCCTTACTAAGTTACAAGCAAATCCCTTATCATTTAGTTTCTCCATCATTTTTGGCCTTTTCTCTCATGCACTTTCCATTTTGAAAGACCATTCCTATTCTTCTATCACATCAATTTTATTTTTTCTCCTTAGTTATCATATTCTTCCCATTCCCTGGGAGATCTACATTTGGCCTAAAGTTTTTTATTAGATATTGAATCCATAAAACTCTATAGGTAATGTCCACTTTCCTAGTGCATATGGAGATAGCTTAGTCACCCCCTTATTTTTCTTCTATTCCCCCATTTTAGTTGTTTGTTCAGTTGTCACCTATTTTCTAGGGGTAATGTTCATATGGTTTATATTGCATTATTTATTTGCTTATTTCTACTTATTTTGTTTGTTTGCCTACCTGTTTGTTTACTTTTAGCATTATTTCCTTGATTCGGTTTATGTGTGTTCATTGTGTGATTCATTAACCACACTTACACTTGAATCCATCCATATTCATATGTTTACATCTTTATCATGGTTTCTATCATTGGTGCATTATTTTCTTTTGAGTATTGGATTATGGGAGTCAGTCTTCATGCATATTTTAGTCAAGTTCTCATGATGTTATACCATGATACCTATCAACACATGATATAATAAACCTCAGCTTCAAGAAGTCTATTCAACAATGGTGGCCTCTCTTTGGCACCAACATCTTGATTCCATCCTAATCATATCCCAAACAAATTAATTAACCATGAAAGAATTTTAACCTTTATTAGTTCGAACGAGCATCTCCCTACTAGTAGGTTATTCCAAATCATCATTACCCTATGTGTTACATTGTCATCATCCTCACCCAAGGTTATCATTTTTTCCATAATCAAGGTCCAATGATTATAACCACCTATGGACAAATCATTCCACACCATCCCACTTGCATTTCTCAATGATTATAACCACCTTTGGGAAAATCATTGTGTTGTCACCACTTTAATTTTTCTACTCATATAGGGGCATATTATTACCTTGTTTTATATCTTAACTGGGGAAGCTCCATCTTCTTAATGATTATAATCACCTTTAGGAAAATCATTGTGTTATCATACCACATTGCCATTATCAGGGTATAATCCTTATAACCACCTTTGGGCAAACCATTGTACACTATCCCACTAACATTCTCAATGATTTTGACTACTTTTTCAATATCATTATGTTTTCACCCCATCTTCTTTCCTTTCTATGGTCCCCTCATTTTGCTTCTTTCTTTTTGAGGGACCGTTTGCTGACCCACTTATGCCAACTGATCCCTTGAGGGGTCATCATACAGTTAATTTATCATCATTATAGTTGTAGGCATACATTACCTATTCATTTTTTGAGAAGATGTTAATATTTTTATAGCTTGCAATGCCTTCCCAAATAGGGGCAAACTGTAGACACCTAAAACTAGCCACTAGTAACCCCCAATCAGGCTTTTAGCCAATTTCCACCCAAAATGCATAATTTGGCCTAAAAACATTAAAACACACTAAATGATGTGAAATTTACTTATTCAAGTGCCAATTTTGGCTAGGGTATCACTAAATAGGGTAATTCAATTTATGAGCTAACTAACTTTGATTAGATCATTTCAAGTCAAAATGCCAAATTTACACCTGAGTGCTCTGGATTACTCTTTCCTATCAAATCTCTTACACAAGACATCTGCCTTTGTTATTTTTTATTCATAACATCCTAAATGGGAATACAATTTCAATGCATCTAATTACCTTCCAATTCTAATCCAGTCAAATTTTGGACCAATAACAAGGCATCTGATCAATTTGAGTAATTTGTGCACAAAGTGCTTAATCTTGCTTAAGAGCTAATTAACCCAAATCAAGACCTAATCAAAAATTCCATGGAAAATTTTTGAATACTTGTTTTTGGAAATGAATATTGAATATTTGTATCATCAAGTGACCTCATTTCTTGGGAAGACATCCTTAATCCATAAATACCACAAATATCAAGATTCATGCCTTCCATGCCTCTTAATTGCCCCTTCTTCCAATGTCATGGTGAGGATAATTATAAACTTAATTATAAAAATTTAATTAATCCTCAACCAAACATCTCAATCTTGAGATGGATTGTTGAGGTTGATTTTGATCAAATCCAAAAATATATAAATAGAGAGGCCAAGAACATCATTTCTAAGCTATTTTGGTGCAAAGTTATTATGCTCAAATATCTTCAAGGACTTGATTATGCAAATTTATAATGCCAAATTGATTCCAATCCAATCCAAGCCATAAGCCAAAGGTGCCAAGGAGAAAAGGAGATATCCAAGCCTCTTTTGATGAAGATTTCATGATCACAAGCTAAGCAAGCCACCACTATAAAGGAATTTGGAGTATCCAAGGAAGGTGAAGGAATTATTGTGTTGTATTTATCATTTTTTTTGTTAACTAAGCTCTCCCTATCATCTAGGCCTAAAGATGATATGTTATTAGTGTGTTTCTTTCATATTGTTTTCATTTTGGAACTAACACCATACTAACCATCCTCTCTTGAGTCAAATTCTTAGATCATAGTAAGGATCTCTAAGAGAGGATGAAGCATCTAAGACTTTCCATAGGACAATATTATTCTCTAATTATAAACCCTAAGCTAAGTCTCTTCAAGTAGAATGGTAGAAGAGTAGATTGTAAAGAAGCATACATGAATAATTTACTCTTGTTGTCTCTAAGAATGATGAAATGAATGTGTATAAATAGTTGAATCTAACCTTATTCCTTTCCAAAAGTTTAGCCAATAGGGTCAGTCTAATTGACTCTATATTATAATTGACAAAAAAAAATAGGTCTTAGCCTAGGTCAGCTAGGGGCTGACCTAGGCCCTAAATGAGTTTTATCAATTAGAGTAAAGGGTTGATGGGGCTGACATTGTATCATAAACCATTAGAAAGTGATTTACACAAGGGAGGGGCTAATGATGGTGTAAAATGACTAAAAGATGGGGAAAATAGGAGGCAAAGCTTACAGGAGTGATTTTAGGAGATGATTAGATTGATAAAAAGTGATATTAAAGGGACAAAAATCTTATGAAGCACCAATGGTCTTCCCACCCCTTTCCCGATGCACCTTTAAAAGCATGCACTCAAAGATATTGAAACTCAATATGTTTTAGATTATGGTAAAATCAGGTTTTGAAGGGGCCCTGAAACCCTAGTACAAGGAAAAAAGATAGAGCATCCATAAACATAGACAAAGTCTAAAAACTACTACAAGGAGGTAGCAAAAACAGGTTTTTAATGGACCTGAAACCACCAGAAAGACTACCGGTCACAACCCAAAAAAATAGAGATCTGGCAACATCTTAGACAAAGGAATACAACAAGAAAACAAAGAACTGGACCAGATTCTTAACCAACAAGAGGAACCAAATTATTCATCCAGTTCCAATATCATTTTCATGGTTTCTTTTTCTTTCAAAATAGTATCCTGGGTAGTGGTATCCACCAGCATTGCTCCTTTTTGTGTTACCTTCTTTCTAGAACTTTGTCTCATTCTTTTGCTGGGTCCCTCTAAGGCTTTAGTCTCCTCACTGGCTCTTTTACCAATATTGACAGCAGCAGCACAAATATTGGATGTAGCTTCCTCCATTTTCATTCTATTGTCCTTAATTAGTTCCCGAAGGTTATTCTCGTAGGCTTTGAGCTTGGCTGGGATCTCTCCTATCTGATTATCCATCTTGTTGATTTTGTTCCATACCTCTTTCAGGGTATCTTCCATTGTTTCCACTTTCCTTTTGAGGTTCATAATCTCCCTGCACATCCAAAAATCAAATTGAGAAGAAGCCTCTGCTTTGCAATTAACCCAGTTCATTGGTGTATGTGTTTCATCATTCTATTTTTTCCCCCTCCATTCCTCAGCATTTTTATTAGGATTGTTCCTATCTTCTTCAGTGATATCTTCTCGACCCTTATGTTCCCACTCTTTAATTCCATTTTGAATTTATATATCCATATCTTGATTATCATCCTGCCCTGTAGTTTCCTTTTCGTTCTTTGATGCTGGGTCCTCAACAGGGTCATCCTAGACAAAATCAGACTCCGCCACTTTCTGATTTTCCTCAGTGTATTCAGTGTTGTTTGCAGAATCCTCCTCTATATTGACATCATCTTTTTCATGCTTCTCAGGGCATTCTTCATCCTCATTAGAGTTTGTAGCCCAACTTTCAGTTCCTTCTTCTTCCTCCAAGTTTTCCTCACTAAGTTTATCCATTCTCTCCCGCTCCATATCTTCTTCTACAATTGAGACTCAATATGTTCTTATAAGATATAAATATTCAATATTTGATCAAGTTTGAAAATATTATGTGTATACATATACCCCACTTGAAGCTCATCACATGTCACTAGGTGCAACAGGTAATGGTAATTCGAGAAAAGAACATAGAAACACATAACGCTAAAGCTAAAAAAATATAGTATTTTAAAGAACAAATAATTTAAATTAAATGACTAAAAGGGAAATAATAAAAAAAAATTATGTGTACCTAGACTTATCTTTATCATTGGATGGTTATCTATTGTGTTTGTAGTTTTGATTGTGGAGGGTGTAGAGACTATTTTTGGCAAACCTAAGGATGAAAAACTAAAGAGAAAAAACAAACAAACATAGGAAAGCTAAGATAACTTATGTTATGTGGAAGAGATGTACTTATAAATTTGGATAGCTGGGGTGATAAATGTTAAGTTAGACCAAGTCAAAGTTTAGAGTGAATTGGGTAACCTAAAAGCCAGGGCTACTAAAGGCCAAAAAACTCAAACAAGTAAACCTTAAGTAAGAAAGGCAAACGCACCAAGTCAAACCAAGGATACATGTCAAAAAATGGTAATCAAACATTGATGTGAAATTAGTAACAATCTTTACTTAAACAAATATGGGCAAGAAAAATGGTAAAACAACATTGATGAGTGAGTAGTAACAATCTTGACTCAATGATCAATGGAAAAAGTATATGAAAGTAGAAAGAGACTCAGGTGTCCCAAAAATAAGGAAGTACAATAATGGAAAATGGTAAAATAAACCAAAGAAATGGTTATAAAAGTAATTCCATGGTGTAAATAAAATAATCCATAATTTCTCAAGCATATTGTTTTGTTCTAAATATAGATAAAACTGAAACAAAATAGTGCTAGCATATTTTTAATATGTGAAGAAGAAAGAAGTATAAAAGTGGGAAAATAGATTTGGAATCACACTGACCTATTAAGGGAGGAAATGAAATGGGTGGAGGGGAAAATGAAGGAAAACCCAATGTAGAGAAACTCTTTATCAAAGTCAAGACACTCAAACTAGGTTTATCAAAATAAGAGGACTTTTGACATTAAGGACTTTGAAGAACTTCTCTTAACCACACAAATCTTAGGTCAAAAAATAAAGTATGTATATCATCCCATGAAGGTTATATGCATGAAAATTAAAATAGACCTACCTTCCCACAATGTGCTCCCTATTCCTCAGGACCCCTTATAGAGCCATTGGTCTACTGTGAAGATTGGTGTTGGGAGAAGAAAATTGGATAAGAAACGCTACAAAGGATATTCTTTGAATATTTGTGCATTATATGGAATTATAGACTATATGTATTTTGTCCTATCCTCTCAAATTTTGAAAGGATAGAAGATGAATATCCTCCACATTTAGTGCCAACATACAAAGAAGAATATGAATAATCAAGAACTGTAGTGACTATAAATATGTATGCTTGTATGAAGAAGTTGATGACCTTTTGTTGAGATCAATATAGACTTTTTGGTTATGGTTACCTATCATATTTCTTATATTATTCCTTGTATGTGTTATCATGCATAATTATTTATTTTATTATATTTTAAATTAATCTGAATGCTCTATAAACCTAAATAACACTCTGGTTAATCTTAGTTTCTTTTCATTGCATAATCACTCATCTCTATCATGCTTATGGTAAACATAAATTCTCTGCACTATCTACGTAGACTAATAAAACTTAGCTATCCTCATCCTTAGCATGTTTTATTGAACCAATAACCTCTGATAATAATGGTGTGGTGAGTGTGGAAACACTCCTAGAAAATATATGCTAAGATGGTTATCAAGACAATGAGATATTGAAACCTAGTTAGAATAGAAAATATGGCACTTCACATTAGAAGAATCCAAAAGGATGGGACTCATCATGAGTGAAATCATTCAGGAGCATATATATAGAAAAATATATGAATTTTTTTCATGAAAACTACCTATATTACTGAGTAATTGATTAAAAATAATGGAATAATGTTGCTTCTATCCTAGAGTGGAAGAGATCATTACCTAGATCGAAGAAAAGATATACCAATTAGTGAAACTAGAAATTGATTATATGAGGGAAACAGACTACTGGATTACCACCACTATAGATTAATACATTACTAAGTTCATAATATAAGGCTATATAGCAATCTAATCTACACAACACTACTTCATCTAAGGAATTAGAGGAAATTTTTTATAGTGACTACCTCTCTTATTGACGATATCGGTGGTGTAAAATGGCATGGTGCCTACTCCAACTAGTATATAGTAGTCTCTTTAGGCATATGGGGATGTGTGTACATGATGATGAATGATGGATAGATGAATTACTAGAGATTGAACCTGAATCCAAAATGGAGATGCAAGGGAAGAAGAGTTATAAGAAAACTATGGATTCAAAAAGGAAACTATGACAAAAAACATATGAAATAAATAGAAAAATACCCAAGTAGCTATGAATATAAGTAAGAATAGTAGTAGAGTAGATAATAAACAAGTGTGAAAAAGTGATGTATGAAATGGTGAGTAAAGTTTGAATAAAGAGAATGATGTTGGATGTTAATAGATATAATAAGAAGATGAAGAATGAGTAGAAGAAGAAATGTGTGAAGAGGAAGATGAGAGTAGTTTAGGAGTAGAACAAATAGAAGATAGAAGTAGTGTGCAACTATAGGAAAGGGTATTTAAATAAGAAGAAGAATTACAAAAAGAAACATAACTTATTCATAGGTTAATCATAGGCTCAATCACAACAGAGAAAGAATTCACTAGAAAGGATTATTCACCAGAAGTATAAGCATCCCTGTAGCCTAATCTTATATATCCTAGTAGAATTTTTTATCTAGCCGAGTAGGAGGAGAAGAGTTGAAAAAAACCATTTTTAGAGCACATAAACCATTGAGGAATGGAAATTAAAACAAAATCAATTTGAAAGGATTTGAACTATATAGGATTAGTTTAAGTTTAATAACAACAAGAAGGAATCATAGATAAACATAGTACGCACAATAATTCTTTTGGTGCACAAAGTAGTACGTAGGTAGGAACACTTAGGATGTAGTCACCTCAAATAATAGCTACACAAGATACTCCATCTATACTAGTCACTATGATGAATCAGTTAGGAGGATTCTTAAATTTGGCCATTTATGATGGGTCGACAGACATTGAACATCACCTGCTAACTTACAAAATGAAGTGGTAGGTTATGGGTATCACTGATGAAAAGTTATAAAAATATGAAATAGTAGGAGCTCTAGTTGGGAGAGCACTAGAGTTCATATACAAAATAAATATGAAACAACCAAAACTAAAATACATGAAAGATTGGCTCATCACAAAATTTAAGATTAATAAATGCACTAGCCACACAATACAGGACCTGAAGAAAATAAGGTAAAA
Organism: Torreya grandis; assembly: GCA_037957365.1. NCBI lineage: Eukaryota > Viridiplantae > Streptophyta > Pinopsida > Cupressales > Taxaceae > Torreya > Torreya grandis. Next base: position 1,630,594 of record JARHVA010001641.1, read on the forward strand.
TTCTAGAGAGTCAGTGTGTGACTATGATTGTAGATTTTATAATGTAATAAATAAAGTAGAATTCACTTTGATAGATAAATAAAAAGCATCATGGTTCATTAAATGACTATGAGGAAGGATTCAATTTGCCACTTCACAAACTCAATGTGAGATAAAAATAGATGCTAGAGCTATTACACTACGTGTAGAAAAAATCAAAGATTATGGAGAAGCTCCTACTACTAACTCCAAATTTGAAAACGCATTATAGGCTTTCATGAAAACAATGGAGAAGTATCATGATGTAGAAAGGCCTGTATACACATAATATTTTCAAACTTTTATCACATATTGACAATTTGTATCTTGTAGGAACCCCTCGAGTCTTAATCTCTCTGAGTACATGCCTTAAAAAGTGCACCAAGAAATGGGTGGGTAGACCATTGGTGCTTCATAATAATGTTGTCCCTTTTTCCTCTTGTCATCAACACACTCATCTCCTAAAACCATTAATTCTAAGTTTATTCTTCTCAACTTTACCCATTCTCATCATTTTCCTCTTTCCATCCTCCTTTTATTGCCTTAATTCCCTTTTGGACAGTCAATTGTACTAGGTTGACTAGGTCAACCCTATATAGTCTAGGGGTATTTTTTACTTTTTGGGTTTGTTATCCTTTCAGTTGACCTAGCCTAGACCTAGTGAATTGTCCCCAAAAACATACAAGGTCCACTGGATCGACCCTATATAGCTGACATTTTTGGAAGGATTTAGGGCAAGATTTGCCTCTATATACAAGTTCATTTATAACCATTTATAAGAAGAGAAGTGAAGAAGAATAAGTGTGAATCTACTTATTGACCATTCTACTTGAGGAATAAAGCTTAGGGTTCCATACTTTATTTGGAGATACGGATTTTGTCTTGTGGAGAAGTATTTTCAATATATAGATAGGTTTTGTATCTTAGAGCTCATTTGTATTTTTTATCCTTAAATACCACAAAAATATCTTGAAAATCACTTTGTCCAAAGGAGATATTGAGGCTAAGCAATTTCACTTCAAAGGTAAGTATTCCTAACTTTATTTCTCCTTTGTAAGAGTAGATAGATAATGCAGTTGTACATCTCCTTCCATGCATTAGGATTTTGTATACATTGACATTAATATATGTATTCTATGCATGTTTAGTTTAGTTTGTTTTGTTTCTAACCCCCATTTTGTGCCACAAGATTTGGTGTGTACTAGATTAGATTTAATTTCTTATTTATTAGAATAGATTGAACATTAAACCTAGGACTCTTTTAGGGTTGTTACATGATTGTGTTAGACTATATACTTTAGAACCCTTCCTATCATGGTGTATTGTGATAAGTGATCCCATAATTGGGTCTATTAGATCCCCATCTTATTCATGCTCTTGATTAACAAATTTATTCCCAATCAAAAGTGTAGGTATGATATATCTTATCTGAGCCAAGATTGACTTATAGATATGATGTATTTTTGATTGCATATGTTTTAGTGAACCCAACATGAACTAATTCTTACAATATTTTTTCACCTTATTTCATTATTTTTCATCATTATTTTTATCATATATTTTCCATATTGGATCAACTCTATTGACCTAGTATCTAACTTTTGTGGACAGGTTTTCAGGTACAGACTACTAAATCGACCTATCGACCTAGCATAGGTTTTTAGCTTTTCAAACATTTAGTCTAGACTAGTAGGTCAACCCAATCAAACTTGTACTTTTTTAGACATCCAATTTAGACTAATAGGTTGACCTAGTTGACCCTATATATTTTAGGCATTTAGTAGCAAGTTTCTATAAATCTTGATCAACCCAATCGACCTAGTTAGCAGGATTTAGAAGCATATATCAAGGTTCTTAAATAATAATATTCATTCTCTACATATTTGATCCACCAATGTTCCTTTCTATCTCTCTATCTCTTTATTTACAGTATTTCCTTTTATATTTTGAAGTCCTTAAAACTACCCTTGCACAGTTAACTGGATCGACCATGTCGACCTAGTTCTATGTTCTATATGTTGTCTAGATAACTGGGTCGACACTGTTGACCTTGTTCATTTTCAGACCTTGATTATACATTATAGGATTGACCATGCCAACTCTTTTCTTCATTCTATGCATACATTTTTGACCATATCAACATTGTACCTTATTTCAAAGTTGGAATTAACCTTGTATGCTAGTAATTAGTTCACACTTTATTTTCTTATTGCTTTCAGGCTTAGAAGTTTAATTAGGTGGTTTTTAAATTAACCATTTTTTTTATTATTTTCTATTTTATGCACACATAACCAAATCATAAAATCTAAACAAGTATTTTTACATTTGTCTACCGAAGGCCAACCTACTTAGATTTCATCACCAAGGGGGAAGCCAACTTGATACTCTAGTTAAATATAAATCATGGTTAATGGTATATTCTAGCTAAGCACCTAACACCCTTATCACTGTAGTGTGTCAAGTGAAGGGGTAGGCTCCAATACCAAGCCTATATCATTGCCACTAAATTTCCTTTCAACCCAAACCACCTGAAACCATCTTTAGATTGTCATTCTAGTTCCTTACTTACAACCAACTTCCCATCATATTTAAAATCATATTTTAATAATATAATAAACATTTAGGTTGACCAATTATCTATCTATTTACTTTATAAGTTTATTGATTTCTCTTTGATCAATTGTATTTTGTATTGCAAAAACTTGTATTTGTTAGCATTGGTGCAAGGTTTTGTGTTATGTACTTCAATTGTATTAGCCAGTATTAATCCAATTGACTGTTTGTTTCCTTTCTATCATTTCTCTTCAAATTTCTTTCAAAATTTATCTTATTTCAGTTCACACCCTATTATAAGCTTCTTAATTTTCCCTATCTATTGTACTGGGTTGAACTATTCAACCCTATACCTTTTTCTAGCCTAGGTTCACTATACTGGATCAACTTAGTTGACCCTATACAATTTGTAGATCCTAATTTTTATTTTCCATCCCCTATTCATTATACTAGATTGACCTAGTCAACCCTATCAAATTGGTAGACCCTATTTTTGTGCTAGGTTGACCTAGTCAACCTTGTACTATTCCTATCATTTCCTATTTCCTTACTTTCTCATCTCTCTTTCTTTCCCTTCATCATGGACTTTATGCTTTATGATAATACTAAGTTACATCCAATAGATATGATGAATTTTACCAATCATCATAGGGTCTCCCATAGACAAAGTAGGGCTCCTCTCTTGAATTCTAGTAATGTTCATATTTCCACTCACATAATGAACTATGAGACCCCTCCTAATACCTCTTCATAGTGTAATCATATTTTCTCATTAGAAGACCAACCTTAATTAGAGTATACCCCTGAAATGCTCTTCTTTATTTCCAAATTTCCTCAATATCAAGGAAAATATCCTTCTACCATTTAAAATCTTATGATTAGTGTTTAAGTTAAATAGCCTCATTCACCTACTTCTACATTCTCAACTAGATTTGGGGGTACCCTTTATTTTATTCTTAGCTTCTTCCTTCAATTTTGACCCCTTATCATACCATAACCTCTTCTTCTCTAACTTATTCTACCTCCATGCCTAGTATATCCACTAACATGGTAGGTTCTACATCCAATGGGTCTCTCATAATATCCACTATCCTTAATCCTTCCACTAGTGATTCATTTTCTACCCAAAGTAATCATGCTACTAGTGCTTCTTCCTATCAACCATTCACTAGTCCATCTTTTTCTACACAAGCAAATTTTTCCACTAGTACCTCACATTCTCATAATTCCTTTCAAGCTCCTATTAACACCAATAGTGGTACTCAAGCCACTAATACCACTGCTAATGCTTCTAATAATGCTAATCAAACACATCAACTATTATTACAAACACTCAATCAAATGAATAAATTTTAAGCTCATAATATAAATCAAATGATGAGAATGCAAAACCACCTTCTTCATCTTCAATCTCATCCTCAACCAATGGATTGGGGCACACATAACCATAATGTTCCCCCTCCTCCTCTTTGATATTCTCAAGGAAATCTCATTCCTCAACCTCCTTTGGTCAACAAAACCATTAAGCATCTCAAAAATGAACCTCTCACTACTCAAATTGTTAACATTGATATTGGAGGTATCACACCTACAATTTATTATAATAGATCAACCAATCCAACCCTTTATCTTAAAACATTTGGAAATCTTTATAAGGATTGGATCAAAATGAACACCTTTACTGCTATCAAACTCTTAGCCAAAATTCTCATGGGTGATGCCTGGGATTGGTACATTAAACTTAGATCTCATTCCATTACTAGTTTGGAGGACTTAATGAATGCTTTAGTTCAAGAATTACAAACTAGTGATCTTCTTGAAAACACTTTATCCCACTTCACAAATTGAAAACAACTTGAAAAGGAAACTACTCAAGCCTTTGTTAAAAGGTGGAAAACATTGTCAAATAAATGTGAACATAACATGGCTGATGATAATTTTTTCATCTCTTTACCAATGCCATTTTTCCTAAGCTTCAATATTGATTCCTCTCTCTCTCTCTCTCTCTCTCTCTCTCTCTCTCTCTCTCTCTCTCTCTCTCTCTCTCTCTCTCTCTCTCTCTCTCTCTCTCTCTCTCTCTCTCTCTCTCTCTCTCTCTCTCTCTCTCTCTCTCTCTCTCTCTCTCTCTCTCTCTCTCTCTCCATATACATTAGAGGAGGCTATTGACCAAACTAAATGACAAGATTTCCTTATGTGTCAATTCAAGCCACCCTAACCTTATGTGTGTCCTCATCTCCTACTTAAGAACAAAAATCACAATGTTACCAATGATGGTGTCACAAATTCTAATGACACCATTCATTGTGTTCAATCTATCATTTCTACCCCTTCATCTAAACTATCTCTCTCTTCTCAATAATATACCAATCCTCATTTATCTTCACCAAACAACATTAATGTTCATAAACCTCTATCTTCAGCTAAATTACTTAAGCATCTACCTAGGCCTCTTTTGAGAGTACTTGACCCTACCCATCCTATGAAATCCTAGTATGATCCTAACAAGTTTTTTTGGTTTCACACTAGTTAGGGTCATTCTCATGAGGCCTGTAGATAACTTCATAATTTATCTATGGACTTTCTTCTTGGTCCTAATTTCAATCACAATTCTATCATTCAAAAGTGTCAATAAGCTTATGAAATTGCTTTTAAGGATTATAAATCACATGATAAATCTCAATATTTAAATCAAGCCAATTCTCATTTGGCTATCTAAAAAGACCATCTTCCTAATCATCAACCTATCCAAGGCAATCAAGACAAGCCCACCTCTTCCACCAATAATGTAGAAAGTCTTGTTGAACCAACTTCCAAAGAAAATGTCATTAACATGACTAATATGCAAAGGGTGGTGGCTTTCATTGATTCCCAACCTATCTACACTCCTCTTTGATCTCAAACATATCATGTTATCCAAGATTCTTCTCCAACTCACTTAAATGAGTTGGTGCAAGATGACTATATTACTTATGATGATCTAATTAATGATTCTCCTTTGGATAACACTTCCCATTCTATTTCTACCACTCTTCCTTCATCTTCTAAAACTCATGATACTTAAATTTCTACTAATACTTCTTCTACCATTTCTCAAAATCAACTTGAATCAACTACTTCTTCATCACCACATTATTTACAACCTTGTCCCAAACCTTCTTCTTATCAACATAAATTCCAATGCACTTCAAGTTCTCCTTCTGAGGACCTCCTTAATAATTTAGCACCTATATCTAATAACCTTATTATGGGTTATGATGAGTGGGATACCATAATGGAACTCACTAATCTCCCATCCTAGATTCTATTACTTAAGCTTATGAGGACTTATGCCCATCAAAAAAATTATCTTATGCAACTATTATTCAAAATGAATGTCCTTCATCCTCCCTTAGCAAGATAGGAGGTAGCCTTATCTGGATCTGAGGATAATATATTACAACAATGTGAAGAGATGTCTATCAACATTGATGAAACTATAGACACTTCTCTTTCCTTAAAATTTCCCATAGCTTATATGATTCCCAATGAGATTCTACTTTGTGTAGATGATCCTCCCTTATTCATTAGTGTTCAAATAGGCAATATCCAAGTTAAGAGTGTATTGATTGATGAGGTTTATGGCACTTTCATTGCCTCTCTCAACTTCATTAAGACCCTTGAATATTAAAAATGAAATCTCAAGTCCACACACAACACCTACAAAGGATATGATAGAAGGAAAATGCATCCTCTAGGTTGGTGTGACTTCTCATTACCATCCCACCTATCACCATTCATGTCAAGGTGATGATCTTTAACTTTACCCTTTCTTATAAAATCTTGCTTGATAGGTCATGGACTCATCATATGAGATCCATACTTCTTTGGCCTACTAATGCATTAAATTCCCTTATAATAGATACATTTATAGGATTCAAGGTGATACTAACTCTTAGAATTTCAAACCAAGACTATGGTGTCTTCAATAGTCCTACTCTTAAACTTTTGCCTATCATTCCATTCCATGAGTCTTAATGTCTTAATTTTATCATTAATTCAACTTGTGGTTATAATGGGCATCCCAAAATCATTGGGAACATTCCTCCTAACCTCTTGGATTTTGATGATGATGAGCTTGATGAGATTAACTTAAAGATTAAAAATTCCAATCTCTCACCTCATCTCATCTCACAACTTCTTACTTCTTTGTAGCCTCATTCTCACAAGCCTCTTTGTAATGATTTTCCCATAGTCTTGTCTAAGACTCAACATTGTATTCACCACACTTCCTTAGATGATAAGGTTATCCTTACTTATGTCATTGATCTTGACACCTTGTATTATGATGATGGTTATTATACAAGCCCATGATGTAGAAATTATTTATTATAATTCTTCTTTACTTGAGTCTTTTTTTATATCTTACCATCTTCCTTCATTTACAGTTCCTAATTTTAGTATTTTTCCTCTTTATTATGGGGTAAATATGGCTCTAACACTTCTAGTTTCTGAGGAGCCTCATAGGAGTATGATCATGGATCATGCTATGACTGGGCCTTACCATTTTTCTAGTTTCCTTTATCATCATAGTTGGTTTACTACTGAGATTAGTGTGACCCTCCTTAGAAATTATTTATATCCCACTCCTCCTTTAGTATATCCCTTATTGGAGTCCATTCCCATCTTGCTATAGTTTAGCCCATTCTTGCACCTGTTATAGTAGAACTTGTTCCCACTCCTACTTTTGTTGAGCCTACCCTTTCTTCTCATCCCATTGTTCCTTCTATTAAGCCTCATTCTATTCCTCCTCCATCACCACCTTCCCTTGGTGATGGTTTCCTTCCTTTGCCTAAGATGGCTCCTCTACCCACCAAATGGGCTGATGAGTATTCTTTGTCTTCTTCCACTCCTATTATACCTCCTTCTATGAGTGCTTCCCCTAAGACCACTCATAAGCATATTTGTTACTTCCATGGGACATATAATCAATCTTCTACCCATTGTCACAAGTTGAGATAATATCTTGATACTTTGTGTCCTTCCTCTCCTTCTTTAGATAAAGTTATGCCTCCCCTAAAGGTTCTACCTATATATATACCTAAGTATGGTGAGGTGTATTACCTATGTCACCAATGTGGCACCCATCACATCGATCATTGTCACATCCTTCAACAACATCCTAAGGACCACCTTATAGCTATTCCTAAACCTTCTTCCATTCCTTCCATAAGCCATTCCTATAATAAGGCTCCACCTTCTTCTCCAATGGATCCACCTCCAATGGTTTCATCCCTCTTGTGGTCCCTTCGTAACCTTTTATGCCTCCACCCATGATTTCTTCACCTTTGGACCTTCATATTGTTACCTCTTGTACTATATTTCTTCACCTTTGGACACTGTATCAAATTCATATTTTTCTTATATAGTGATTTTTACCACTTGTACTATATCTTGCTAATATTTCTATTTGCATATGATTGTCTTTCTTTAGCATTGGTTCCTCTTTCTTTCTTGAGTTTTTATAAAAACTCTCTTCTTGTGCTTTCATGGTTGTTTGATTTCTTATCTATATTTTTCATAGATAATTATCATTATGACTTAGTTATACAAACCTTGTTCCTTTTAGTCATTATCTCATTTTATCATGTGATCAGTTAGCAAACAATATATCTCATTATATTTTACTTTCACTGGTCCACCTTTGGATCTCCTTTTTTCCCTTATTCTTTTTTCACAAACTAAGCATATATACAGTTGATATTTGATATCACATGTTGGTTCATTGTTAAGTCTAAGTGTCCTAGTCAGTCTTTGTTTTTGGTTACGTAGCTACCTTAAAACCTTAGCCTAAAGCTCATTTGTGTGTATCACTACATCTCTCATGATTGGTCATTCCAAATCCATATGAAGGAGGAATCTTTAAAATCCAAGATAATTTAAAATCCAAATCATTTAAATAAAAGGTAATGATATAAAAGACAAAAATATTCTTAAAAGTCAAATCACACTAAAAGATGTGATTTGAAGCACATCTCCTACTTCTAGTCGAAGCTCAAATTCCATAGTTGGACACATAATAGAGTTGAGGTATTTTGGGGTGTTGTAGGCTAGTAGATTAGAAGAGGATAATACAAAAAATATTTTAGTGATACCTACTTTTTCATAAAAGTACACAAACTTCATAGTAGACTGGCAACTTTGTAAGGGGTCTTGAAGAATGGAGAATACATCATGAGAAGGTAGGTTCATTTTACTTTCCTTGTACCAATGAACCTTCATGATTTGATCTTAGTAGCACACTTATTTAACTAAAAAAATTTATGTCTATAGTGAATAAGTTTCCTTTGTACATTGATGGTCACTAATCACTTAGTGTCTTCTCATGTCCTTAGTATGCCTCTAGCCTCCTAATATATTCTCATAAGATTCCTAAGTCTTGATTATTACACTCCATTTTTCATTCCCTATATCCCTCATATTTACTCTTAAGAAATATTATTTTTTCTACTGATCACTCCCCTTGGGATCTCATTTGTGAGTTGCTTTATAAGACTATGGATAGGACCCAATGTTCCTCACAAAGTAGCACCTTTTTCCTTCCTATTACCCACATCCTTTTTTACCTGATTATCTTTTTTTTTCACCGCAGTGGTGTTCCCTTTGAGATTTTTAGTGTAAGGCCATAGATAGGACCTGACATTACTCACAAAACTTTCCAATAATACAAGTCACGAACAAAATTACATGTGTCAAATATGAGATAAGATATGATTGACTATAAAGTTAGACGTCATTAACATGCTTCCCAACTTGATTTAGTGTGTTTTATGCTTCATTTATCTTTCACTTCTTTTATCTTCTTATTCTTCAAGTTCATGTAAGAATACAACCATTTCTTGAATTTTTCATACTTCCTAGCTTGAATTAGTGTGATAAATTTAAGACCCATATTTTGCCAATTTTGTTTTTCTCTTATACTTCCCAATGTGATTTAGTATAATTGATTAACTTAATTTGTTTTTATACCATTTTTTCTCTTTTACATACCTTCTATTTTATTTCATTATTTTTCATACTTCCTAACGTGATTTAGTATGATTTTACTTATTTTAATTTGGTGAAAAAATCTTTTTACTTTGGTTTAAAATAAAATTCCCTTTTACCATCCTATTTTACCATCTCTTGGTTCTTTATACTGTCATTTTATTTTTATTACACATTTCCCAACTTGAAATAGTGTGTATTACATTTTTTATTGATTATATTTTACCAAGTCCTTTTTGCCTATTTCTTTTTAACCATGCATGTGTCTTACATAATTCTAGAAAATAAATCACATCTCATATATTTCCTATAGCATATACAACAAGCTAAATACATGTGCTAGAAATAAATATATCCAAAACATCCACAACCATAACCATAATAATTAAAACATACACAATCAACATCAATATGCCAAAACAATACATCATATATATCTCATGAGTTTTTTATACAAGTACAACCATATATAATGAACCAGCTCTATGGTTGATCCCCCTCCTATCTATCTCATGGCCTAGCCACATTAACTACCAAAGCCTTAGTCTGAATCCTCTAAATAGTTCATTGTAAGGAGGTCATATGAGATCTCAATCCCTTACCTATCCCTATAGATGCACTATCTACACCTGTGCCTATGCCAACTTAGTCTTGGTCATTATATGAGCCTCCATCAACTAGTTCTACATTGTCATATATGCCTATGTCATTTATGTCATTATAGCTAGATGAAAAATTCTCTCCTCTACCAAGGACTACCCTAGACATATCTTGCTTACACCCATCTCTGTTAGTGGTTACATCCTCTCTCTTTGTGCTCATATTTACCTCATTGTCTCCCCTGCTAATCTAAACTAGCTCATTTGAGCTAAGACAGATGGTACACTAGGGTCCTCTAATGTAGTAGAGTCATATAGTTGTATAATCTCATCCAGAATGTCACAGAATTCTCCCCTCATAAGGGACCCCCACCTCTCTTCCTCATCCTCAATAGCACCTATAAAATCACATCTAGATAGATATTAGATCATTATCATATCTCATAATATATATCTATCACTAACCTATATTTCAAAATAACAACTTAAAGCAATAACTTAATCATCTTTATTACCTATCTATGTATTTACCACTATGGTCTCATCATCCATGGGACTACCTAGCATAGTATTTCCATCTGCATGGCCTCTTAGCACCTCCTCAACTCAAATCCATCTGTCATGGCTCATGTCTACCTTAGCCTATGCTTGAGTGGCCTCTCTATCATCCAGCTCTCCACTAGCTCACTTGTTGGGACATTAGGGATGGCAATAGTCTTTACTCTATCTTGATCCTCCTACCTCCATCAATGCCATGTCCATGATGCTCATAACTCATATCACTATAGATCTAGTGGTGAAATCTTTGGTACTACTACCTTTTCATCCCTCTTTTCTTACTCTACTCCCTTTTATACTCACCCAATCCATAACCACTCATGATGTGGTTTGAGTATCGACATCATCACTATTGGCCCTAGTCCCCTTCTCCCCCATGGCTCTCTCACATGTCAAGCCCCCTACTTAGGCATCAATATCAGTGTCATTATATGAGGTAAGCCCATCTATCCTACCAACCATGCCACTAGATGTGGTTCTCTCCACCAAGTATAGTGTCTAATAACCTTTGTCCTCATTGTAACTAGTGCAAGTATATACTAGCTCAGCCATGTAATTGCTATGTGTCCATATGGTTTCTACACTATGTTTACATGTATCATAGTCTATAGTGCTAGTATGTGGGGCATGACCCATGCTATCTAGTCCTCTCTCCATCTCCACACTTGAGGTGACCTATCATCGACTGTATGAGGTAACCTAACTAGTCAATACATGGGAAATCTCTTATAGATCTAAACCATCAACAATATGATTTATCCCATACAATTTTACCCTCTGACCAACACCTCATATAGATCATGTACAAGCTAAACCTAAATGATAGAGTTGATATCATATAGTACACCCTCCTTTAGGATCATCCTATTCAAGGCTACCATGAACAATGGTACCTTATCATTCAACTTGTGACATAGCACTCACTGTGTCATAATTCCTATCATAACTTTCTGAATATCCAAAATATATGTACATATACATCAAACATGCTAACTCACCTACCTCTTAATATCATATATGATCCTATAGCCCACATAGTTAAGGTTCTCCTCTTCCTCAAGATTTATAGTATGCTTATAGTCATTGATGCTCCTATCATTAGTAGCCCTAGGATGGCATGCATATCCTCTAGCATGATACATACCTCTACCAAGTCCTCATCCACCTCTCATATAAAGGTATTAGTCAATTTCTCCTAACATTCTAGGAACATGACTAATAGATATTAACTCAGGGTAATCCTACACATATCAACTATCCTTCCTAAGCCTATAACTAGTAACCTATCTTTGTCTCCTATGGTCAGATGTTCCAATAGATTTGGTAGCAAAGACACATCTACCAATCTCTAGAACTAGGGTCATCCTTGCAACCAAAAAACAAAAAAATATGTATTAGATCCTCTATGTCATGTATAATCACAATACAGTCTTTTTATAATTTTAAATAAAAATAGGCCTAAATGGATTTAATTCATTTATTTTTACTTATCTTTAGACTACTTAATCCTTTTTTCCCTTACTTGTTCATTTTGGACCATTCTAACCTTATTTTAGCCTTTTTCATGCATTTTCATACCATTCTAGTTTTTTGGTCAACCTAGTTTGACCACAATTTCCCTATTTTAAGCATGGTTGACTAAAAAACCTAAGTCAACTCTTTTATTTTCCCCTCCCTAGTAATGTGTTATCATTTGGGCTTTTCAGATTAGTTGGCAAACTGTACTAGGATGGCAGTTTGAAAAATGTATAGGGTCAGCACACACCTATTAGGTCCGGAGTGTGAATTTTGCCTATTTTCAACCTACTAGATCAACTAGGTTGACTTAGTTGTTTTTAGCTACCAACCCCTTGTATTTTCCTAAAAAAGTGCCTTTTTAGTTCTCTTTCTAATTCCTCCAAACCCATTTGCCTAATTGGTTTTTCCTACCTATAGAATCTAATTTAACTTCATTTTGACATCTCAAAATGCTAAAAATTATATTTTTCCTAAAAATACACTTAATTCCAATAAAATACCCAAAAACTAGCTTAAGATTCATAATTGCATACTTGTACTGCATCTGTTGTCATTCCTAGAGCTCCCTCTCATCTAGCCTTTCATCTCCTCATCATCCTAGCTCCTTTGGTCTATAGAGCTCTTTTTATCTCCATTACAAAATGACTTATCTTTCCCCTATTTAAAAACACTTTTCCAAATTCAAATTCTTCAATTATTTTCACACAGATTCCTTGTTTTTCTTATATCTTTGTTTCTCTTTATCCATTTATCAAACCATAAAATGTGTTGGATTTGTGATGCCGTAAAGATCATTTCCACTATCATGTGTCTATATTTCAAAAAAAATAATATCTGGCTATTTTTTTTCACTAACTTCTACATGTTCACCTAGTGTTCTTCACACTGGATGCCTTCACATCTCTTTTAGTCTACTTCTATATCTATGGCATTAAGGTAAGTAAAGGTATGCATTTTTCAATTCTATCCTTTCATTTATTTTATTTGCTTCTTACTACACTTTATTTATTATCACCATCATGTATTATCATGTCCTATTCCTGAAGCACCATCTCATGTTGCACTCACATAACATGTGATGAGCTTATAGTGGGGCATATGTATACACATAATATTTTCAAACTTTTATCACATACTGAGACTTTGTATCTTGTTGGAACCCATTAAGTCTCAATCTATTTGAGTGCATGCCTTAAGGGGTGCACCAACAAAGGGGTGGACAGACCATTAGTACTTCATAATATTGTTTTCCCTTTTGTCATGTTCCATCTACACACTCATCTCCTAAAACCATTAACCCTAAGGTTATTCTTCTTAGCCTTACCCATTCCATTCATTTTCCTCTTTCCATCTTCCTTTTCTTGCCTTAATTCCCTTTTGGATAGTTGGTTGTACTAGGTTGAATAGGTCAATCCTATATAGTCTAGGCGTATTTTTAACTTTTTGGGTTTGTTACCCTTTCAACTAACCTAACTCATACCTAGTGAATTGTCCCCAAAAACATACAAGGTCAACTGGGTCGACCCTGTATAGCCAACATTTCTAGGAGGATTTAGGGAAAGATCTGCCTATATATGTAATTTCATTTCCAACCATTTATAATAATAAGAGAAGTGAAGAGGAATAAGTGTGAACAAACATCTCATTATTAACCATTCTACTTAAGGAATAAAGCTTAGGGTTCCATACTTTCTTTCGAAATATAGATCTTATCTTGTGGAGAAGTCTTTTAGATGCATAGATAGGTTGTGTAGCCTAGAGCTAATTTATCTTTTTTATCCTTACATACCACAACAATCTCTTATGAAACACCTTGGCCAAGGGAGATATTGAGGCTCAGTAGGTTTGTCTTCAAAGGTAAGTATTCCTATATTTATTTATAGTTTGTAAGAGTAGATAGATAATGTAATTCTAGTTCTCCTTCTATGCATTAAGATTATGTATACATTGATGTGAGTATATATCTTCTATGCATGTTTAGTTTACTTTGTTTTATTTCTAACCCCCACTTTGTACCACAATCTTTAGTGTGCACCAGATTATATTTACTTTCTTATTTATTAGAATAAAGTGATAATTAAATGTAGGACTCTTTTAGGGTTGTTGCATGATTTTTTTAGACTGTAGGCTTTGGAACCCTTCCTATCATGGTGTATTGTGACAAGTGAACCCCTAATCGGGTCTAGTATATCCCCATCTTGGTCATGCTTCTGCTTAATAAATGTATTCCCAATCAAAAGTGTAGGTATCCTCTATTTTCTCTGATATAGGGTTCATTTATAGACATAATGCATTTCTAATTGCATACAATGCCTAAATTAAATGTATGGTGTATAGAGTGCAAATAAGGACACCATCAAAATGATTATCCTAAAGTAAATATGAAATTATATGAATTTTTTTAGTAGTAGGGCATGCCACGACACAATGTCATCTTTTTTAGGAATATATCAAAAATCCTAAGAATCTGTATTAAAATTTCTATAAATCAACTAACCATGATGAGAAGAATTATAAATCTTTATAGGAACTTAAAAAGGGTATCTCTAAAAATGTGTTTGCCATTGTAGTGCATCAAATCTCCTCGATGAACCAAAAAATCTCAGGCTCAAAGGTTGATAAGAATTGTGTGACCCAAATAGGTCCATATTGGATTTTGAGTTTATCACAATATCAGCCTCATGGTTTAGCTGGATGGACCCCTTATTAATTGAGTTGGACACCCATATCCCATCAATACCAGTATGTATCACCTTGGAGTTTACCCATAATGCAGCCATAATAATTAAATTGGACTCCTCTAGTTACACAACAATAATTTAAAATGGGAGATAATAATCAACAGTACCAACATTGAAATTTTGCTTAGTCACAAAGAGTATACTAAGGGGGATATCAATCTAATAGAGGAGGAGGTTGAGTTGGCTATAGAGGAGGATACCAAGGTAATAAAGGAAACAATTATTAGTGGCCTCCTCTACAATATTACCTATGTGGAGAGTATAATCATGTCCAAATAAATTACTCAATGAATCTGCATAGATAATCGTATTATGCATACTATAGAGTCTTCAATCAACATGATATATAGGATTGTCCTATTCTAGAGAAGTAGAGGAAGGATAAATCTATCCAAAATGTAAACATGGTAAGTGCACAACCCAAAGAAAATACATTTATGAATGTTATGATATGGTAATAGCATGCAAAAAAAGGACTACCCCCACTCAAGATGCCTCAAGGTCAAGGCATCAAAAAAGTTAGACAAGACAAATACCCAAATTCAACTCTAGAAAAGAGTCTTATGAATGAAGATGTCCAGTTGTTAAAAAGCATTCAACAATAAGAAATTGTTGATGGTGATGTTGTAATAACTAATGCATAAATGTATGGCTAAATTGTGGACATCATATGATAAGATAGATTTTTCATTATACTCATAGATCTATTAAAAATTTTGAGTACTTTTCACAATGAAGACATATCATAGAACATCATGAATCTACTACATAATCTTTTGTAATGTACATAGTGTGACCATTAAAAGATAAAAAACTAGTCTGGTATGTCAAGATGAATAAACTATGGGATGTTGATGCACATATTGATATTGAGGTTGTTGGATATGAGATCCTAAATGTTGTCTTTGATTTTGGTAGCATATTAAATATGATTTCCAGCTCCACATGGGAAGTGATTGGATGGCCAGCTCTTAGTTATAGGCCAGTAACTCTGATCTTGGTTGACTACAAAAAAATTGATCCTATTAGCAGATTGGAGGATGTTGAGATCAAATTCCAAGACTTATCTCTATGAGAATACTTTGAGGTCATAGACATGAAAACTATAGAAATGGACTACCCTACACTGATAGGATAAAAATGGGTGTATGATGGTTAGATGACTATCAATACAATATAGAACCAAATTGAGGCACATTAAGGTGATAAGGTTGTGCTCATTCCTCTCAATAGTGTGCAAAATCTATACATAATTATTATTAAACCAAACTCTCCATATGTTCCACAAGAAGCTAGTTGGATTAAGGTTAATACTGAGGAGAATACAAATGCTCCATACATAGCACAATACAACTTTCTATACTAGCATGCCAAACCTAAACTATAGTCATTTTTCACCTAGTAATTAAACACATAAAAATAATGAAGAACAAAACCAATAGCTATACATCTAATTGTAAATTAGTTTTTTATTAAATACTACATCTCTATATCTATAGAATCTCCAACTCACTCAAAAGTTAATTTCCTATATCAAGTTGTTAATCACATGCAAGATTACATAGAAATGCCAAGGGAAGGCACTTTGCCTTGGGAAGAAGCTTCATCTATCAATGGTGATTCAAATACTTATCTCCTTAACTGGGCCTATGGTGACCATGAACTCTAACCCATGAGGATGGTCTTTGCACATGAATGTTAACTACCTGTATACTACAAATTAAGGACATCAATGATTTTATTTTGCACCTACAAGTCTATATTATAACTATCAATTAGTGGGTTAGCACACTAGACTATGATTTGAAGGGATTTTCTATAACCTAGTGGGCAACTCATCAAGACAATCAGCTTGAGTGGGATGACACTTATGAACTCATGATCAATAGATTTCAGCTACCATAATTCATCCTCACTAACTAGCCATTTTTTTAAGAAGGGGAGTTCCCCAAGATTCATCTACATAAATGTGTTAAAGTTTAGAATAAGGAAAGTGTGGCACCCAAGTATAGGGTTCACATTTTCCACTATACACTGACTCCACTACTCGTAACATGATACGTGCACTAGGAGCGTAGTTGAGAAACCAAGAATTGGGCACAAATGCAGAGTGATTTCATACTAACTTTTGTCTTTGAAGATGAAAATCCTCTAGTTCATAATACACTATAGAAACTTAAGTACTTTCTATGCCATGGGTATGTAGAAGATTAGAGCACCATAATAGAATCAACTATGTATAAAAACATAGCCTTTGATCTTAATTTGGCACTTCAAAGATATAAATATACAAAGATTGAAGAACATGCTTTGACATAGCCTTGTCACCAAATCTAGGATGAGGCAAAAAATAGGTAAGATTCTAATTTTATGTTGATTTATATTTGAATGATTTATTTGAATCTGAATAGCTTATAAATCCACTCAAGGAAACCAATACACCACTAACTAAAGAATATAAGTTATACAACATCAAAATCCCAAAATAAAAAGGGAAAAGGAAGATCTAGGAATTTGTGGATGAAGGAAAATGCAATATTTATTAGCAACCTCTCAAGAAGCATGTCACTAACATTAGAACAAAGAATGTTTCAAAATTGGCAAGCATTCGTGACAATTGGATAGAGACTAAAATTTTAGAATCCCTATAACTTCTGAGGGATTGCCAAGATGTCCTTCCCACCAAATTCTCAAAGGTTCAAGGAGTCAGCCCATCTCTTTGTGAGATGCACATTAAATTGAATGAGTGTGCACATCCGATCAAGAAGCATCTATATAAACTCAATCCCAATATGAAACTAAAGGTAAAGGTAGAATTGGATAAAATGCAAGATGCAAGGATAATCTATCCAGTAGAAAAAGCCAACTAGTTAAGCCTAATGGTAGTTCAACCTAAGAAAATAGGATAACTCCAAGTATGTGGGGACTAATGCATTCTAAACAATGCCTACATAAATGGTCCTTTTCCAATCCCATTTATAGATGAAGTTTTGAATTCTATCATAGGAAATGAAGTATACTCTTTCATAGATGGGTTCAGTCGATATCATTAGATATCGATTGTAGAGGAGGATCAAGCCAAAATAACATTTGCAATAGAGTGGGGTTATTTTACATATAAAATCATGTTGTTTATCATGAAGAATGCACCTGTAGTTTTATCACACATAATAGTTACAACATTCAAATATTTTTAAAATGATTTTCTAGAAGTTTACTTAGATGATTGGGTAGTCTTCTCCTTATTCAAAAAGCATTTGTCCAAGTTGTGTTTGATGTTATAATGATGCCAAGATCTCCATATCACTTTAAATTTGAAAAAATGTTTATTATTTACATTTTTTGGTGTTTTACTTAGATATTTTATTTTCAATGATGGTATCTTGGTGGATCAGGCTAAAATCACAATAATCTTGAGTATGCCACCACCTATTAGTTCTAATGAAGTGTGCCCCTTTCTTGGGCACATAAGTTACTACCAAAAATTTATTAAATGCAACGCATTGATTTCATTCCTACTATAATCCTTACTATGCAAGAATACTAAGTTTTTATGGACATATTAATGCCAAGAAACTTTCATTGAACTGAAATAGTGATTGGTCACTATGCCCATACTTGTTTTCCCAAATTGGAGTAAGTTGTTTCATATGCATATAGATGCTTCAGACATTGAAATTGGTGTTAAAATTAAATATCCTAGAGAAGGTAAACTTGATTATCCCATCCACATAACTATCTAAAAATTATCTAACATAGAGACAAATTATAGAACCACAAAATGGGAAGCATTAGCCATTGTGTTCACACTTTAAAAATTTTGGAACTATCTTTTGGTGACACCATTAAAATTTTTCATATACCATCAAGATCTATGGTATCTAGTCAATAAACTGATGTTATGAGGATGAATATCTTGCCAGTTGATGTTGTTCAAGGAATTTCAATTATGCATCAATGTAAAACTAGGTAGAGAGAATGTGGGGCCTGACCACCTTAGTCACATCCCAAATGGTGAAGAGTCAAAATAAATATAATAAAATTCATCAAATTCCCACCTATTTCATGTCTTTGTGATTCTTCAACACTTAGAAGCCATTATCAACTTCCTCAAGCAAGGAATCTTCCCTATACACTTTCAATAATGGGATAAAAATAGTTTGTGACTAGAGCACTACCATATACTATCATTAATGGACTATATATCACTTGGTAAAGGATGAAGTCCTACATAAGGTTGTCCTAAAAAAATGAACACCCTCAACTCTTGGAGGAAGCTCATCAAGGAGTTATAGAAGGACATTTCACAGGAGAGGCTACAACTAAAAATATTCTATAGAGTGGACTATGGTGGTCAATTTTTCCAAGATACACATAGTGTTGTGAAAAATTACGATGTCTATCAATGTATGAGAAGAGCATTCCAAAAATATGAAATGTCTTTGCAACCCCTGTTAGCAGAGCATCCATTCAAATAATGTGGTATTGATTTTTTAGGACCAATCAACCCACCAGGAAAGCACCACAAAACCAAATACATCATTATTGTGATAGATTATTTTACTAAGTGGGTTAAAGTTGTTAACACACCTAATTATAGTATGAAGGATACAACAAAGTTTTTATATGAAAATATGATTACCAGGTCCAAATGTATGATTATATTAGTCAGTGATATAGGAACACACTTCCTCAATAATACCATCAAGGTCTTGACTAAATATTTTATTATATCTCATCATAAAAGTACTACCTATCATCCATAGGTGATTGGCTAGGCTAAAGCTTCAAATAAGTTACTAGGGAAGATGCTCACAAAATTTTGTGATGTTAAGAGAGATAACTAGGAAGATCACATCCCTATGATCTTATGGGCATATGACACAAATTATAAAAGGGCAAAAGGATTTACACCATTTTGTTTGGTATATCGTCTATAAGTAGTCATGCCAATGGAGTATCTAGTACCCAGCCTATGCATCACTATGGTCATGCATTTAGGAGATTATGAATCTCTTACTAATCAGCTCTTAGAACTAAATAGAATGGATGAGTTTATATGAAGAAAAACATAGACATAGGAAGTGTATAAGCAAAGTCAAAAAGCATGGCATGATAGGAACTTATGCCACAAAGAGTTTCAAAAAGATCAAATAATTTTGTTGTATGATAGTTAGTTTAGAGCATTTATAGGAAAACTAAAAATAAAATGAAAAGGGCCTTACATTATACATGACTTAGCATAACAAGGAATGATATTTCTAGGGGGAGTAAATGGTTGTAGGCTTAAGCCCTACCACCAATAAGTCTATTGATCTCACTTCACAAACTGAGTGAGTGTTGAGTAGCACCATGCGGATTAGAATTTCTCTATTTTCTAAGTTTTATGTGTGTGTGTTTATTTTATTTTTTATTTATTTGTAGATGATCTCAGTGATAACAATTGTGAAGTACATAGACTAACCATCATGTACGTTAGATGGGTGTAGGAAGATCCATGTGTACCACAAGAAAAGTCAAATAGGAGAAACTAAAAAATATTAAGTTTGAAAAAGATGTCAAAATCTCACATCAGTAAGATATCCATTAGATAATGGTCATCCACTATAATTAAATTCAAAATCCAAGGGTTGATGGACATGATCTTCAACAAATTGGTGGCTAGTCAATATCATTAGTTTGTACCCCTCATATGGACACCTAAGGGCATAACAGCGTAACTCCACACATGTGCCAATGACTAACTACTTTAATGGCTAGATCAAAAATTGATTCACCACATCTACCATTACATTAAAGATGAGTGGATAACTAGGCATGGATTGGATGCAAAAGCCAAGAGGCATAAAATCTATAAAAGTTAAGTTTGAACTCCATGTTTGCATTTCATCATTAGCATATTTTTGAGAGATATATCTATCAATAACTAAACCATTTATATTGTATAGAGCATTTAAAAGCATTCAAAGTTATTCTCATGCCACCATAGATACCATGCCACTAATCTGACCCCTCTAGGATGCACAAAAGGAAGCCATAGGTGTTGACATGGTTCTTTAGCAGACCAAATACAATGATTAGGATCTATTTAAATATCTACATGAAACCAAACAAAATATTTTCCAACCTAACGCTTTTTGTGCAACCACTCACCCTTGTAGCTCCCCATAGATTCTAGAACACAAACATTGAGCATCTACTATGAATGTCAACCTTTGGTGACATGGGAGAGATTATTCAAGTATTTCTTAGATGATATAATTATGGTTCTATATACATGAGACTAGATGAGATGGTGTTCATCAATACACAAGCCATGAATTGAGCATTTGGCATACTTACACGTGGATACTCCCTAATGCCCTAAAAGACCAAAACACCTCCTATCTTATAAGAAGTTAGAGACCTATATGTATGGCAAAATTAAGGGATGTTGGTCAATGAAATTATACACAAACCTATGCATATTCTCATCCAATGCATCACCAGATGATTTTCATAGATGACCAAGTCTTCCAAACAAATCCCTAAGGGTGTTGTGGACATCGCTCATAAGATGATCCACCGAGGTGGAAAATTCAACTGGACCAAATACTTTGTCTAATAATTACTAACAAACATCAATAAGTACTGCACCACTCCAAGGTAAAACTTTAAGTATAAATTTTTTATCCTTCTCCTTTGTTTCACATAGTATAAATCACTTGAGGGGGAAGTGCATCTAGATATGGACTACTATCTGGAAAAATAGTTCCACAACATCATATGGATGTGGTGTTTCTCTCAATTTTTGCTAGTTTCTATTTAAAGAAGTAAGAAACTAGTAATAAGGGTGTGGTATCATGTTTGTTTGTGTTCATAATATATATGATTTTTAAGAGCTCATATTTATATTTGGAAGAATGACCTATAGATAAGAAATCACTCATGCAAAGGAGTTGTTAGATGGGTAGTAAGGTGGACTACCTAGCGTGAGCTAGATCCAAGAAGCATGAGCTTACTAGGAGGTTTTTAATCCACTTTTTTATATTAATTAGGTTGAAATAAATAAATATGCAATACTTGCATCAAATAATATAAAGAACTAAAATGAAATACAAGAAGAAATAGATGCTTGATAAAGGAAATAAACCAAATATAGTAATAGCAGGTCAATACTAGTGATAAAATAGATCAAGTTAGGTTCAAAAAATTAGGTAGGGGTCTATGAATAGGTAAGGACACATAAAGTTATATTTGGTTAGGGGTATGGGGTTGAAAATAAATTGTTTTTATTTCTTACCATAGTGACCATTGGCGGTCAGGGTGACCATCAACGATTGGGGAATCATTGATGGTTGGAGGTGATTGTCGGTAGTTATGTTGACTATCGATGATTACTTATGGATTTTGATGTTTCTTAAAAGTGATTGTTAGAATGGGTCAATGATTAGGTAAGGGTTTGTTAAGGGTATGATTAGGGATAAGGAAGTCAAAAGATAGGTGCAGGAGGTCTGATTCAGGGCTCAAAGTTAGAAACCAAGAAAACAAAGATAAAATACAAAATGTACCTATTGCTTGATGGTTTAGATCAATTTTGGCAGAGTATTGGTATTTTTTCTCAAGAGAAATTTTGGCAGAGGTTTGGATCTCTATTGCATTTTATAAATTATTGGAAGAAAGGCTAGCTAGAAAGCTTGAATACCTATGTGTTAGAATACTTGTGTTGATCTTTTCTCACCTCCTACTCCCCTATTTTTATAAGAAAAGAGAGATAGAGGATAGAAGGTTCCCTAGGAGGTAGGATTGTTGATTTTGATGATTCTTAGTTTGTTAACAATGGATAAGGTGGATATATTAAATTATGGCATGCTAGCTTATAGACAGTTCATGTTGTGTTAGAATGTTGAGGACATGATCATTGATGGTCAGCCTAACCATTAGTGGTCATGTTGATCATCGACGGTTGAGTGTCTAAAGGTAAAAGGGTCAAGGTGGGTTTTAAAAAGGTTGGGTTAAGGGTCAATGAGTTAATGAGTTAGTTATATTAGTATTTAACTAGACCCAAGGTCTGATGGGTTGGTTAGTGGGTCTAAAAGGGTTAGATGGTCCCTAAGGGGTCCTAAAGCATTTCAATATCTAGAACCATTGTGTGTGGATTTTTAGTGTCTACATTTTTCCCCATTTTGTTATGTAATTTTTGTCAACAATCTATAAAACAAAAATGGATTACTTTTTAAAGGTTTAGTTGTTTCAAGTATGAGAGGAGGTGTTCCCCCTCAAACCAAGAGTCAATGGGGTGAAATCAAAATCAATTAGAGGTTTGACAAGTGGTTTATGGTGAGTCATAAGGTTGGTGATAAAAGGTGGTTGGGTATTTGAATTACAAACATGTGCATAAAATACAAATAAGTGTGATAGCTAAGACCGCACAAAATATTAAAGGTGCCATAGTTAATAAAAATAAGGTTAGTTTCAAAAGGACTAGTGATAGGGTAACCGAGAAACAACATTTAGGCATAGCTAATCAGGTCATTCCTATCAAGTCATTTAGATAGGTTAGATGTTATCATAAGAATATGAGGTAGGAAGTGCTTCTATAAAAAGCATAAATGGTCTAGTTGTGCATCAGGTGGTGTAAATTTCAAATATTTAACATGGCTAGGTTGGTTGATGAGATTAAAAGGGCTAAGGCAAGGTCATCAAAAAATATGTGATGGTTCAGGATAAAATGGTGAATGTCAAGGTAGATGTGGTTGGATAGTTGGTTGGTTAGAGAGCGTATTCTCCAAAGCTTGGTTTTGATTTTGTGAAGAAGTTAATTTACAAAAAGGTGGCATGAAGGTGTTTAGCACCAAAAATTTAAATGATTTGAAAAATAAGGTTACATGACCATCAATGGTTAGGGGTCTCCAAAATTGATTGTCGATGGTCACCTTGATAGGTGAGAGGGATCAAGCCATGACCTCACTAATATTAATGACCCAAGAGAGGTACACCTTGAGACACAGGGGAGGAGTAGTGGTAGCACCAACAAGACCACCAAGTACCATCTCTATGGCATGGTACTTGGCCATAGTGGATGATTTAAGGTATTATGAGGCCATAATTTTGGCATAGTGTCTTGACTAGCTTTGATGGGGTGACTACAGAGATGGTTTGCTAGGTGGGGAAATTATGGTGACTCCAAGTTAGTAGGCCACTTTACTATGTGGATAGGTAGGCATCCCAAGATGATAGGCACTAGATGGTAGTGGTAGTGTAGGTAGGGCCAGTGGTAGTGGTGCCCTAGGGGCATGATATGATATGTTATGATGTATAGACATAGATGTACATGATTTTGATATTGGCCTATGTGTTGTTGTAGCGTGATTTACATGTTTTGAAAAAGATATATATATATATATATATATATATATATATATATACATAATTACATGTATTATTTATTTTAATGACATGATGTATATGATGATGTGATGTTGATTTATATATAAATGTGATTTATGTTTCATGGTTCATGGTTTTTATGTTTTATGCTTATTATGCTTATGCACATGGGATGTAGACTTATTAGTTTAGGCATGTGATATTTATATATGGTGCTTTATGGTGAATGGTTATACATGATTATGATGATGCTTTGTTTTGAATATAGATATGATGTTTATGATTATCACTAGGATGTTTCATATATGGTTATGATGATTTTTTGAGTATGGTTATGGATATGGTTATGATAAATAGTTGTTCTATGTATGGTAATAATGTTTTGATTTGATGTGAAGTCATGATGATGTAGTTATGTTGTTGAGGTGTTTTATGATCATTGATATGTGATATGATCATGGTTTACAATTATAGATGTAATGTGTTTTATGATGTTTATATTATGGTTATGATTATTGATGCATAGTTTTTTTTTTATGATGGTACATAAAGTAAGTTGGGTAACAAGACTAGATGTGGGAAAAGAGGTAAAAATCATGGACCTAGGTCTAAGTGGTTAGATGAACCAATTATGAGAAGATAAGGAGGAGGCAAGATGCTTCTTCATTTGTAAAGATGAAAGGAAACCAAAGTGAGATTAGCCTAATAAACATAAGCCCTTTGAATGCTTTACATTAGAATGCATTGGTTGATAAAAAGGTGTCTTAATCACATTATGTCAAGTAAGCTCAAGATCCCTTGATTTATAGATGGAAAAAGGGGGGATAGGTGATAGGTGATGTGAATGGTAGTGTAACCTTCCTATGGGTCAATTTTCCCCTTCTATAGGTGACCTAAGATCCATAATAGACAAGTCCATGCTTGAATGCAAGGTGTAGACTGGTTAATGCGGGAAGACTACTAATACCACATATGAAATTTGATTGCATCTTTCTTGAGATAACTTATTTGGATTTTGATATATGGTATTTTGTTATTATGGTTCTTTTGATAAGTATTTTAAGTTGATAAATGTGAGAAGATTCAAGTGATTACTTTGATGAAATTTACTTATCCATCATTCAAGGGAGTGGTCCAAGTTTGGATTTGTTCATATGGTACTTGTCCTTCAGGGGAACAATATATATTTTTAATAAATTTAGATCTTGGGTATTTATCATTCAAGGAAGCAATCTGCATGCTAGAGATATTTGACCCAAGTGATAATTTATTATCCCAAATTATTTTTATGCTAGGTTAAACATAGACAAATCTATATAGTATTAGAGGTTTAACTTTATTAAGTAAAAACCTAGAGCATAATAAGGTTAATGATAGGTGAAAGGGGTGGTTTTGAGAGACAATGACCATATGATTTTGTATGATTAGGGATTAAAAGTATCCATGAGAATCATTATATTTATATATCCATGGTACCCATATTTAGGATTAGTCTATGATTGTGATGGTTAATCACATGGTTCTATGTTATAATCAGTTATCATCAAATGGATATGATGAATGTGTGAGGAAGGAAAAAATCTTGTACATCAAGGGATGAGATTAAAGAAGACAAAAGGTGAGTTTGATCCTTATTTTAACAAAATAAATCATGCAAATTTGAAACATTGAGAGGCTCAAGTTTTGGTTTACCTTTTGGAGAGGACAAACGATAAGCTCATATTCCATACTTATGAATTATGATATAGGGTCCAAGCCAATTAAGCAAACTTATCTCGCTTACTTTTCTCCATATTGGTCATATGTTTATTTTCCTTCAAGATGAGGTCTCCAATGCTAAATTATCATCTTTCAAGTGCTTTTTATAGGCATGCTTTATTTTCTCTTGATACATATGAAGATTATTAAGCACAACTAGGTAGTGCTCATCAAGTATTTCAAGTCAAGTATTTCAATTCATGCTAGACACTCTTGATGATAGTAACTCTTATAAATTATGTCCTACAAGGATATGTGAAAAGAGGGAATATGTAATTCAAGAGGCAAGACTACCTTTGCCTCAAATACTAGAGAGAAAGGGGTAGCACCCATAGAGGTTTGAATGCTAGTGTGATAGGCCCATAAAGTGAAAAGAATGTGTAAGTGCCAATCCCAACTTGAAGTACTGACTACTTTAGTTAACATATTATTGAGGGTTTTATTAGAGGCTTCTACCTATCCATTTGATTGTGGATGATAAGGTGAGGAAAAACTTAACTTTATTCCAAATCAATTGTAAAGACCTTGGAATTTACCATTATCAGTGATGATCTTATGCAAAACACCAAAATGATAGATGATATGATGATTGATGAAGTCACCTATCTTATTTACTTTGGTTGAGATGAGAGGAATGGCCTCCACCCATTTGATAAAATACTCAATGGAAATGATGATGGAGTGGTGCCACTGTGAAGAATGAGGATTGATTTCCCCAATTAGATTTAGTCCCCATTGTGATAAGGGCCAAAAATCCTTGGATACTTGAATGTCATGGGCTGGTGTGTGATGTAAATTAGCATGATATTGACATTTAACACACTTCTTTACATAATCACAACAATCCTAGTTGGGGGTGGGTCAATAGTAGCCAAGGTGAAAGATACATTTAGCGATAGCTAAACTAATAAAGTGCATTTCTTTGATAGCATGAGAAGCTCCATGATTGTGAAGGAAATAGAGATGGAGGCCATCAAAACTAAATTTATAAAGGATTCCTCTAGTATGTTATAATGAGAAGTACTCTAAACAAAAGCTTTTCGAGCATTCTTAGAGATGTTGGGAGGAATGGTGTTGAGGTTGAGGTAGTTGAAGGTTTGCTTGTACCATATGTCTAAGGGAGATTCCTCCACACTAAAAATGGTAGGAAGGTCATAATGGATATAAGAGTGTGTGATAAAATGATGGATGGTGACAAAGAACTTAGAATTTATAGGTACATATGGGATCTAGGAAGCAAGGGAAGCCATTGCATTCATGAACTTATTAGTAGATCATAAAACAAATTGGATAAGGTAATGGTCGAATGATGCTAAGAGTACAACTACTAGTTGTTTGTAATTTTGAAACACAATGTTCTTACACTGGTAGGATCCATTGACCTAGTTGACCATAAGATGCGAATCACCAAAGACACTGATTGTCTTAAGCCCCAAGGCTAGAGCAATTTGGAGACCTATTACTATAGATTCATACTCAGCCACATTATTGGTAAATTTAAAATCAAGTTTGAAATAAAGGGGAAGAGGTTCACCATTAAGGGGAATGACAATAACTTTGGCACCCCCATCACACTAGAATTTTGAACCATTGAATAAAATGATCATTTGATAGATGGGATTTTCCTGAGAAAGAGTCATGATGGACTCATCTGGGAATGCAAGAGGAAATAGTTAGTTGTTTGGAAAAGGAGCCTCAACCAACTGATTAGTAATGACTTATCCTTTACTCAAATTTTATTGGAGGAACTCAAGGTCAAACTCAACTAAGAGCAAGAGCCACTTAGCCATACATTTGCTTTGGTATGGTTTAGAGTGCATGTAATTAAGTGGATTGGTGTTAGTGATAACTAAAGTTTTGTGATTGATAAGGTAATGACGAAGTTTGGAAGCCATAAAGACTAAGGTAAGGAAACTTTTCTTGGAATGGGTGTACAGAGTCTCATACTCTATGAGTGTTTGACTTATATAGTAGACAACTTATTCTTTGTTTTTTTCTTCATGGTGAGTGAATATTGACCCTAAGGAATCATTAATGGTGGATATATAAAGGTAAAAGGGTTAGTCCTCTTTAGGAGGGGTAAGAATGGGTGGAGAAAGGAGGTAATTTTTGACTGAATCAAAGGCTTGTTGACTATATTTAGTCCACTTAAAAGATGTAGCTTTCTTGAGAAGATGGTGAAAGGGTTGACATCTACCAGATAATTGAAAGACAAAGTGACAGATGGATTGGATCTTCCCCTGGAGGCTTTAGAGTTGCTTAAGGTGGGTTTTAGGTAGTATTTCAAGGATTTATTTGACTTTGTCTAGATCTACTTTGATTCCTCGAAGAGAGATAATAAATCCAAGAAGCTTTCTAGATAAGACCCCAAAAATAAATTTCTTAGGATTGGGTTCGACATAGAAATGGATTAAGTGCTCAAAGATAATTTTGAGAATGTTTAGATGATCCTTATGATAGTTATATTTAACAAGGAGATCATCTACATAGTCCTATATGATTTTATGGATGAGATCATGGAAGATGTAGGTCATCACACACTGGTAGGTTGTTCTAGCATTATTCAAACTGAATGGCATGACCCTACAGAAAAAATTTACCATAGGGTGATGAAGTAAATTTTATGTTGATCTTTGGGGGTAATAAAGATTTAATTATATCCTAAGAAACCATTCATGAGAGATAACATCTCATGGCTAGGTGTAAGATCAACTAGTTGGTTGATGTTAGGCAAAGGGAAGTATCCTTTGGAAAAGTAAGGTTGAGGTCATGAAAGTCAATATAGAGGTGAATTACTATTGTGGGTTTGGTGATGGGAATTATATTAGAAACCCATTATGGGTATTTAATGGGTTGGATGAAGTTGATAGACAAAATATGTTGAATCTCTTATTTGACTAGAAGGGTTATGCGAGGGTGCATCTTACGAAGTTTTTATCTAACAGGTTTATCATCAAGATGGATGATGATATTATGGAGAGATATAAAAGGGTCAATTCTAGGCATATCATAATAATACCAAGAAAATTTTATGCTAATATCATGAAGGAAGGAAGGGTAATCATGTTTTTCCATAGAATCTAAGGATTGACCAATATTTACAATGTGAGGGTTATCTTAGATACCCAAGTTGAAATCGATAGTAGATTTATTCAACATGGTTTGGTTCTCAAGAGGAAGGGATTTATGGATAGAAGAATCCCTTGCATCAAGATAATTCAGAATGGAATCATCATCCTGACATTAGATGGTGTTGATGGTAGGAGAATCATTTTCTACCATTTTAGGATGAATCAAAGGAAGGGTTTTAGTTCAGCCATCCTTTTGATAGGTCAAGGGGCCTAAACTAATAGTATTGACTAAAAAAAGGTTAAGAGGGATAATGTCAAAATCCTCAAAATTTTAAGGAGATTGAGTTAGTGAGGATGGGATGTCTTCCTCAATGTTGGTGATGGGTTTGCGTGAATTGGTGGGTTCTTTTAGTGATATGAACCCAAGGTCAAATAGCTCACAAGGTTTTTAGGTTTTGATCAAAGGTAAATCATGGGGTCCCTATTCATAATTGTTGAGGCCAAATCCTTTTCAAGCACACCTGTGAAGGTAAAATTTGGCAAATATGGGTTTGTCTAGATAGGAGAAATCAAAGGTAAATGGTTGGATAGAAGAGGTGGTGGATAAGGTGAGAAGCAGTCGATCAAGTCCCCCATAGATTAAATTAATTTGATGGTTGGGAAACTTGAAAGGAATGATGGTTATAATGTTGGGATCATAATTAGGATCATGATCAAGGTTCCCATACTCTTGAGGAGTGAGGAAGGCATCTAAGGCTAAAAGATGATACTCCCCTAGTGAGAGATGTTATAACATGGGTTCCAAGGGGTTCTCTATGGGGATTTGAGAAGAAGGGATAGATAAGATAGTTTAAGATTCATCGATGGTAGGGGTGGAATTGTTATTGATTGGTAGTGAGGTGGATGAGGGAGGAAAAAGAATGTCTTTGGGTTGATATGTCATGTTGAAAGATGTGAAAGAACTAGGGTCAGCTTGTTTGGTAATGACCTAACCCTCATGTTTGAAATTCACACATCGATGTAAGGTATATGAGACACAAATCATGGCATGGATCCAAAGGCATCCAAGTAAGACATTATATTAAAACTCACCTTCCATAATATAAAATGTAGACACCTAAATTTGGCCACCAGTAACCTCCAACTAGGCTTTTGACCAATTTCCACCTAAAATGCACAATTTGGCCTAAAAACACTAAATCACATTAAAATATTTAAACCTGATATATTCAAGTACCAATTTTGGCTAGAGTATCATTAAATGGGGCAATGTAATTTATGGGCTAGCTAACTTTGATCAGATCATTCTGAGTCAAAATGCCAATTTTGCACGTGGGTGCTCTGGATTGATCTTTCCTATCAAACCTCTTGCGTGAGACACATGCCTTTGTTATTTAGTGTTGGTAAAATCCTAAATTTGATAATGGATCCAACACATCTGACATTAAATTCTAATTTTAATCTAGTCAAATTTCTAGCCAATAACAAGGCACACTGATCAATTTGAGTAATTTGTGCACAAAGTGCTTAATCATGTTTAAGAGCTAATTAAACTAAATTAGAGCGTAATTAAGAATTCCATGAAAACTTGTTGAATACTTATTTTTAAAAATGAATATTTAATATATGCATCATTAGGTGACATTATTTCTTGAAAAGACATCCCTAGGCCATAAATACCACAAATATTAGGATTATGGGCCTCCCATGCCTCATCAATGCCCTCCATGCTTCTTAATTTCTCATTTATCCCAAATATTAATGAGCCTATTTATGGATTTTAATTACATAATTAGATTAATCCTTAGCCACACATCTCAATCTTGAGATGGATGGGCCAGGTTGATTCTACCCATTTGCAAAAATCTATAAATAGGATGTCCTACCACATGAATTTTAATCTATTTTGGTGCAAAGTTATTATGCTCAAATATCTTCAAAAGTCTTGAGAATTCAAAGTTATAATGAAAAAATGATTCTAAAATATATTGCAATTAGTGTTACCATGCCAAATTGATTCCAAGCTAAGCCAAAGCCAAAAGTACCAAGGAGAAGAGGAGATATCCAAGCCTCCTTTGATGAAGATTTCATGAGCACAAGCCAAGCAAGTCACTACTTCAAAATCATTTGGAGCATCTAAGGAAGGTGAAGGATTCTTGTTTTTACTTAATTTTTAGTTGTGGTTGTCTTTTTTTTTTTTTATTAAGCTCACCCTAGTAAAGGCATGAAGGTGTTATTTTAGTGTGTTGTTTGTCAATTTGCTTTGTTCATTTTGTCACTAACATAATACCAATCTCCTCTTCCTAGTCAAATTCCTAGTTCACATAATGGCATGCCCACTGGGACCAAACACATCCAACACATGAAGAAGATCATTATGAAACTTTAAAATCTTCATTTGGATCATTAAAACTTTTATAATTTGATTTTATAACTTTGTTTTACTATCATGGGTTTACACAATAACTGTCACCAGTTGAGTAAACCACCAATGATTATTTTAAACCATTGTTAGTTACCATCATTAGTCTACATAACCAATGATGGTTAGTAAAAACATTATCGGTCTGCATAAATATCACCATCACTGGTTAGTATAACCATCATTAATTAGTTTAGCCATCACTGGTTAGTATAAATGTCAACAGTCACTATGTTTTTTTCACACAAACCTGAGAGCTCATTTTTTAAGTGGGTTATTTCATCTTAAAAAGTGATTCTAAGCTAAACATCTTGCTAACATTTTTTTGCAATTTTTATTTGAAAAATCATCAAAGCTTGCTTAAATATATCCTTTTAAACTTCTTTTAGGGTGTTTTAAAATGAATCAAACTTTTCATTTTGGTGCTTAAAGTAAAATAATTTAGGGTGTTATTGCTTAAATCTTGTAGTTAGCTTTCAAAGTTACAAATTAAGACAAAGGGGTCAAAATAACACCACCTAATTTTTCAAATTGGTACTTAAAATTAAACTCACTTGTCTAGTTTTTTGTATTCAATAGCTGTTTAGTTATTTTTTGATTGGAAAAGAGAAGGATGTTGCATGCATACTCTTCCATTTGTCCCCTTTAGGTAACCCTTGGAATCAAAAATACCATCCTTATTGCAAAATGCCTAGTCCAAGGCTTAGAAATAATGTCATCTAAATCACTGCCCAAAAACTCATCAAATTTTGGGTGACCTTGAAATGACCCTAAAGTCTTTCTATTAGTCTTTTATTTCATGTAAACTTGGCTTGTGAGGGGGACTTCTTTACCTCCCATGAGTTATTTAGGGAATCTTTGACCCGGGGTTTCATCTCCTAGCATTGATTTCACTTACACTTTCTGAGTTGCACACAGGGCATATCTACATTTGGACATCGCACTACACTAAGTGAGCAGCAAGATGTAGTGGTTGTAAAAAAGATTAAACCTTTTTACAGCTAGCCAATGCCATGGTCACCCAATTTGTGTTCTTTTCTTTTGCATCATTTGATGTGAAAGTCATTGTGCAACTGATTCCCCTAGAAATGTTTGAAAGTTTAATGGTTTAGTCAACCTAACATTGCCATACCCTTGTTAGGATTTGGATGATTATACTTAGTGTATTTTGGTAATTTTTGCTTGGTATGTTTTGAGACTAAATTTTTTTTGTTTGTTCATAAGCCATGTCAAAATAATGTATTTGAGTTAAAGAGGGTAGTGTTATGCTACCCAAATCATGTCAAAACATTTTGAGCCTTTTGAGTCTTTGATACATAACATAGATCACATCATTTGAGCATGATTATGCCATTAAGATGCTCAATTCGTTTCAAGACTAGTTTAACTTTTATCAAAAACCATTGTTTCAAACCATTTTATGTATACCATTTAGATCTTTGTCTTGTGCTATCATGCTGTCCAATCCTATCTAGCTTGTTTGGTCAAATCCTAGTTTTTAACATTGAGTTTTCAGTTAGCCTTGTCAAGTTTGGATTCAAACATTAATTTATTTTTATTTAGGCTTTAAGTCATGAGGCTGATACATAGATCTTTCTATTTTGAGTTTCATAACTTCAATTAATCTATTACCCAAATTTGAAAACTATTGATGGTTTGTTTATTCAATACCTATCCTTATCATTGTTTATGCCTTTATATGGGAAAACATAGTCTTTCTTCAAAGAGACTTTTGTCTTATTCCTTATGCCAATTGATCATGTTTATGTTTGATTCCATGTGCTAGGTTTATGTCAAAGTTGTTTCCAAACTTTTTAGATTAAATCAAATCACATGATACCTTTGGTTCAAGTCTAGCTTTTGACATCATGTGGCCAAAAGTCCTAACATATTCCTATTTATTTGAGCCTAGCCTTTGAATCCACATTTGGACAAAATACCTAGTAACTCAACTTTTCCCTTTCCTAGTTTAGACCTTGTTTGGAACACTTTGACCAAGACCTTTGACATGCCAATTTTTGTTCCGACACTTGACCTTTATGCATATGATATTTGACATTAGACAATTGATGTTAGACTATTTTATTCCAAGTCTTATCACAAACCATTTTGGAGATACAACTCCATTTTCAAATCATGTTAAAGATACAACTCTACTTTCAACCAAGTTAGACCAAGTTTGAACGATTTGTCCTTTGGACATGGTTTTTTTAGAGTTTGTAGAACTCTAAGCCTTTTTGTTTTTGAAGCTTTAATCATTTATGTGGATATGTCTAGTTACACCTATGGTGGAGTCACGTATAATCCAAATTATGATAGAATGGTTGAAAAAAATAAATTTTATGGCTTTAGTCAAGACCCCAATGATGATAATATAATTTGTGAGATAGATTTATATCCACCTCATAATAATCATTCATGAGAAAAAAGTCACAAACTAGCTCAAGATCCAACTCGATACCTAGATTGGTATGAAGAGGCTTGTGAGGAGAACTTTGAAGACCCAACTACAGATAATGTTGTTTGGAACATGGATTCATACCCTCTTTACAATAATTAGTACGTGGAACATAGTTAAGAACTAGCTTATGAGCCAACTCACAATTGGGATGATATTGTTTATGAGGAAGACTTGGATTCTTTGGTTTATGTGAGTAATTAGGATCCACCACATCATACCATTTCTATTCTAGGACCACAATATCACACCATTCCCATAATAAGACCTCATCATTTGGCTTGTGTGAGCAATCACGCTCCACAACACCCCTTCATCATTTCAGGACCTAGTCCTTTGGATTGTGTGGGAAATCAAGCCCTATAATGCCCTATCATTACCATTTTAGGACTTTGTCTTTTGGCTCATGTGAGAAATCATGCTCCCAAAATCCCTACCATTATCCAACCACAAGCCATTCCTCATCTAGAACCAATCCCACCCAAACCTGAACTGATCCAATCTTTTAAAGACCAAGTTGTGTTCAAAATTAGTATTTTTTAACTCATTGGAAAGCAAAGCCAAGACAACCAATCAATCCAAGATTTTTTTTTGGAACCAACCACTTATGATAATTCAACCTGTGATGAATTACATTTCAATCCTATACCTATTGTCAAGAAGTCTCATTATGATGAGCTAGTTTTTGTTAAGTCACTTTTTAATGATTATAACTGCCTTTGGGAAAATCATTACCTTGACCATGTGCCTATTTTTCAAGAGCCTCTTATTGAGAATATATTCTCTAAGGAGTTGTCTCTTGACATTTTTCCCATCCTAGAGGAGTCTCACTCTGAAAAACTGGTTTTTATGGAGCCCATTATGCCATCACAAGCCATTACTTATCCAAAACCAAATATTCAACAAGACATCATTGTAATAGAGTACCTATCAGATGAAGAATCAGAGTTAGAATTAGGTTATATTCTTGAACTAACATTGTATTTACTATCAATATCAGTCTCAACATTGGATTCAAATTCCCTTGAGTTAGAATCAGATTTACAATAAAAAGATGTTCATGGTTATTACAACATTGGTTATGCATGCCTTGAAAATCAATTTGAATACATTTTTGATCCTTCTATAGTTTTCTAGGATGAGTAATTAATCTTTGACACAAGTTATACTAGTATCCTCTATGATGATTCTGTAGTCACTCCCTATTCCATTACCATTCTATAGGCCATTACCATCAACCAAAATAACCATATCATTAACATTCCATCTCCCACAAGTATCAATTAGGATCGATAGAATCATAATTTTTTGAATTGCATCTATGGAGATATAGTATTTGAAGAAGAGAAAGGAGGCCAAGATCACATTCATATAGCATAAGAACACTCTCTTAGTGAAACCTTTTCAAAGGTCATAGGGGACAATCAAAGTCAAAACTCAGCATCTTCTAATGAAACTTTTTTGGAAGCACTAAAAGATAATCAAAGTTAAAAGTCAACATTCCTTAGTGAAACCTTCTTGGAGGCATTATGAAACAATCAAGATAAATTTATTGGTGAAAAACTCTTTGAAGCACCAATAACTAAGCACAAATGTTCTTCACTACTTGATGAAGACAAAATCAAAAATCAAATCAAAAAAACTTCCTATCTATAGCCTAATCATATGGTAGCTACTCTCAAGATAAAATAAAAAATAAATAGTGATCCTAACAAGAGAAAATTCAATGATATTTGGCCCCACCATAACCAAATTTATGTGGAATCTAGCATCAAGAACACTACATGTGACTGAAAGTCATGATCTTCATTTGTTTCCCCACCATTATACATTTCATTATCATCCACCACTCCATTTCACAAACCTACCATCCATTATTTGTCCCTATTTACCATCCATGGTTTCACTTTCCTTTTCAAAGGCTATAAATATACCTTGTCTCAATGTTTGAAGGAATCAAAATCAACAACCAATTAAGATCACAAAAGCATTCTTGACAACCAAATTTGTAACTAGTTCTTGATAGAGCAACTATTCAGATGAGGTGTAGGATAGAAATTAACATGATCAAGTATATTATTTGTATCATTTTTTGATTAGGACGTTCATCTCCCCATCAACATGAACAATAGAATCAAAAACCACACCTAAGCCAAAAATATGTACCATACCATTTCATGTTTCATACCATTTCAATGCCATGCCATTGCCATTGTTACATATCCATTTTACCATTATCGCATATCCCTCCCATTTACCTTACCACTTGGGGGAAACCATCTTATAATTTTATCAAACCATCATTATCCTAGAGCAAGACCATGTCATCTTATCATTCCATTCTTATCTAGACCAAAGCCTATTTTTAATCATCCTACCCAATCTTATTTTGATCTTGGTTCATTTGGTTCTTCCCACACCTTTTCATGAGGGGATTTTTATCAAGTTTCAAATATTATCAAATTCATGTTTACAATTATAGTCTATGAAAGTAGTGTGATAGATGATCTGGTAAGATATCTTTCATCCTATCAAGTTTATTAATGTGAGCTTGATTATAACTACCTATGGGAAAATCAATGTCTCACCAGTCCTGCTACTAATTATAAACACCTATTGTAAAATTAGTATCACTGACCTATGCCATTTTATCCTAGTTATAACCATCTATTGGTAAACTAGGGGCAAAATTTGTGTTTCTATCTAATATTTGTTTTTTTCTAAGTATGAAAAGTAGAAACTAGTTATGAAGGGTGTGTAGAAAAACCTATGAAAATGTGCATGTTGAATCCAGATGATTATGAATAACTCTATTTTGGCTAGGGAAGAATACTTGTAAATAAGAAAACACTCCCACACACTTTTTTTTAAGACAAAGAGATGGATGGATTACCTAGTATAAGCTAGATTCTAGAAGCCAAATCTTTATAGGAGGTTGTCAATCCACCTGCTTTTAACACTTAAGTTTGATAGATAAAAATGAAATAAAAATGTATTTAAAATAGAAAACTAAAATTAAATATATAAAATAACCTAAATTTAATTAATTAAAACTAAATTATTTGCTAAGATGATTAAACTAAAGCAAATAATCTGAATAATTAACATTGTAGAAAATTAGCTAAAGGCAAAGTTTTGGTTCTTGGTTTGGTGAAATGGCAAGGATAAAAAGAGTGATGTGGTTTGGGTTGGAAAATTGTTGATATGGAAAATATTTAAGGGGTGATGGTTGGAAATTATAAGGAAAAAAATGATTAAGGTAGCAAAAAGGTAAGGGGATAAAGAGAGTGAAGATGGTAAAGAGGGAAATGGGAGAAGAGGTAAATGGATAAAGGGAAAAGGAAAATGAAGAGGTTAAGTGGAATGGATATGGAGGTCAATATAATAAGAAGGCCAAAGTTTGGGTTTGGAAGTCAATAAATAATAGGAAAAGAGGGATAAGAAATTAAATTGCAATAAAGAAAACCAAGATTACCTTCCAAGCTTGAAGAAGAATGTTGATGAAGATGTTGGTGTTGATGTTGTTGAATCAATTTTGGTAGAACTTTGGTAGAAATTAGATGCTTTGGCTCTTCTCTCCAAGATGATGATGATCTCCCTCAAAATGATGACCTCTTTCAAAAACCTGCAACAAAAATGTTAACAACAAAAAGCTAACTTCCAACCTAACCTTGGGTGAAGGAGAGGGGGGTATTTATGGAATTTTTGTGTGAAGAAACATGCCAAAATAGAATAATATTGAGGCAATTCAAATTTCTCTAAGTGGTGCATGTTTTATTCAAGGTGAGGTTGGTGGGGATTCCCATGTGGGTTGTAAAATCTTCCACTTTGCACATGAATCTAAGTTTGAATGGAAATCATGCACATGGGTTTGATTAAGACTAAAGACTTTTTATCACCCTTATTTATCTTCATCCAAATATGGTACCATTTTGCATGTGGGGGGTTGAAAATTTCAAGGTGAGGTTGGTGGGGATTCCCATGTGGATTGGAAAGTCTCCCATTTGGGTTAAAAAGTCAAAGATGGGTGCCCTTTGTCTTTCCTACAGTCTTAAAGAGATATGTATTTATTTTAAAGTCTAATTTCATGTAGGAAGACAAAAATACATGTTGAATAATGACCCTTTAAGGGGAAATTTCCACAATTCAAGGAGGAGCCCTTGTGATGCTTGAATGAGGTCATTAAGCACTTTGGGAAGGGTCCTAAGTGGGGTATGATGTCCCACATCAAGCCACATCACTTTTAAGCCATGTCACTTGTAATATCACCTCCCAAATCACCTCCCATGTCACATGCCATGTCATCATGAATAGTGATTGTGGGTCCCATAGTGAATAGTGATAGTGAATAGTACTTTCAAATAGTGACTTTAAATGATATTTGTGACTGGAAGAATAGTGATTTGGTTGGGTTAAGGGGGTTTTGGGAATGTTTAATAACTTTTATGGTATTTTGAGGTATTTAGTCATCAAAAATTGTAAGTGTGTAAATTTCTAGTATCTATATTTCACCCCTTTTTATTATGCAGCCTTAAATTAATAAGCTACAAAATAAAAATGAATCACTTAGTCAAAGGCTGGGGTGCCCTAGGCATGGGAGGAGGTGTTCCCACTCAAATAAAGAGTCTATGAGAAAAGGTAAAATTGAGTGTAGGTTTGATAAACAGTTGATGGGGAGGTGTTAGGTGGTGCCACAAGGTAGTTGGGTATGTGAAACACCATTGGATTCACAAAAGATGACTAAGTGTAATAGTCAAGATTTCATAGAGACTAAAGGTGCCAATATTGAAAATAAAAAGGTTGGGTTCTAAGATAAATGACAAGGTAACCAGTCCCTAGCATTGGTCATAGTTGATCGGGTTAGTCTTATCAAGGCTCCTAGACATGGTCAGTGTTGACTTAGGTATCTAGGGTAGGAAGGGCTCTTGAGAAAAATAAACATGGTCTAGTTTTGCATGAGGTGGTGTAAATGTTTAAAAGTTTAAGATGGCAAGGTTGGTCATTGTGGGAAAATGTTATTGTATAAAAGCACCAATGTTTTGGGTCAAAAATAACTGATGTCAAGGTGAACGTGGTGAAATCATGGGTGGATTGGGTATGGGTTGGAAGGGGATGGCTGAGATGATTCTTGATGCACATAATAGGTGCATGATACCTACATAGTTCAATGGATAGGGTCCAAAATAACATCAGGCCAAATGTAGTTCTTTTGAGGTAAAGGGTGTTGGTAAACCTGGTCATCCCAATTGGATATCATATAGATAGGTCCAGGGGAAGGATGTTTTAAAAAGGGAAGCACCAAAGGGTGGAAAAGACGGCTATCAAATAGTTTCTAATCGATGTGGTAGAAATGATGGATGAGGTGAGATAGGATGCAATTGAGATGATTACGTCAACTATGTAAAATGAATCTATAGCCATGGATAAGCAAGTTGAAGTGTGAAGTTTTTGCCAAAATCATAAAGAAAAGGAAAGATAAAAATATGCGATACTAAGATTTGGAAAATCCAAAACTACTCAAATTTCCATGATGATCCGATGGATTTTTCATTGAAATCTAAATAAGATGACATTGTGTACATTCCATAATAATTTTGTTAACAAGTTATAGAAGGTTATTATTCAATGATTTTAGGAATTAAAGTATTAGAGTGGGTAAATGAGAAGTGAAGATTCAAACCCTTGATACTTGAGCGAGTGGGGCCCCAAAATAAGTAAACATTGAGTTTTTGAGGGAATTCAGAGAAAGATATTGAGGGGTTTTAGAATATGGAGTGAGGTGAATGATAATAACATTAATTAATTAAGGGAGAAAGTTGTTGATTGTGGTGAAAGAGCAAAGCTATTGCAAAGTGTAAGAAGATGTAGTCTAAAAGGGAGAATCTAGGGAAATTATTGGTTGGAAGGTTAGGGCACATGAGAGGGTGTATCTATCATCCCCATGTGGGTATTCCAAATCTTCCATTTGAAGGTGGTTTTAGTTTTGATTCTAACATCTTCAAAGGTTATAATAAAAGGGATATAAAATAGGCAAGACTTGAAGAGGTGGGGAAGGCATTTTCATCCTGATGGTTGAACGATGCTTAGGTTTGATAGTTTGTGTTATAGAGCCATAGGATTAGTACATATCTCATAGTAAACCAAAATTTAGTGGAAGACCTTGGAGGCTATAGCATGTTCAAAATGGACAGAGGGTTGAAAAAGAAAAAGGTGATAGGGAGGGTGAAGGGAGTAGTGGGGGAGGGACAAAAAAGAGAGTCCAAGTGAAACATATAGAGGAATTAAAGGAATAAAAGGATGATCCTAAAGTAAGGAACCTCACTATATTTTGTGCATTAAGGCAAGGGTGTGGAGGATATAAGGAAACAGATAAGGGGATGTATGTAGAAGTAGTAAAACTAGTGACCACACTCTAAAGAGGTGGAGGTCAAATTGGAAAACAAAAGGGAGATCAAACAATGGATGAGGTAAAGGTGGACCACAAGATGGATGAAGTGAAAACAATGAGGTCATAGATAAAGATAAAGGTGGATAAGGATGGAAGAAGTTATGCATGGTCATATAGGTTAGGAAGAGTAAGGAAGGGCATCAAGGGAGATGAAAAATGAAATGAAATAGAGAAAAGAGAATAAAATAAAAGGTAAAATTTTGCAGGGTAGAGATGAACTAAAGAATGACAGATTGGAGAATTGAAAAGGATGGGGAGAGAAGTGTAAAAATCATGAAGGATAAGGGGAGAATGAGGGATATGGGTGGCCATGAAAGGTTTGAAAACAAATATAAAAAAGAAAAAAGATAAAATAGTTTGGTGATGAAAATGAAAAACAAGGAAATAAATGGAAGAAAAGGAAACATGAGGAAAAAGGAGTGAAATGAGGATACAAATAAGATGATGGGAGATGGAAGAATCAAGTGATATCTTGACCAATTAAGCATGGGTGATGATATGTAAGGTAAGAAATAATGAAGCAAAGTAGATGGTGGTTTTGAAGATGAGAATGTGATGGAAAATGGGAAGTGGTGAATAATGAGGGGAAGCAAAGGATGGGTGGATAAGAAATTTAAAAGAGAAGGTAGGTGTTAATCATCTTGTTAGAATATATTGACAAGATGAAGGGGTGATTATAAGAGATTGACAAGTTAAAAAATGGTGAGGTGGTGAAAAATAGGGGGACACAATGAAAGGGAGTGAGATGAAACTAAGGGATGAAGATCAAAGATGATAGGAATAAAAAGGAAGAATTGAAGTAGGGATGAAAAGCACAGATACTCACACAAATACAAAAGCTAAGTGAGTAATGAGATGGAAAGAGGAAAAGGAGAATGTAAAAATGGTCATAGGCAAAAAGAGATAAGAAGAAAAGGGAAATTATGGAAGACTTCTCAAAGGATAAATACCCAAGGAAAAACTAGTTGTGGAGGAAAAAGGGGAAGATAAAAAGGATGAAAGGATGGAAAAAATGAAAATAGGAAGAATTGAAAATGGGTATGGTGGGAAGAGTGGTAGAATGGAAGAGAGTGGTGGTACACGTAAAGAAAAAGTGAAAAAATAGAAGAAACAAAAAGATTACAAGATGCACAGTATGAAGTGGAATGGGTGAGGAAAAGAGAGTGACAAAAGGGGTATGACAAATAGCTAAGGGGGAGGGAAGATGATGAAGACAGAGAAATAAGTTGAAGGGGATAAAGGGAAAGGCTAGTAATAAGGTGAAAGAGAGGTATAAAATGAAAAAGGTGGGTGGGGAAGTGGGTTTTGAAGCATGCACAAGGAAATATGATAGGAAGGCCAATGAAGTAGAGTAGGAGGCATATTTATCAGAGGTAAGGGGGACTAATGGGGAACGATATCAACCCTTGTGTTAAAAGATATTAACAAGCTACAAAAGTGATTAAAAGAGATTGATAAGCTAGAGGTAGGGAGATGGTTAGGAGATAGGTAGAGAAGTGGAGGAAGAGATTTTACATGAGAAGGGAAAATAAAGTAAAGGAAGTGTCTGAGCTAACCTCAGTAATTGAGCACTACCTACATAGTCCAAAAATACCTCAAGACAATGTAGTTCTCCCAACAATGGGGTAAAGACTAAAGAGGAATTATTAGATGGTGTTAAACATAAGGAAAATGAAGAAAGAATTCAAAGTTTCCTTGATGTAGGATGCCCTAAGAAAGTGGGTGATGTAGGAGATACTACCCCTAAGATAGCTACCCCTAGAGCAGTGCCTACATAGTTTGTGGACATCAGGCCAATTTAGTTTAACAAGGTTTGGATAAGTGGTGTTCAAATTGGTTGCCCCAATTTGATGGACCACATGGGTTGGTTTGAACTGAGGGAGAAGGTATGGTGAAATAATAGTTTTAGGTTTTGGTGGAGGTGTCAATGAAAGTGAATGGGGTAGGTTGGTAAATAGTTACCACAATGATCCCACATTTAGTAGGATAAGAGATATGGATGGGTAAGGTAAAATAAATAAGAAGGGAACATAATGCGAAGGACCACAAATAATCTTCAATGAAGATAATCCAAAAAAGAGGTGTTTTTGTGAGGAGGTTGTGCTTTCTAAAATTATGTGAGGGTAGGAGTTTGGAGATAGTGTCTACCACTATGAGCCAAGTTTTAGGAGGTGAGGGTCTATCTAGATCTATAGAGTTGTTATGGCTAAGGTTCATCACCACTACGAGCTAAGTTCTAAGGGTAGTAGCGAATTGATGACCTACAAAGAATTTATTTGGTAGTCAAGTAGATTCTACAAGGAAGTTATTAGCATGGTGAGAAAAAGAGGATGAACCTTGCCTGACCCAAGAGCTGCATGGGTAGGCTATATAAATGGTGGCCATATTTGCATATTGTGCCCCAATTTTTTAAAATTGCAGACATGGATTCCTATTTATAAGAGGCCCTAGTATCAGGGAGATATGTGGTCTAGGATATTGGTGATACAATGAGATGAAATAGTCATTCCCTTGCTATGGGTGGAATCTCAGTTGGTACAAAGTAAAATATTACCATGTTTGAGTAGACACTGCCAATGGTTAGGGTCTGATGTTTAGAGCTTGTGGCAATGGGCTAGTAGGAATAACAGGGTAACATGTTGGATATTGTTGGTCAAATGTTATAATGCATGAGGTTGTGTGGATACTTATGAATGTTATGGTTATGGTTATGGTTATGGTTATGGTTATGGTTATGGTTATGGTTATGGTTATTGTAATCTCACTTAAAGTAAAAGAAATTAACATTGTTGTTGCAATGTTGGATGGTACAAGTCATGGTGAAAACATCGACCATGCACACTAAGATGAGAATAGGGCATTATGATTTGTTTTTAACAAGGACTAAAAATAAGCCCAAAGTGAGATCAAATTAATGAATATAAGCCCTTAAAATGTTGTGCATGAGTACTCGTAAGTTGATAAAAAAAGGTTTCATGATCATAGGGTGTCAATTAAGCTCTAAATCCATTGATTTACAAATAATCAAAAGGGAAAATGGGTGATACGTTGTGTGAAGGGTAATGGGTGATATATATGATAACCTCATATGAATTAGTTTTCCCCTTCTATAGGTGACCTAAGAATGGTATTAGATAAGTCCATGTCATATGCTAAATGTAGACTGATAAATATGGGAAGTCTAAATGGGAAAGTTGATTGTGGCTTCTAACTTATTATGTTGATTGAGAGTCAACTGTGGCTTTGGAATTGGTTTTGATAGTTGGAATTTTGCTTTATTGATGTATATGAGAAGTTGATTGATGCGGGAAGCTTCCATGAAATTTATCTACTTTTAACAAAGTTAACTTAGCCATACTTCAAGGGATTGGTCTAAGCTTATTGGCTTTGTTTTAATGTTGTTGATAGTTGTCCTTCAAGGGAGCACTCTACCTTACATGTGGCAATTGTTATTATTGTTTTTGGGTAGTTGTCCTTTGAGGGAGCAGTATGCAATGCTTAAGATATTGACCCAATTAATTGTTTCAAAATGAAATGTGTTTAGACATGGACCAGTCTAATTAGGTTCAGAGGTTTACCTTTATGAGGGAAAAACTTTACACAAGAAGGTTCATAATATGTGAAAGGGTGTGGTTTTGAGAGACAATGACCATGGGATTCCATCTTGTTAAAGATGAAAAGTATCCATGAGAACCATGCTATGAGTAAAGCTATGGTACCCATATTTAGGATTAGGCCATGACTATTATGGTTAATCACATGGTTCTATGTTGTAATCAATTATCCTCAAAATCAGAGGAGGAAGGTGGGTGAAGGTGAAAATATCATAATAAAGGGATGAACTTAAGTTAGACAAATAGGTGAGCTTGATCCTTCTTTAATATAAAAATGGATGTAGATGTGAAGCATTAAGAGGCTCAAGTTCTAGTTTGCCTTCGAGAGAAGACAAATGATAAGTTCATAATCTATAATTATGGGTGATGATGTAGCGTCCAAGCCAATTAAAATCAAACTTGCCTCATTTACTCTTCTCCATGTTGGTCACATGTTAGTTTTATTTTAGGATGAGATCTCTCATATTGAATTCTCATTATTTGAGGTGCTTTTTATAAGCATGTGTGATATGCTCTTGATAGATATGGAGGTGGGTGAGAGCTACTAAACAATGCTTGTCAAGTAGCTCAAATTGAGATAAATGATGCTGACAAAAATATTCTTCAGAAATGA
The DNA here is from genome assembly GCA_037957365.1 of Torreya grandis. Lineage (NCBI taxonomy): Eukaryota > Viridiplantae > Streptophyta > Pinopsida > Cupressales > Taxaceae > Torreya > Torreya grandis. The sequence goes on from JARHVA010001641.1 coordinate 1,675,357, forward strand.
GCTCCTTCAAAGATATGCAAAGAGAAGGGATTTGGAATTCAAGAGGCAATATTGCCTCTATTTTGAAGACTAAATAGAAAGGGGTAGCACCGATGGAGATTCAAATGCTAGTGTGATAGGCCCATAAGGCAAATGTGATGTGCAAGTGCCAATCCTGACCTAAAGCACTGATAACTTTGGTTAATATTTTGGTAAGCATTTTATTAGAGGCTTCTACTTGTCTATTTTATTATGGTTGATAAGGCGAGAAAATTTTTAAATCGATGCTAAATGCATCACATAAACTTGGGACTTGTTTATTCTTGAATGATTTTCCATTATCAGTGATGATCTTATGAGGAACACCAAAACAACAAATGATATGGTGGTTGATAAAGTCAAAAATATTTTTTACTTTAGTAGATATTAGAGGAATAGATTCCACCCACTTGGTGATGTATTAAGTGGCTGTGATGATGGATCTATGCCACTACAAAGAATGGGGGTTAATTTCCATAATGAGATCAAGCCCCCATTGAGAGAAAGGCCAAAAGTCCTTAGATACTTGGAGCCTATTGGTTGGTACATTATATAAATTAGCATGTTTTTGACATTTAACACACTTTTTTACATAATCACAATAGTCTTGGTTGATGGTGGGCCAATAGTAACCAAGGAAAAGGATACATTTAATGACTATTACGCCACTAAAGTTTCCCCCATATATCCCATCATGTGTTTCCTTGATGACATGGGAAGATTCATGGCTACATAGGTAACAAAGAAGGAGACCATCAAAACCAAGTTTGTAAATTATTCTCCCTAGTATGGTGTACTGAGAGGTACTCTTAATAAAAGCTCTTTGGGTATTCCTAGAGAGGTTGGGAGGAACAATGCCTAGGTTAAGGTAGTTGAAAGTTTGGTTATACCAAATGTCAAATTGGGATTCCTCTACATTACAAATGGTAGGGAGGTTAGATTGGCCATAAGAGGGTGTGGTAAAATGATGAATGGTGAAAAATATTATAGAATTGGAAGGCTGAGAAGGGATCTAAGAAGTAAGGTAGGCCATTATATTCACAAATTTATTGGTAGATCAAGGAATGGATTGGATTAGGTAATGCTTGAATGATTTTAATAATTTGTCAACTAAAAGTTTATATTTTAGCAAGACATCATTCTTACATTGATAAGACCCATTGACCTAGTTGACCATAAGCTAGGAATCACCAAAGACATGGATTATCTTAATCCCCAAGCTTTGAGCAGTTTAGAGACCTATCATTAGGGCTTCATACTCAACCATATTATTAGTACATTCAAAGTCAAGTTTGAATGAGAGAGGAAGGGGTTCACCATAGAGATGAATGAGAATAACTTTGGCACCCCCTCTTTATTGGCATTTAGATCCATAGAAGAACATGGTCATTTAGTAGGTTATGTCATCTTCTTGAAAAAGAGTCATGATAGACTCATCTGGAAAGGCAAGAGGGGGTGGTTGATTATTTTCTAGAGGAGCCTCAGCCAATTGATCAGCAATGACCTAACCTTTATAATTAAATTTTATTGGAGGAATTCAAGGTCAAATTTTTCTAGGAGCATGACCTACTTATCCATACGTTGATTTTGGTATGGTTTAGAGTGCATGTATTTGAACAAGTTGGTATCAGTGATGACATAGGTTTTATGGTTAAGAAGGTAGTGGCAGAGTTTGGTGGCCATGAAGGTCAATGCTAAATAGAGTTTCTCAGTGTGTGTATATCAAGTTTCATATTCTACAAGCATACGACTAATGTAGTATAGGGCTTGCTCTTTGTGTTGTTCATCTCGGTGAACCAACATTTCCCTAGGGAATGGTTGGTGGTAGAAATATATAGGTAAAAGGGGTAGTCATCTTTTGGAGGGGTGAGGATAGGTGGTGACAAAAGGTACTATTTGAGTGAATCAAAGGCCATTTGACAATCACTACTCCATATAAAAGAGACATCCTTCTTTAGAAGGTGATAAAAAGGTTAACACTAGTCTAAAAGTTGGGAAATGAAATGGGGAATGGATTGAAGTCTTCCCTGAAGGTTGCAGAGTTATTTAAGGTTGGTTGGAGGAGGCATGTTCATAATTACTCTAAATTTGGCAGGGTCTACTTAAATTCCCTAAACAGAGATGATGAAGCCAAGAAGCTTTCTTGAAAGGACCCAAAAAATGTATTTCTTAGGATTTAGGCAAACATTATAATGGATGAGGCATTGAAATATGATCGTAAGAATATCCAAGTGGTATTTTCAGAGTTTGGATTTCCTGAGAAGGTCATCCACATAGTCTTCTATGATCTTATGGATGATATCATGGAAAATATAAGTCATGGCACATTGGTAGGTTGCACCAATGTTTTTAAACCCAAAAGGCATGAATCTATATCATAAAGTTCCCCAAGGGGTCATAAAGGTAGTTTTATGTCGATCTTCAGGAGCAATCAAGATTTGATTATAACTTGAAAACCCATCCATGAGAGATAACATCTCATGGCTAGTCATAAGATCAACAAGATGGTCAATGTTAGGGAGAGGGAAGTCATCTTTGGGGTAGGTGAGGTTAAGGTCATGAAATTCCACATAAATGCATAAACTTCCATTGAATTTGGTAATAGGTATGATGTTTGAGACTCATTAGGGGTAGTCAATGGGTTGAATAAAATTTACAGATAGAAGATGTTAAAGATTTTCTTTGATTAGAGGGGATATGCAAAGATGCATGCATCAAAGCTTCTATTTAATAGGCTTAGCATCACAGTGAGTGACTCTGTTATGGGTATCAATGGTGGGGTCAATCCCAGGCATATCATTATAATACCAAGCGAAGTCTATGCTATGATCTTGGAGGAAAGATGATACATCTTGAATTTCCATGGTATTCAATTATTTGCCTAATTTGACAATGAGAGGGTCATCTGGAGTGCCCAAGTTGATATCGATGGTAGATTCATTCAACATAGTCGAGGCCTCAAGAGGAAGTGATTTGTGGATAGAAGACTTCCCCACACCTAGGTGGGTAAGAATGGAATCATCTTGATGTTGGATGGTGTTGATGGTGGTAGAATCATTCTCTACCATTTTAGGATGTACGAGTGGAATGACCTTGGTTTGGCCACTCTTTTGCTGAATGAGAGGGCCCAAACTTAAAGTATTGATCAAAAAAAAGTTAGGATGGATGATATCAAGGACTTCAGGTGGAGAAAGTGATTGGGTTGGTAAGGATGGGATATATTCCTCTATGGTGGAAATGGGTTTGGGTGAATTGGTGGATTATTGAGGTGGTTCTTACCTAACACCAAATTACTCATGAGGTTTCAAGGTTTTGAAATGGGGTAACTCATGAGGCCCTTGTTCATAGCGACTGAGGCCAAATCCTTTCCAAGCACATCTATGAAGATACAACTTAGTGAACTCTTTGCTAAGATAGGAAAAGTTAGAGGTAAATGATTGGATGGATGATGTAGTGGTAGGGGCTAAAAGTGGTTGATCAAGTCCCCCATAAATGAAATTTATTTGATGGTTAGGGATACCAATGGGGATGATGGTTCCAATGTTAAATTCATAAGCAAGGTCATGTCTGAGATTCCCATATTCTTGGGGGGTAAGGAAGGCGTCTAAGGCTAAGAGTATATATTCTCCAAAAGAAAGACATTGGAATGTGGTTATCACAAGGTCTTCTACAGGAATCTAGAAAGAGGGGATAGATGAGCTAGTGGAAGCTTCATCAATAGTAGGTATGGAAATGTTATGGGTTTTGGTTGGTGAGGCTGTGTTGTTGGTAGATGGTTATGTGGTGGATAAGGGAGGAAGGACATCATTGGGTCAATATGTCATATTGTAAGATGTAAAAGGACTAGGGTCAGCTTGGATAGTCACAACTTGCCCTTCATTTTCAAACTTGACACATCGATGTAGGGTGGAAGGGACACAACTCATGGCATGAATTCAAGGACATCCAAGTAAAATATTGTATTGAAACTCTCCTACAACATAAAAGAGGTCAATAATAGTACAATGTCCTACACAAATGTGGAGGATAACTATGCCTAAGGTGGTATCCATAGTATCATTAAAAGAATAATGAACCATTGAGATTTTAGACATGATGTTTTCAGGTAACTATAGCTATTCATAAGAATGGGAGGAGATGATATTGATGTTAGCTCCCCCATCAATCATCACTCTTTTGATGCAAGTTTGATTGATATATGTTATAATGAAGAGAGGGGGATCGAGATCCTCTAAATAAATAGAAGGTATTTCTAAATTTTTAAAGGTGACAATGTTGGAAGTTTGAAGGGTACCAACAAAAGTGGTTAGAGGCTGAGGATCATCAGGTTGGATGTCGATGGATTGTAGAGCCTCTATGAGTACTTGACGGTGATGGGGGGAGGTATAGATTAACTCATACAAGCTCATATTTGTTGGAGTTTGGTGAATTTGCCTAAGGATAGATTTTTGAATGGATATTGCATATGGGTTAGGGTATGGAGGGTTAGATGGAGAGGCACCTAAGATAGACACCTTGGGTTTGTTTGGAGATGGAGAAGGTTGGGTATTATTAGTTTGGGAGTTCAGGGAGGGGTAATTCCAAGGGATGGATGCCTTAGTCTTCCTTTTATCTTTTTTTTGGACCCAAGATCAGGTAACCATGTAAATAGTGTGGATAAGGGAGTTTTTTGGGTTGGATGGGTTCTTCAGTTCCTCCTCTTCACTTTTGGGTGAGATTGAAGGTCAAATGGGTTGAGTAGGTGGTTGGATTGACAATGGGGATGAAGAAGGTTTGTCTGATAATAGATCATCATCTTTGTATAAGTTGTGAGAAAGTAATTAAAGAGTTTTATAGTTCTTGGTGTCATGTCTTGGTGTTCTATGATATGCACATATCAAGTTATCATTAAACCAAGAGGGTTTGTTACATGAATGGTCAAAGGGTTTGATGGGTGGTAAGCTCAAGGAAGAAGTTTACAATGACTACTGAAGGGTGGTCAAGTAAGATTCGGTTAAAGTTGGTAAAGGTTTAGTGGTTTTTATTTTGGGTGTTGAAGTAGAAAGTTTTGGGAACATGGATTTGGTGATAGGTGTCTTGGGTAAAGTGGTATACTTGGTTGACAGTTTTGTTTTGGTTAAGGTGGTCAATGAGTTAGAGGCAAATGAAGATAAGGTAGGTAACTTAGGGATTATTGGTGTAGTGTGGAAAGGTGTTTTAGAGAGAAAGTATGAAGGTGTGACCAATAAAGGTGGTAGGGTTTTAGTAAAAATGGTGTATTTTGTGTTTAAGGTAGAGAGATGGGGACCTAGAATGGAGGGCAAGGTTGAGGGAGGTAAAATCTGGGGTTTTGGGCCCTTTGGTGATTTTACCTGTTTGGTTGTTTTAGTTGTTGGTTTTGGAGGGGATTTGGTCACTTTAGCTATCTTGGTGTGTTTAGGTGTTTGACGGTGAATCAATTTGGAAGGGGTTTTGGTTAGTTAAGTGGAGGTTTTAGTTGTTTTAGAGAAGCTAGGTTGATTTGTCAAATAAGGGGTTAAAAGTTCTAGTTTAGTTCCCTTACCTTTATCTTGACCTTTGATAGAAGGTTTTGCAATTATAGGTTGGGTAGATAGAGTCATCTTCTCTTGTGAGATATCTTCCAAAGAGGGGGTGGATTATTGTGAAATAGGGGAGGCAGGTATGGTATCCTCAAATGGATATGTGTATATGGTTGCTTCCTTTGTTTGGGTGTCCAAAGGAATAGAAGGTGGTCTTTTTCTTCTAATAGGGGAATGGGGAAAGAATTAAATAAGGTAAAATTTTCTTCATCAATGGGTTCACTAGTAACCACATTAATAGTATGTGCCTCATGAGATGGTTTGGGTTTATTTTCATGATGAGGGGTAGAAGGAGCATGATTAGAGAAAGGTTTGAAAAATATGTTGAGGGCTTGGTTTGGTGGCACATTAGAATTTTCCAATATGATTTCCCCCTTATCAATGAGGGATTGGACAAGGTATTTAAAGGTATTTCATCTATTAATGTCATGTTCTATGACTTGGTGAAAAGCATAATGGTCATTCTCATTATACCAACCGGGTACAGGGTGAGAAGTATCAAACTATTGGGGCGGTTTAATTGGTGGAAGTTGGATGATTTTGGGTTTTAGTAACTTTTCCAAAATGGAAGGATAAGGCTCCCTAAGTGGAGTTAATGGCTTATGGTTATTCCAAGTTTAGTTCCTTTGGTTTTGATTTGGATAGTTAAAGGGGTTGGATGTTTGGTTCCTTGGGTTCTGTTGGTTGGTAGATGATGGAGGTGCGGTTTTGAGGATAATAGCATTGGTGGTAGCTTTACTCTTGGAATTGGTATTGGTTGTGTTGTTTAGTTTAGAAGGAGAGGGCTCATTGGTTTTGTAATTTGGATTTTTATTCTTCAAATTTAATCTTCCCTCATCAATGGCTCTATTCTCTAGTTTGTGATCCATGGTAAAATATTCATTGAATGTCTAAAATCTTTGGACACACAATGTGGATGAGATGGGTTTTGCACATGCCTGGGCAAAGAGTTGTATAAGCTCAAGTTGAGGCAATGAAAAGGAAAGTTGGTTGATTAGGCTCCTCCAATGAGCCATGAAATTTTCAATAGATTCATCTTCAAATTACCAAATGGAGTAAAGGTTGGTAATAGAAACTTTCTTAGATATATTGATCGAAAAGTGATCCAAAAAAGTTTGGGCTAGTTGGGCGAAGGAGAAGATCGAGTATTTTGGGATGGCACTATACCAATCCAATGCTAGTATAGATAAGGAGATAGGAAAGGTATGGAGGAGGAGAGTGTCATCATGGGAAATAAAGTAACATGCATGCCTAAATGCTCTTAAATGTTGTTGGGGGTACTCTTTGCTTTGAAATTTAGAGAATTTTGGTAATTCCCATTGTAAAGGATATAGTCAGAGAGGGACAGATGGATGGATGGGTTCATTGAAAATTTGGTCATAACAGATAAGGTTATGTGACCCTAAGAAGGATGACTCAAGGGTAGTCATCTTCTCTATTATCATCTTGATCAAGTCCATTTGGGTTTGTTGGGTTGGATAGGTATATGACATGTTTTGTTGGGGCTGGGTGACATAGGAATAACTAGTGGATGGTTGGGATGATGTTGTGTGTGTGTGTATGAGGTCACGTAAGGTTGGGTGAAAGGTGAAGGTATGTATACTTGTGCGTTAGTAATATATTGATAAGATGTCATGGGTGTGTTGGAAGGTTGAGGTTGGGGGTTTATGTGTGGCATCAAAGTGGTTAGTGGGTTATTTGGTTGAAGGTGGGTACTGACCAAAGTGTTTATAGGGGGAAGTTTTTATGGTATAAAGAGCACTAGATTTTGAGATTAAGTTGTCATTGAGGTATTAGTTGCTATCAAAGGGAGGATGGAAGCAAGAGTGGAGGATAATGCCATAGTAGGTGGGGTGTAGGTGATTAAGAGTAGGGTTGAACCCACTTAGGGTGTGATAAGAAGTGTTTGGTTGGGGGTGGAAGGTTGGTTTGGGTTTTGGTTGATGGAATGTTGGAAGAGGTGTGGGTAAACAATGGTTAGTTTGAATTGGTGCCCATCATAAGGTGGGGTGGCATGCTAAGATGGGGTTCAGTAAAGGAAATCGAAGCAAAAGGGGTGTGTGTGGCATGGTATTGAGGTAGTGTTGTAAAGCCACCTAATTATTATCAAGGAAGGTAGAAAAGTTAGGATCCCCTTGAAATATCATTGGGACCCTAGAAGGAGAGGGAGGAGGAGAACACTCAATGTTATGGGAACTCTCAATGTTTGAGGTATACTCCATAGGTGCGGAAGAAGATGGGGGATGATTAACTTGATTTCTGATTTGTTGTCTTGTAGTGACCATATGAGAAAACAAGGAATAAAAAAGTGAAGATCTCAACTCAAACAAGAAGAAACCAAAAAGATTTCAACTCAATCAACACAAACACTAGAAATGTGTTTAGCCTAGGATTACTTTTAAATTGCTTTTGGCTTATTCCTTAAAGAGTGTGGAGGGGAAGTTGGTTTGGTATAGGTACTAAAAAGGCAAGCTATAGTTGGCTTTGGGTTATTTAGACCCTCAAAAGAAAGATATATGTTGAAATTCAATTCATGGATTAGTATTATGAGCTACCCCCTCACTTCACAATCTAGTAGTGATAAGGGTGTCAAGTGCTTAGCCAATATTTATCGAGTCCAGATTTTATACTCAACCAGAGAGCTGAGTTGGTTCTCCCCTTGGTGGTGAAATCTAAGTGGGATAATTGGGAGGGGGTAAGGTTACCACTAGGTGATGAAATCCCAGTCAGTTCTTGTCCCAAGTATCATTTTGATGTGTTGATTATTTAGTAGTTTGGCTTGGTTTGTGAATACAAGTGAAAGTTATGATAAAATTACTCTTCCTCCTAGTTATTAGATGAACTAAGATTAATAAGCAATTCAATAGATGCAAAGTGTTTATTTTAAACCCAAAATAAAATTTTAGATTTATTTAAATACATGCAAAATCTCTAAATGAAATATAAATGAAAGATGAAAATGCAATTCCTAATCCTAGGATTATTATTATTTTTATTTCTTTTAAAGATGCAAGGAAAATAAACTTTAACTTTTATAAAAATGCAACAAAAACTTGTGTTTTTTTTTACTAATGCAACTAAATGAAATGTCACTGATGCATTTATAAATGTCTTAAGACAAATAATTGACCCAAAAAACTTCAAGAGTCCCATCGGACGTGCCAAAAAATTTCTATCTAATTTTTGTTTTTTTTAAGTATGGAAAGTAGAAACTAGTTATGACGGGTGTGTAGAAAAACCTGTTAAAATGCACACGTTGAATATAGATGATTGTGAATAAATCTTATTTGGCTATGGAATAATACCTAAAAATAAGAAAATACTATCACACACTTGTTTTTTAGACAAAGACATGGGTCGATTGCCTACCATAAGCTAGATCTTAGAAGTGAAAGCTTTTTAGGAAGCTGCCAATCAACCTACTTTTAACACTTAAGTTTGATAGATAAAAATGAAGGAAAAATGTATTTAAAATATAAAAATTAAATTAAATACATCAAATAACCTAAATTTAATTAATTAAAACTAAATGCTTTGCTAAGATGATTAAACTAAAGCAAATAGTCTGAATAATCAAAATTGCTGAAAATTAGCTAAAAACAATGTTTTGGTTCTTGGTTTGGTGAAATGGCAAGGGTCAAAATAGTGATGTGGTTGGTGTTGTAAAATGGTTGATATGGAAAAGTTTTAGGGGTGAAGGTTGGAAAGGATAAGGCAATAAATGATTAAGGTGAAAAAAGGATAAGGGGATAAAGAGAGTGAAGATGGTAAAAAGGAAACTGGGAGAAAAGGTAAATGGATAAAGGGAAAAGGAAAATGAAGAGGTTAAGGGGAAAGGATATGGAGGCAAATAAAATAAGAAGGCCAAAGTTTGGGTTTAGAATTAAATAAATATTAGGCTAAAAGGGATAAAAAATTAAATTAAAACAAATAAAACCATTGTTACCTTCCAAGCTTGAAGAAGAATGTTGATGAAGATGTTGGTGTTGATGTTGTTAAAGAAATTTTGGTAGAAATTTAGTAGAAATTTGATGATTTGGCTCTTATTTCCAAGATAATTATTATCTCACTCAAAAGGATGACCTCCTTCAAAAACTTGCAACAAAAATGTTAACAAGAAAAGGCTAACTTCCAACCTAACCTTGGGTGAAGGAGAGGGGTATTTATAGAATTTTTTTGTGAATAAACATGCCAAAATAGAGGAATGTTGAGGTAATTATAATTTATAAAAGTGGTACATGTTTTATTCAAGGTGAGGTTGGTGGGGATGCCCATGTGGGTTGAAAAATCTTCCACTTTGCACATGAATCCAAGTTTGAATGGAAATCATGGACATGGGTTTGAATAAGACCAAAGACTTTTTACCACTCTTATTTATCTTCATCCAAATGTGGCAACATTTTGAAAATTCCAAGGTGAGGTTGGTGGGGATTCCCATGTGGGTTGGAAAGTCTCCCGTTTGGATTAGTAATCCTCCATTTGGGTTAAAAAGTCAAATATGGGTGACCTTTATCTTTTCCAAAGTCTTAAAGAGGTAGGTATCTCTTTTAAAGTCTAATTTCATGTGGGAAGAAAAAATATATGTTGAATAATGACCCTTTAAGGGAAAATTTGACACATTTCAATGGGGGGCCTTGTGATGCTTGAATGAGGTCATCAAGCACTTTGGGAAGGGTCCTAAGTGGTGTATGATGTCCCACATCAAGACACATCAATTCTAAGCCATGTCACTTGCCATATCACCTCCCATGTCACTTGACATGTCACATGCTAGGTCACTTGCCATGTCATCATGAATAGTGATTGTGGGTCCCACAGTGAATAGTGATGGTGAATAGTACTTTTAAATAGTGATTTTGAATGATATTTGTGATTGGGAGAATAGTGATTTGGATGGGTTAAGGAGGTTTTTGGGAAGATTTAATAAGTTTTAGGGCATTCTAAGGTATTTAGTCATCAAAAACTATAAGTGTGCAGTTTTCTAGTGTCTACAACTTGTTTACCATGCATTGTCGCATTACCTTGCCATTGTTGTTTTCATTTGACTAACCATTTTCTAGATTTGAGAACTTGTTGGGACCTAGTTGGTTTTTCCCTACCTTTTGTGTGGATGGATTTACTATGACTTGAGGTCATTTTAGGACTATGTGGGTCATGCTCAATTCATATTGAGGTCACCTCAGTCCCCCTTTCCATATGCTCTCATCATTTTGTGAGCAACCTAAGCCAAATGCTCTCACCATTTTGAGAGTAAGTATCTTGTAATTCTCTAATGAGTTAAGATACCTCAAAATTCTAAAAACATTCATAACATTTCAAAAATTCAAAAACATTTGTGTTGTCTAAGCCTAGTTAGTTATCCTCGATCTGCCTTATTAGGGCAAAGTCATTATTAAGATGCTTTATTTTGATTTTGTTTTTAGCCTTTTTGTTTATTTATTTATTTCAAGTTATTTGTCTATTTGTGTCTTTTTTATGTTTTTTAAATTTTTTTTGTCTTCTTGCCTATTTATTTCCTTTTAGCACTGTTGCCTCGACTCGGTCTATATGTGTTCATTAGGTGATTCTTCAAGCACATTATTCTTGAGTCCATCCATATTCATACATCAAAATTGTTACCATGGTTTTTATCATTAGTGCATTGTTTTCAAGTGTTTATTGGATTGGGAGTCAGTCCTTACGCATATTTTGGCCAAATCTTCATGGTGTTCTATCATAAATCCTACCATCACATGCTACAAAAAAAATCAGTTTCAAGAAGGTATATAATCAATAGATCCACTAAAGTTTCTCTTTGGCACCTCGGCAAATCCTCCCATCCCACCCTTAATCAAATTAACCCATTTACCATTCTATTTGTATCATTGTTAATCAGGATGAACATCTCTTCATTGGTAGGTACAATTGAATCATTCACACTACTCAATCTTATTCTTCTATTCATTTATTTTCTCACTTTTCACCCACTCATCTTTAATTTGTATTCTAGATTATATCCTTGAGTTATGCTTGTTAATCAACCCTAATTGGGGCACCATCATCTTTATACAATCTAGTCATCTTCATGATTATAACCGCCTATGAGAAAATAATTATTTTGACTTTTAATCCTTATTATAACCACCTTTGGGAAAATCAATCATCTTTATAAATCAATACATGCAAGCATTTTATCATTTGGATTAATCTCAACCATAGGTTAATTCCATCTTTCTTCTTGTTTCTTTTTGAGGAACCACCCAACAATAAATGTGATAGCCATTCTCTCGAGGGGGCATCATCATAGGCTTCCCAATTACCATTTGGAGCTTTGTTCTTCAATCATCATCTTCTTTTTACCATACAGGACTTTGTCATTTTTTGATAATATGTTACTATGATTATAGCTTGCAATGCCTTCCAAAACAAGGGCAAATTGTAGACACTTAAATTTAGCCACCAATAACCTCCAACTAAGGTTTTGACCAATTTCCATCTACAATGCACAATTTGGCCTAAAAACACTAAATCACATAAAAAGATTTGAACCTAACATATTAAAGTGCCAATTTTGGCTTTGTGTCATTAAATGGGGCAATACAATTTATGGGCTAGTTAATTTTGATCAGATCATTCTGAGTCAAAATGCCAATTTTGCACCTAGGTCCTTTGGATTCCTCTTTCCTATCAAATCTCTTACATAAGACACATGCCTTTGTTATTTAGTATTGATAACATCCTAAATGGGATAACATATCCAACACATCTGACATTGACTTTTAATTCTAATCCAGCCAAATTTTGAGCCAATAACACAACATTATGATTAATTTGAGTGATTTGTACACAAAGTGCTTAATCATGCTTAAGAGCTAATTAAACCAAATTAGAGTCTAATTAAGAATTCCTTGGAAAATTATTGAATACTTATTTTTAGAAATATATATTGAATATCTACATCATTAGATGACATCATTTCTTGGGAGACATCCCTAGACAATAAATGTCACAAATATCAAGATTATGGGCCTCCCATGTCTCATCAATGCCCTCCATGCCTCGTAATTGTTCCTTTATACTAATTATTGATGAGCTTATTTATGTATTTTAATTACATAATTATATTAATCTTTAGCCACACATCTCAATCTTGAGATGGATGGTTCAAGTTGATTCTACTCATTTGCAAAAATCTATAAATAGGAGGCCTTGTCATATGAATTTTAAGCTATTTTGGTGCAAAGTTACTATGTTCAAATATCTTCAAAATTCTTGAGAATGTAAAAATGATTCTAAAATCTATTTCAATTAGTGTGACCATGCCAAATTGATTCCAAGCTAATCCAAAGCCAAAAGTGCCAAGGAAAAGAGGATATAGCCAAGCCTCCTTTGATGAAGACTTCATGAGCACAAGCAGAGCAAGCCACTACTACAAAATCATTTGGAGAATCAATTTTTAATTGTGTTTTTCATTTATTTTTGTTATTAAGCTCACCCTAGTAACTAGGCATGAAGGTGTACTTTAATGTGTTGATTATCAATTTATATTGTTCATTTTGTCACTAACACAATACTAATCTCCTCTTCTTAGTCAAATTCTTAGTTAATATAATGGCATGCCCGATGGGACCAAACGCATCCCACACATGAAGAAGATCATTATGCAACTTTAAAATCTTCTTTTAGAAGATTAAAACTTTTACAATTTGATTTTCTAAACTTGTTATGCCTATTTGATAGCCCCCAAGGTCTTCCACTCGATTTATGTCAAATTTGTTTCCAAACTTGTTAGATTAAATCAAATCACATGATACCTTTGTTTCAAGTCTATATTTTGATGCCATTTGGCCAAAAGTCCTAGTATATGCCTATTTTTTAAAGCCTAGCTTTTGACTCTGCGTTTGGACAAAAGACCTAGTAACTCAACTTTTCTCTTTCTTAGTTTAGACCTTGTTTGGAACACTTTGACCTAGACTTTTGACATGCCAGTTTGTATTTAGATGCTTGACCTTTTGTGTGTATGACATTTTACATTAGACATTTGATATTAGACTTTTTCATGTCAAGTCTTATCACAAATCATTTTGGAGATACAACTCTATTTTCAATCCACATTGAAGATACAACTCCACTTTCGACCAAGTTAGACTAAGTTTAAACCATTTGTCCTTTGGACATAATTTTTTTGAAGTTTGTAGAATTTTAAGCCTTTTTGTTTTTGGAGTTTCCATCATTTATGCATATATGATCTACTACACTTATGGTGGAGTCATCTATTATCTAAATTATGATAGAATGGCAGCACAAAATGACTTTTATGGATTTAGTCTAGACCCCAATGATGATAATATGTTTTGTGAGATAGATTTCTATCCACCTCATAATAATCATTCATGGGAACAAAGTCACAAACTAGCTTATGATCCAACTCAAGACCTAGATTGGTATGAAGAGGCTTGTGAGGAGGACTTTGAAGACCCAACTATAGATAATGTTATTTAGGATATAGATCCATACCCTCTTTAAAATAATCAATACGTGGAGCATAGTGAAGACCCAACTTATGAGCCAACTCTTAACTGGGATGATATGGTTTATGAGGAAGACTTGGATGCTTTGGCTTATGTGATTAATTAGGCTCCACCACATCATACCAATTCTATTCCAAGACCACAATGTTTCGCCACTCCCATACCAAGACCTCATCATTTGTCTTGTATGAGCAATTAAGCTCCACAATGCCCCTTCATCATTCTAGGACCTAGTCCTTTAGCTTGTGCAGGTAATCAAGCCTCACAACGCCCTATCATTACCATTTTAGGGCTTTGTCCTTTGGTTCATTCAAGCAATAAAGCTCCCCTTTACCATTATCCAACCATAAGCTATTCCTCATCCAGAACCAATCCCATCCAAACCTCAACCGATCCAATCCTTTGAAGACCAAGCTATGTTCAAAACTAGTATTTTCCAACTCATTAGAAACCAAAGCCAAGACAACCAACCAATCCAATATTTTTTTGTTGAACCAACCACTTATTATAATTCAACTTGTGTTGAATTACCTTTTAATCCTATACCTATTAATGAGAAGTCTCATTCTGACGAGCTAGTCTTTACTAAGTCACTTCTTAATGATAATAACCACCTTTGGGAAAATCATTACCTTGACCATATGCCTATTTTTTAATAGCCTCTTATTGACAAGCTAGTCTCTGAGGTGTTGTCTCTTGACCTTTTTCCCATCCTAGAGGAGTCCCACTCTGATAAACTAGTTTTTGTGGAGCCCATTATGCCATCACAAGATGTTACATGTCTAAAACCAAATATTCAACAAGATATCATTATAAAAAAGTACCCATCAGATGAATAATCAAAGTTATAATCGAGTTATATTCTTAAACCAATATTAGATTTACCATCAAAATCTGAATCAACATTAGTCTCAACATCAAATTTAGATTCCCTTGAGTTAGAATCAGATTCAGAATAAAAATATGTTCGTAGTTGTTACAACATTGGTTATGCATGCCTTGAAGATCAATTTGAATACATTTATGATCTTTCTATAGTTTTTGAGGATGAGTAATTTAGCTTCGATATAAGTTATCCTAGTATCTTCTATGAGGATTATGTATCCTCTCCCAATTCCATTACCATTCCACAGGCCATTACCATCAACCAAAATAGCCATATCATTGACAATCCATCTCCCATAAGTATCAATTGGGATTGACAAAATCACACTTTGTTGAACTACATCTATGGTGACATAATAGTTGAAGAAGAACAAGGAGGCCAAGACCACATTCATATAGCATAAGAACACTCTCTTAATAAAACCTTTTTGGAGGTGATAGGGGATAATCAAAGTCAAAAGTCATCATATTCTAATGCAACTATTTCAGAAGTGCTAGAATACAATCAAAGTCAAAAGTCAATATTCCTTAGTGAAACCTTATTGAAGGTGATATGGGACAATCAAGACAAATTTATTGGTGAAAACCTCTTTGAGGCACCAATAGCTGAGCACAAATGTTCTTCACTACTTGATGAAGACAGAATCAAGATCAAATCAAAATAGATTCTTATCTACAACCTAATTAGATGGTAGCTACTCTCAAGATCAAATAATATAAAAATATGATGATCCTAATGAGAGAATATTTAGTAGTCTTTGACATCACCACAACCAAATTTATATTGAATCCAACATCAACAACATTATGTGTGATTGAAAGTCCTGATCTTCATTTATTTTCCCACCATTATACACTCTATTATCATCCACTACTTTATATTAAAAACAAACCTACCATCCATTACTTGTCCCTATTTACCATCCATGGTCACACTTTATTTTGTAGAGGATAAAAAGATACCTTGTCTTGATGTTTGAAGGAATTAAAATCAATAACCAATGAAGACCACAAAAGCAATCTTGACAACAAAATCTATAACCATTTTTTTATAGAGCAAATATTGAGATGAGGTATGGGATATCAATTAACATGATCAAGTATCTTGTTTATATCATTTTTTAACTAAGACATACATCTCCCCATCAATAAGAACAATAGAATCGAAAACCACACCCAAGCTAAAAACATGTACCATACCATTTCATTGCCATGCCATTACCATTGTTACATATCCCTTCCATTTAACTTAACTTACCACTTGGGGGCAACCCTCTTACCATTTTATCAAACCATCATTATCCTAGAGAAAGACCATGTCATCCTATCATTCCATTCTTATCTAGACCAAAGCCTATTTTTAGTCATCCTACCCAATCATGTTTTGATCTTGGTTCATTTGGTTCTTCCCACACCTTTTCATGAGGGGATTTTGATCAATTTTAAACTCTTATAAAATTTGTGTTTAAAATAATAGTTTATGAAAGTAGTGTGATAATTGATATGGCAATATATCTTTCATCCTATTAAGTTTATTTATGTGAGCTGGATTATAACCACCTATGGGAAAATTAGTGTCTCACCAATCTTGGTACTAATTATAACTGCCAATGGGAAAATTAGTATCATTAACCTATGTCGTTGTATCCTAGTTATAACCACCTATGGGAAAACTAGAGGAAACACTTTTTAACCATGTATTACTACATCACCTTGCCATTGTTGTTTTCATTTGACTAGGTATTTTCTAGACTTGAGAACTTATTAGGACCTAGTTGGTTTTTCCCTACCTTTTGTGTGGATAGAATTACTATGACTTGAGGTCATTTTATGACTATGTGGGTCATACTCAATTCATGTTGAGGTCACCTTAGTCTCCCTTTCTATACGCTCTCTCCATTTTATGAGCAACCTAAGCCAAATGCTCTCACCATTTTGTGAATAGGTATCTTGTCAATATCTATCAAGTTAAGATACCTCAAAATTACAAAAACATTCATAACATTTCAAAAATTCAAAAACATTTATGATGTCTAAGCCTAGTCAGTTGTCATCAATCTACCCTATTGGGGCAAAGTCATTGTTAGGATGCTTTCTTTTGATTTTGTTTTGAGGCTTTTTATTTGTTTATTTATTTCAAGTTTTTTGTCTATTTGTGTGTTTTATTTTTTATTTCTTTGCCTATTTGTTTGCTTTTAGCACTGTTCCCTCAACTCGGTCTATATGTGTTCATTGGGTGATTCCTAGAACACATTATTCTTGAGTACATCCATATTCATACATCAACATTATCATCATGGTTTTTATCATTAGTGCATTGTTTTTTAGTGTTTATTAGATCAGGAGTCAGTCCTTACACATATTTTGGCCAATTCTTCATGGTGTTCTATCATGAAGCTTAACATCACATGTTACAACAAAAATTAGCTTTAAGAAGGTCTACATACAATGGAGTCATAGAAGTTTCTCCTTGGCACCTTGGCAAATCCTCCCATCCCACCCTTGATCAAATCAACCCATTAACCAATCTAGTTGTATCATTGTTAGTTAGGATGACCATCTCCTTGTTGGCATGTACAACTAAATCATTCACACTAATAACTCTTATTCCACTATTCATCTATTTCCTCACTTTGTACCCACTCATCTTTAATCTATATTACAAATTATATCCTTGAGCTATGCTTGCTAATCAAACCTAACTAGGGCATCATCATCTTTATACAATCTAGGTCATCTTCATGATTATAAATTCCTATGGACAAATCATTATTTTGAATTTTATTCCTGATTATAACCATCTTTGGGAAAATTAGTCATCTTTAAAAATCAATGCATGCAAACATTTTCTCATTTAGATTAATCTCAACCATGGGTTAATTCCACCTTTCTTCTTATTTCTTTTTAAGAGACCATCCATCAACAAATGTGATAGCCACTCCCTTGAGGGGGCATCATCATAGGTTTTCCAAATACCATTTGGAGCTTTGTTATTCAACCATCATCTTTTTTTTGGCATACAAGACCTTTTCATTCTTTGAGAAGATGTTACTATGCTTATAACTTATAATGCCTTCCCAAATAGGGGTAAACTGTAGACACATAAATTTGGCCACCAATAACCTTCAACCAAGATTTTGACCAATTTCCACCTAAAATGCATAATTTGGCCTAAACACATTAAATCATATTAAAAGCTTTTAACCTGACATATTCAAGTGTTAATTTTGGCTAAAGTATAATTATATGGGGCAATGTAATTTATGAGCTAACTAATGTTGATCAAATCATTCCAAGTCAAAATGCTAATTTTGCACCTAGGTGCTTTAGATTGTTCTTTCCTATCAAATCTCTTGCACGAGACACATGCCTTTGTTATTTGGTGTTGGTAACATCCTAAATGGGATAATGGATCCAACGTATCTAACATAAACTTCTAACTCTAATCTTGTCAAATTTTAAGCTAATAACAAGGCATTCTAATTAACTTGAGTAATTTGTGCACAAAATGCTTAATCGTGCACAAAATGCTTAATCATGCATAAGAGCTAATTATACCAAATTAGAGATTAATTAAGAATTCTATTGAAACTTTTTGAATACTCATTTTTAGAAATGAATATTTAATATCTACATCATTTCTTGGGAAGACATCACTAAGCCATAAATGCCACAAATATTAGGATTATGAGCCTCTCATGCCTCATTACTGCCCTCTATGCCTCTTAATTGCTCCTTTATCCTAAATATTGATGAGCCTATTTATGAGTTTTAATTATATAATTGGATGAATCTTTAGCCACACATCTCAATCTTGAGATGGATATTTCAAGTTGATTCTACCCATTTGTAAAAATCTATAAATAAGAGGCCTTGCCACATGAATTTTAAGCTATTTTGGTGAAAAGTTATTATGCTCAAATGTCTTCAAAAGTCTTGAGAATAAAAATTTATAATGCACAAATAATTCCTAAAGCTATTTAAATTAGTGGTACCATGCCAAATTGATTCCAAGCCAAGCTAAATTCAAAAGTGCCAAGGAGAAGAAGAGATAGCCAAGCCTCCTTTAATGAAGACTTCATGAGCACAAGCCGAGCAAGCCACTACTACAAAATCTTTTGGAGCATCTAAGAAAGGTGAAGGATTCTTGTTTTTCCTTATTTTTTAGTTTTGTTTGTCTTTTTTTTTAATTAGGCTCACCCTAGTAACTAGGCATGAAGGTGTTAGTTTAGTGTATTGTTTGTCAATTTTTTTTGTTCATTTTGTCATTAACACAATACTAATCTCCTCTTCCTAGTAAAATTCATAGTTCACATAAAATATTTTTTAAATTTTGTGAGGTCCTAAGTGGATGAGGAGGATTACTCTCCCCAAGGTAGTGGTCATAGTATCATTAAAGGAGTGGAGGACTACTACAATTTTTGACATGGTATTCTTTGGCAATTGAAGTTGTTTATAGGCATGAGAAGAGATAATGTTAATAATATATCATACATCAATAATCACCCTTTTGAGGTGGTTTTGATTAATGTATATAGTGATTAAGAGGGGAGGATCAAGATATTTAAGATGGATAGAAGGTATCTCTAAATATTGGAATATGACAAAGGTAGAAAGTTGAAGGGCTCTGACAAAGGATACAAGAGGTTGAGGGTCATGGGGTTAGACTTATATGTATTTTAGGGCCTCTATTAGTGCTTGATGATGATGGGTTGAGATGTTTATTAGTTCATAAAGGCTCATCTTCACATTTTTCTAGTGAAGTTATTTTAGAACTACTCCTTGAATAGATTTAGAAGGGTTAGAGGGAGAGGCACCCAAAATGGATATTTCGGGTTTGGTGAAGGTGCAAGTGAAGGTAAAGGTGTGATTTTAGTTAAAATGTTGAGGGGTGGAACGATATGTCCATATAATGGAAACTTTATCCTTTCCCTTATCCTTTTGTTGCACCTGAGATCAAGTAACCATATGGATAGTGTGGATTAGGGGAGGTGTTAGACTAGAAGGTTGCTTCAGTTCCTCCTCACTTTCAGATGGGAGAAGAGGAGTAGGTAAGTGTTTAATGTGTTCATTTGGTGATTGGGTTGGTAATATGATGAAGGGAGGTTTACCTAATAATAGATCATCTTCATTCCATAAGTTATGGATAAGTGCTTGGATAGCTTTGCAGTTCTCTGTATCATGCCCAAGTGTCTTATGGTATGAGCAGTTACACTACCATTAAACCAATATGGTTTATAACTTGAAAGGTAGAAGGGTTTGATAGGTAGTAGGATTAAGGAAGAGGTTTAAAACAACCTTTGTATAATTTTTTAATAATATTCAAGCAAAGGTGTTGGGGGTGTTGCATTTTTGGATTTAAGAGTGAGAGCCTTCTTAAAAGTAGGCTTCACTGTGGAAGTTATAGTTGGTGGAATGGTTTTGGTAGGTGGTTGTGGTTGGAATTTATTGGTTGTGGTTAGTTTTGAGGTGGATGGTTTGGGGATGGATTATTTGGATGATGAAGGTTCAAAGATAGATGGGAAGGTAGAGGTGGATAGGTTTGTTAAAAATGATGGGGAGTTTGATGATTTGGTGGGGGTAGGTAAATGTGGAATGAAAGGAGAAGGTTTTGTGTGGGTAGTTGTGGGAGGGTTCACATTATTGATAGAAGGATGAGCTCCTAGGATGGTACAAGGATGGGGTCTTAAGATAGAAAGTAAATTAGAAGGAGGTGGTATGGTTCTGGTTCTAGGTGGGAGTTTGGGTGACTCCACCTTCTTGGTTATTTTGGTCAAGGTTTTCTTTGGTGGAATAGATGGGTTTAAATTCAAATTAAAAGATGGGTGGGAAAGAATAGGAGTAGGAAGTATTTCTATCTTCTTGATAGGTTTGATTAGAGAGGTGTAAGTTTATTTGAAAATTTTGGATGGAGATGGGTTGGATGGTTCCCCTCTGTACTAACTAGGTCATTATCATTGTAATAACTAGGTGTAGAGTGAGAGGCATCAAATTGTTGGGAGGTTTGATGGAATTAAGTTGTATGATTTTGGATTTGAGTAACTTGTCCAAAAATGAAGCATAATACTCCCATTTTATGATTTTAGATTTGAGTAACTTGTCCAAAAATGAAGCATAAGACTCCCTTATCAGAGTGTATTGTCTTGGGACAACTCGATTTGGATTTCAGCTTTGTTGATTAGAGGAGTTAGAGGAATTAGTTGGGTTGGTTAACAATTAGAGGTGGATGAGTTTTAAGGACTATCATGTTTTCAAATACCTTTGGTTTGATGTTAGGATTGTCAGATTGGCTAGTGGTTTTAGATGAGGAAGGGTCATTGGATTTGAAGCTAGAGTTTTTATATCTCAATTTTAATGTCCCCTCATCAATGGCTCTAATTTCTAGTTTGTGTGCCATGGTGAAAGCCTCATCAAATGTTATGAAAGTTTGAACTTGAAGAGTAGGGGAATTGTGTTTGGCAAAACCTTGAGAGAAAATTTCAATCAACTTAGGTTGGGACAAAGAGAAAGAGATCTATTTGATAAGACCTCTCCATCTAGCTACAAAATTGGCAATTGATTCATCATCAAATTTCTTGATGAAGTAGAGGTCAGTGATAAAGACCTATTTAGATATATTGACTAAGAAGTGATCTAAAAAAATTTGTGAAAGTTGGTAAAAATAAAAGATGGAGTGCTTGGTAAGATCACTATACCAATCTAAGGTTCGTCCAGATAAAGACATAGGAAAGGTGCAAAGGAGAAGATCATCGTCATATGCAATCAAGTAGTAAGAATGAAGAAATGATATTAAGTGTTTTTGGGGGTCCTCCTTTCTTTGAAATTTATAAAACTTAGGCATTTCCCATTGAGAAGGATAAGGTTGAATAGGAATAAATGGGTGAATAGGTTCATTGCATATTTGATTATAGGATAAGAGGTTATGAGCCCTAGAAATAGATGACTCTAGCTTGGTCATTTTGTCCATTAACATTTTGACCAAATTTTTTTGATGTTGGGAAGCTTCATAATTATGTGGCAGGTTTGATTGGGATTACATAGTTACAATATATGGATAAGTGATGGAAGGTTGAGAAGATGTCACATATTGATATGTGGTGACTGAAGGTTGGGATGAATCTACATAAGGGTTAATGGGCACAAAAGGTTGAGTAGAAGGTGTTATATATCCTTATGGATTAGGGACATATTTGTAGGATGTCATGGGTATTTATTAAGGGATTGATATGGTTTGATTTAGAGGTATGAATGGGTTGGTGGATTGAGGTTGAGTGGTAAATCTTGTACTAATAGGTGGAAGGGTAGGAGGTATGGAAAGCACCAAATTTTGAAGTGGGGTAGAAATTGATGGGTTGGTAGTGATAAGAGGAATGGTAGAAATACAGGTAGAAGATATCCCTATGGTGGATGCAGTATGGGTAACAAGAGGTGAGGTTTCCCCTATGTTGGAGGTGTTGGTTGGTATAGGGGGTGCTTGGCTATTGGTTGGATATTTGATTGAGTTTAAGTGGAGGTAGTGGATGGGATATTGGTGGAAGAAGATGTTTGGGTGATCATAGGTTGGGTGGATGTAGTGCTAATCATAAGATGGGGTGGTATCCCATAATGTGGATTCATAGGAGGAATCGAAGAAATAGCAGTACAATGAGATAAGGTGTTGAGGTAACGTTGGAGGGCCAAAGGGTTGTTATTAAGGAATCTTTAATAATATGCATCAAACTCAATGAATATCTAAGGAACATTAGGAGGGGAGAAATATGAGGAGAACTCTCTATATCTAAAGTATACTCCATGGAGGAAGAAGAAGAAGAAGAAGAAGGTGGTTCTTCGTTGGTTTGATTCATCAAATATTGTCTAGTAAAGACCATGTGAGGAATAGAAAAGAAATGACAAAAAAGATCACAACTCAAACACAAAGGAAACAAAATAAAAATATCTCAAGGTAATCAAAACATACACTAAATTATGTTAAAAACTTAGGATAACTTTTAAATTGATTTTGGCTTATGCCTTAGAAAGTGTGAGGAAGAACTTTGGTTTGTAGATCAGGTACTAGAAAATAAGTCTGAGGTTGGTTTCAGGTGTTAAAGGCTCTAAAAAATATGTATTAAAATTTAGTACATGGCTTGATATTAGGTCATACCCCCTCACTTAACACATTGTAGCAATAAGGATGTCGGGTGCTTAGCCAAGATATACTAAATTTTAGAGTTTAGACTCAACCAAAGAGTTAAGTTTTGGTTTTTATTCTTGGTAATGACCTCCAATTAAGATAGCCAAAGGTTAAGGTTTACCGCTAGGTGATGAAATCCTAGTCGGGCCTTATGTAAATTATTTTGATGTATTGATTGATTATGTGATTTGGCAAAGTGTGTGATAATAAGAGTGAAACTATGATTGATTAGTTTGCTTTTAAGTTAACTAGATGAACTAAAAACATGCAAGCAATCAATGTATTCAAGGTTTATTTTATACCTAAAAGAAATTTTCAATTTCATTGTATGAGCATAGAATAAAGGAAGAAAATGGAACCTAGATGCTACTAGGTACACCAGGCATATCAAAATGTTTCTCTCTATTTTTTCTTGTTTCTATTTAAAGAAGTAAAAAACTAGTAATAAGGGTGTGGTTGAATAACCTGTTTGTTTATGCATGCATAGTCTAAATGATTTTGAAGAGCTCCTCTTTGTCATGGAAAGAATGACATGTAGATAAGAAAATAATCATGCAAAGGGGTCGTTAGATGGCCAGTAAGGTGGACCGCCTAGTGTGACTAAGAAGCATGAGCTTACAAAGAGGTTGTCAATCCACTCTTTGATAACAATTAAGTTGAAAGAGATAAATATGAAATATTTGCATCAAATAACAAAAAAAACTAAAATGAAATATAAGAATAAATAGATTCTTGATAAAGGAAATAAACTAAATATAGCAATAGCAGATCAATACTAGTGTTAAAATAGATCAAGTTAGGTTTAGAAAATTAAGCAAGGGTCTGTAAATAGGTAGGAACATAGAAATTTAGATTTAATTGAAGGTATGGGGTTGGAAATAACTTGCTATTATTTCTTACCATAGTGACTGTCAGTGTTTAGGGTGACTATCAATATTTGGTTAACAATCGACATTTGGAGGTGACTATTAATGGTTATGTTGACAATTGGTGTAAACACCTAAAACTGGCCACCGATAACCTCCAATCAAGATTTTGGTGTCAGGGAATCCCCAGAACAATAAACATGCTCCAATCCCTATTAAGTTAAGATCTTGCTCTACCAATTAGAACACATGTGATTACTTCTTGTATTAGCAACTAAACACAAAATTATACCAGAATCAATAAGTAACTAGAAATATGAAACAACACAGGAATTAAGAGACAATACACAATTGTATTATATACATAGAAGAATATACAATAAGGAAGATGCCACTTCTTCCTCCACCTCAAAGGTTCACCACACCTCAAGACCTTCTTCCCTCTCTCTCTCGGTCCCAACAATCAACTCCAATACAGAATTAATGTTCACCTCTCCAACCAGTCAGTAACACGCTGCCAGTTCACCAAGTACACAACCGTACTCCAAGTAGATCTCCTGCTCTCTGCTGTTACCTGCAAATCACTAGACCTTAATCACCATGTAGATATCTCTACACCCCTGAAGAACCCTTGTCCTTGGCTCACCAAGTCCTTATGATTCTTCAACCAGTACTCCAGTGGATCAGCTCCTTGACCTTGCAGACCTTGCAACTCTCCCTGATCATACACACACAACACCCCTTGGAACTAGGAGGAGCTACACTAGCTCTCTCTAAAAGCTCTCTGGCTTTTTAGCACACTTTTACAATACAATCATGAGTCCATATATAGATCTCATCCAAACAATAATTAGACAATAATACAATAATTAAATCTGTAGTTCTTAGTCTAAGAATAGCTCTAAACATGCAAACACTTGGTTCATCAACCAACTGCCCATAACATACTCGCAGCTCGAACCACAGGTGACCGACATCGGTCCCTGGCTGCCTGGGGGTGCCGACGCCGGCCGATCCATGATCGACGTCGGTTTCCTTCCTGTCTCCCTTCTGCCGTCGTCGGTTGTCCTGACCAACGCCGGTGTCAGTGACACTTCACAACACTTCCTACAACCTCCATAACTTCTCCTATTTGCATCCTAGTGAAGCTTTTAGCTCCACAACCTAACAATCTCCCACATGGAGATAAATAGCTGCACCTGTACCTGTATCTGTAGCCCATCTAATTTGTTTCCTGATTTGTATCCCTCTTCAAGATGAATCCTGAAGACCACCCACCACACAACCTGTGATGCTATACCTGTCATTCAAGTAACCTGCCACATCCGAACCTACACATCCATGTAGTAAAGAACTTGACCCTGCATAACAAGAATCCCTGCTGCTAGTCCCACTGAACTACCCTCTAGTACTCCTTCCCCGAATTGGCTCCATACTTTCTGACAACCCCCACGGAATTGGGAAAACTCAGATCTACAATAAATCTCATGTGATTTTGAACCCTATTTCAAGCTAAGCTTAAACTGTCCAGCCATTGGTGTGCTTACTGATTCTGCATCCTGCGTAAAAAACCTCGCCAACACTGTCTTCACATCAACTCCCACTGGAGATAAAATCTCCATGTCTCTTATGCCAAAGAATTTCGTTGCTCCAAATTCTTCATGACACACCTCTGAACTACCCTTACCTTTTAGCTCAGCAAATCCCTGTATGTACAAAACCTGCTAGCAAACCATCCACGTATAGTAACTGGATAATATCGCGACTCATCATCCACCTGGTAAGAATAAAAAACAACACAATAGTTACACTGACATTGACTGAAGCCATGCTTAGTCATCCACCTGTCAAAACCTGTACTACTGTCTTGCAGCTTATTTAAGACCATATGCCTTGGCCTTCTGTCTCATGTATCCATCCACTCTCTTCTTTAAAATGGGAATCCATCTCTCTCAGTGCTTTCTTCCAGCTGACAACTCTACCAACAAATACCTGTTTGGTTCTTCTCCAAGGACTCACTCCTCATCCATGTCAAGCTCCCACTGTATCTGGACTCTACCTACATTGCTTCTTCACATCCTCCTGGTTCTTAACCATCAGTAAGCAATATAAAGAAGGTGAACAATGAATATGAGGTTCAATTACCCTTTCCTGACCTCCACATGAGCGTATGAGACTTGCTGTCCACCCAATATCCATTCCAGTGACCGATAACGGCCATCTCCCAGTCTGCTCCCGACCGATGTTGGTTCCCTGCACTGACCTTGACTGCCGATGTCATCTCCCTGGCCGACGCCTGTGTCCTTTCTACCGACGTCGGTTCCCTCATGGCCGACGTCAGTCTTCCTGTTGCCGATGTCGGTTACTGTGTGACCGACACTGGTACCTGTGTTCGTCTGTAAGTGACAACTTTTTACCCGCGAGCTCTCCAAGGATCAAAATCCTAATCAAATCAACCCTGCTCTACTCAAAATAATTCAGTTCTCTCACCTGATCTCTGTCTATCATCTCCTCCATGAACACCAAGGCTTTCCAGTTCTTTAGCTTGTCAAAAACGTCTGTCTTTCGCTTCAGAACCTGCATTCTCCTTCTACATATGTAACCAAGCCTACAAAGCCACATCTTTGTAACAGAAGGTGAATCAGTAATATAAGTAGATAGATAAAGGATACCTACTTTCTTACCACCATCTAATTCAAGTGTATCCACTGTGAGAGTTACAATATATCTCCCATCACCCAAATTTCATGAAGAAATTAAGCTCATCTTCAAGACTGGTACCTGCATGACTTCCTTCAACCACTGTGTGTCATCCATCTGCAATTTCAGCTTCACTTCCCCTTTGTCAATAATCTGACAAGGCTCTCCAGCTCCTAAACCTGGGGCTGCATGGAAAGAGGCAACATAATCTGTTATCCAAAATTCAACTTCATCCAAGAAACCTCCCAAAGCATCCTGTGCAACAACACCTGCAACATCTGCATCTTCAGTTCCTTCATGCTGATCTACTACCAACCAACAATATCCAGTTCTTTCCATCAATCAGACCATTCGTGCTATTCAATTTCTCTATTCGTAACTTACTTCTTTTTGCCATTGCTATACTCCCACTCAATCAGAAACCCCTATGAGCAACCTGTAATCAACAAACACTACCAGATCTAAAACCACCTATTAGTAACCCACCCTGAAGCTCGGATACCAAGTGTCAGGGAATCCCCAGAACAATAAACATGCTCCAATCCCTACTGAGTCAGGATCTTGCTTTACCAATTAGAACACATGTGATTACTTCTTGTATTAGCAACTAAACACAAAATTATACCAGAATCAATAAGTAACTAGAAATATGAAACAACACAGGAATTAAGAGACAATACACAATTGTATTATATACATAGAAGAATATACAATAAGGAAGATGCCACTTTTTCCTCCACCTCAAAGGTTCACCACACCTCAAGACCTTCTTCCCTCTCTCTCTCGGTCCCAACAATCAACTCCAATACAGAATTGATGTTCACCTCTCCAACCAGTCAATAACACGCTGTCAGTTCAACAAGTACACAACCGTACTCCAAGTAGATCTCCTGCTCTCTGTTGCTACCTGCAAATCACTAGACCTTACTCACCATGTAGATATCTCTACACCCCCGAAGAACCCTTGTCCTTGGCTCACCAAGTCCTTATGATTCTTCAACCAGTACTCCAGTGGATCAGCTCCTTGACCTTGCAGACCTTGCAACTCTCCCTGATCATACACACACAGCACCCCTTGGAACTAGGAGGAGCTACACTAGCTCTCTCTAAAAGCTCTCTGGCTTTCTATCACACTTTTACAATACAATCATGAGTCCATATATAGATCTCATCCAAACAATAATTAGACAATAATACAATAATTAAATCCGCAATTCTCAGTCTAAGAATAGCTCTAAACATGTAAACACTTGGTTCATCAACCAACTGCCTGTAACATACTCGCAGCTCGAACCACAGGTGACCGACGTTGGTCCCTGGCTGCCTGGGGGTGTCGACGCCGACCGATCCATGATTGACGTCAGTTTCCTTCCTGTCTCCCTTCTGCCGTCGTTGATTGTCCTGACCGACGCTGGCATCAGTGACACTTCACAACACTTCCTGCAACCTCCATAACTTCTCCTGTTTGCATCCTGGTGAAGCTTTTAGCTCCACAACCTAACAATCTCCCACTTGGAGATAAATAGCTGCACCTATACCTATATATGTAGCCAATCTAATTTGTTTCCTGATTTGTATCCCTCTTCAAGATGAATCCTGAAGACCACCCACCACACAACCTGTGATGTTATACCTGTCATTCAAGTAACCTGCCACATCCAAACCTACACATCCATGTAGTAAAGAACTTGACCCTGCATAACAAGAATCCCTGCTGCTAGTCCCACTGAACTGCCCTCTAGTACTCCTTCCTCGAATTGGTTCCATACTTTCCAAAAACCCCCACTGAATTGGGAAAACTCAGATTTACAATAGATCTCATGTGATTTCGAACCCTATTTCAAGCTAAGCTTGAACTGTCCAGCCATTGGTGTGCTTACCGATTCTGCATCCTGCTTAATAAACCTCGCCAACACCGTCTTCACATTAGCTCCCACTGGAGATAAAATCTCCATGTCTCTTATGCCAAAGAATTTCACTGCTCCAAATTATTCATGACACACCTCTGAACTAACCTTACCTTTTAGCTCAGCAAATCCCTGTATGTACAAAACCTGCTAGCAAACCATCCATGTACAGTAACTGGATAATGTCGCGACTCATCGTCCACCTGGTAAGAATAAAAAACAACACAATAGTTACACTGACATTGACTGAAGCCATGCTTAGTCATCCACCTGTCAAAACCTGTACTACTGTCCTGTAGCTTCTTCAAGACCATATGCCTTGGCCTTCTCTCTCATGTATCCATCCACTCTCTTCTTTAAAACGGAAATCCATCTCTCTCAGTGCTTTCTTCTAGCTGACAACTCTACCAACAAATACCTGTTTGGTTCTTCTCCAAGGACTCACTCCTCATCCATGCCAAGCTCCCACTGTATCTGGACTCTACCTACATTGCTTCTTCACATCCTCCTGGTTCTTAACCATCAGTAAGCAATATAAAGAAGGTGAACAATGAATATGAGGTTCACTTACCCTTTCCTGACCTCCACATGAGCGTATGAGACTTGTTGTCTGCCCAATATCTGTTCCAGTGATCGATAATGGCCATCTCCCAGTTTGCTCCTGATCGATGTCAGTTCCCTGCACTGACCCTGACTGCCGACGTCATCTCCCTGGCCGACGCCGATGTCCTTTCTACCGACATCGGTTCCCTCATGGCCGATGTCAGTCTTCCTATTGCCGACGTCGATTACTGTGTGACCAACATCGGTACCTATGTTCGTCTGTAAGTGACAACTTTTTACCTGTGAGCTCTCCAAGGATCAAAATCCTAATCAAATCAACCCTGCTCTGCTCAAAATAATTTAGTTCTCTCACCTGATCTCTGTTTGTCATCTCCTCCATGAACACCAAGGCTTTCCAGTTTTTTAGCTTGTCAAAAATGTCTGTCTTCCACTTCAGAACCTGCATTCTCCTTCTACATATGTAACCAAGCCTACAAAGCCACATCTCTGTAATAGAAGGTGAATCAGTAATATAAGTAGATAGATAAAGGATACCTACTTTCTTACCACCATCTAATTCAAGTGTATCCACTGTGAGAGTTACAATATATCTCCCATCACCCAAATTTCTTGAAGAAATTAGGCTCGTCTTCAAGACTGGTACCTGCATGACTTCCTTCAACCACTGTGTGTCGTCCATCTGCAATTTCAGCTTCACTTCCCCTTTGTCAATAATCTGACAAGGCTCTCCAGCTCCTAAACCTAGGGCTGCATGGAAAGAGGCAACATAATCTGTTATCCAAAATTCAACTTCATCCAAGAAACCTCCCAAAGCATCCTATGTAACAACACCTGCAACATCTGCATCTTCAGTTCCTTCATGCTGATCTGCTACCAACCAACAATATCTTTTTCTCTGCTCTTTCTTTCCATCAATCAGACCATTCGTGCTATTCAGTTTCTCCATTCATAGTTTACTTTTTTCTGCCATTGCTATACTCCCACTCAATCAGAAACCCTTGTGAGCAACTTGTAATCAACAAACACTACCAGATCTAAAACCACCTGTTAGTAACCCACCCTAAAGCTCTGATACCAAGTGTCAGGGAATCTCCAGAACAATAAACATGCTCCAATCCCTACTGAGTCAGGATCTTGCTCTACCAATTAGAACACATGTGATTACTTCTTGTATTATCAACTAAACACAGAATTATATCAGAATCAATAAGTAACTAGAAATATGAAACAACACAGGAATTAAGAGACAATACACAATCGTATTATATATATAGAAGAATATACAATAAGGAAGATGCCACTTCTTCCTCCACCTCAAAGGTTCGCCACACCTCAAGACCTTCTTCCCTCTCTCTCTCGGCCCCAACAATCAACTCCAATACAAAATTGATGTTCACCTCTCCAACCAGTCAGTAACACGCTGCCAGTTCACCAAGTACACAACCGTACTCCAAGTAGATCTCCTGCTCTCTGTTGCTACCTACAAATCACTAGACCTTACTCACCATGTAGATATCTCTACACCCCTGAAGAACCCTTGTCCTTGGCTCACCAAGTCCTTATGATTCTTCAACCAGTACTCCAGTGGATCAGCTCCTTGACCTTGCAGACCTTGCAACTCTCCCTGATCATACACACACAGCACCCCTTGGAACTAGGAGGAGCTACACTAGCTCTCTCTAAAAGCTCTCTGGCTTTCTATCACACTTTTACAATACAATCATGAGTCCATATATAGATCTCATCCAAACAATAATTAGACAATAATACAATAATTAAATCCGCAGTTCTCAGTCTAAGAATAGCTCTAAACATGCAAACACTTGGTTTGTCAACCAACTGCCCGTAACATACTCGCAGCTCGAACCACAGGTGACCGACGTCGGTCCCTGGCTGCCTGGAGGTGTCGACGCCGACCAATCCATGACCGACGTCAGTTTCCTTCCTGTCTCCCTTCTGCCGTCGTCGGTTGTCCTGACCGACACCGGTGTCAGTGACACTTCACAACACTTCCTGCAACCTCCATAACTTCTCCTGTTTTCATCCTGGTGAAGCTTTTAGCTCCACAACCTAATAATCTCCCACTTGGAGATAAACAGCTGCACCTGTACCTGTATCCGTAGCCCGTCTAATTTCTTTCTTGATTTGTATTCCACTTCAAGATGAATCCTGAAGACCACCCACCACAAAACCTGTGATGCTATACCTATCATTCAAGTAACCTGCCACATCCGAACCTACACATCCATGTAGTAAAGAACTTGACCCTGCATAACAAGAATCCCTGCTGCTAGTCCCACTGAACTGCCCTCTAGTACTCCTTCCCCGAATTGGCTCCATACTTTCCAAAAACCCCCACTGAATTGGGAAAACTCAGATCTACAATAGATCTCATGTGATTTCGAACCCTGTTTCAAGCTAAGCTTGAACTGTCCAGCCATTGGTGTGCTTACCGATTCTGCATCCTACTTAATAAACCTCGCCAACACCGTCTTCACATCAACTCCCACTGGAGATAAAATCTCCATGTCTCTTATGCCAAAGAATTTCACTACTCCAAATTCTTCATGACACACCTCTGAACTAACCTTACCTTTTAGCTCAGCAAATCCCTGTATGTACAAAACCTGCTAGCAAACCATCCATGTACAGTAACTGGATAATGTCGTGACTCATCATCCACCTGGTAAGAATAAAAAACAACACAATAGTTACACTGACATTGACTGAAGCCATGCTTAGTCATCCACCTATCAAAACCTGTACAACTGTCCTGCAGCTTCTTCAAGACCATATGCCTTGGCCTTCTCTCTCATGTATCCATCCACTCTCTTCTTTAAAACGGGAATCCATCTCTCTCAGTGCTTTCTTCTAGCTGACAACTCTACCAACAAATACCTATTTGGTTCTTCTCCAAGGACTCACTCCTCATCCATGCCAAGCTCCCACTGTATCTGGACTCTACCTACATTGCTTCTTCACATCCTCCTGGTTTTTAACCATCAGTAAGCAATATAAAGAAGGTGAACAATGAATATGAGGTTCACTTACCCTTTCCTGACCTCTACATGAGCGTATGAGACTTGCTGTCTGCCCAATATCTGTTCCAGTGACCGATAACGGCCATCTCCCAGTCTGCTCCCGACCGATGTCAGTTCCCTGCACTGACCCTGACCGCCGACGTCATCTCCCTGGCCGACGCCGGTGTCCTTTCTGCCGACATCGATTCCCTCATGGCCGACATCAGTCTTCCTATTGCCGACGTCGGTTACTGTGTGACCGATGCCGGTACCTGTGTTCATCTATAAGTGACAACTTTTTACCTGCGAGCTCTCCAAGGATCAAAATCCTAATCAAATCAACCCTGCACTGCTCAGAATAATTTAGTTCTCTCACCTGATCTCTGTCTGTCATATCCTCCATGAACACCAAGGCTTTCCAGTTCTTTAGCTTGTCAAAAATGTCTATCTTCCACTTCAGAACTTGCATTCTCCTTCTACATATGTAACCAAGCCTACAAAGCCACATCTCTGTAACAGAAGGTGAATCAGTAATATAAGTAGATAGATAAAGGATACCTACTTTCTTACCACCATCTAATTCAAGTGTATCCGCTGTGAGAGTTACAATATATCTCCTATCACCCAAATTTATTGAAGAAATTAGGCTCGTCTTCAAGACTGGTACCTGCATGACTTCTTTCAACCACTGTGTGTCATCCATCTGCAATTTCAGCTTCACTTCCCCTTTGTCAATAATCTGACAAGGCTCTCCAGCTCCTAAACCTGGGGCTGCATGGAAAGAGGCAACATAATCTATTATCCAAAATTCAACTTCATCCAAGAAACCTCCCAAAGCATCCTCTATAACAACACCTGCAACATCTACATCTTCAGTTCCTTCATGCTGATCTGCTACTAACCAACAATATCTTTTTCTCTGCTCTTTCTTTCCATCAATCAGACCATTCGTGCTATTCAGTTTCTCCATTCATAGTTTACTTTTTTCTGCCATTGCTATACTCCCACTCAATCAGAAACCCTTGTGAGCAACCTGTAATCAACAAACACTACCAGATCTGAAACCACCTGTTAGTAACCCACCCTAAAGCTCTGATACCAAGTGTTAGGGAATCCCCAGAACAATAAACATGCTCCAATCCCTACTGAGTTAGGATCTTGCTCTACCAATTAGAACACATGTGATTACTTCTTGTATTATCAACTAAACACGAAATTATACCAGAATCAATAAGTAACTAGAAATATGAAACAACACAGGAATTAAGAGACAATACACAATTGTATTATATACATAGAAGAATACACAATAAGGAAGATGCCACTTCTTCCTCCACCTCAAAGGTTTGCCACACCTCAAGACCTTCTTCCCTTTCTCTCTCGGTCCCAAAAATAAACTCCAATATAGAATTGATGTTCACCTCTCCAACCAGTCAGTAACACGCTGCCAGTTCACCAAGTACACAACCATACTCCAAGTAGATCTCCTGCTCTCTGCTGCTACCTGCAAATCACTAGACCTTACTCACCATGTAGATATCTCTACACCCCTGAAGAACCCTTGTCCTTGGCTCACCAAGTCCTTATGATTCTTCAACCAATACTCCAGTGGATCAGCTCCTTGACCTTGCAGAGCTTGTAACTCTCCCTGATCATACACACACAACACCCCTTGGAACTAGGAGGAGCTACACTAGCTCTCTCTAAAAGCTCTCTGGCTTTCTAGCACACTTTTACAATACAATCATGAGTCCATATATAGATCTCATCCAAACAATAATTAGACAATAATAAAATAATTAAATCCGTAGTTCTCAGTCTAAGAATAGCTCTAAACATGCAAACACTTGGTTCGTCAACCAACTGCCCGTAACATACTCGCAGCTTGAACCACAGGTGACCGACGTCGGTCCCTGGCTGCCTGGGGGTGCCGACACTGGCCGATCCATGACCGACGTCGGTTTCCTTCCTGTCTCCCTTCTGCCTTCATCGATTGTCCTGACCGATGCCGGTGTCAATGGCACTTCGCAACAATTCCTGCAACCTCCATAACTTCTCTTGTTTGCATCCTGGTGAAGCTTTTAGCTCTACAACCTAACAATCTCCCACTTGGAGATAAACAACTGCACCTGTACCTGTATCTGTAGCCCATCTAATTTGTTTCCTTATTTGTATCCCTTTTCAAGATGAATCCTGCAGACCACCCACCACACAACCTGTGATTTTATACTTGTCATTCAAGTAACCTGCCACATCCGAACCTACACATCCATGTAGTAAAGAACTTGACCCTGCATAACAAGAATCCCTGCTGCTAGTCCCACTGAACTACCCTCTAGTACTCCTTCCCTGAATTGGATCCATACTTTTCGACAACCCCCACTGAATTGGGAAAACTCAGATCTACAATAGATCTCATGTGATTTCGAACCCTGTTTCAAGCTAAGCTTGAACTATCCAGCCATTGGTGTGCTTACCGATTCTGCATCCTGTGTAATAAACCTCACCAACACCATCTTCACATCAGCTCCCACTGGAGATAAAATCTCCATGTCTCTTATGCCAAAGAATTTCGCTGCTCCAAATTCTTCATGACACACCTCTGAACTAACCTTACCTTTTAGCTCAGCAAATCCCTGTATGTACAAAACCTGCTAGCAAACCATCCACGTACTGTAACTGGATAATGTCGCGACTCATCATCCACCTGGTAAGAATAAAAAACAACACAATAGTTACACTGACATTGACTGAAGCCATGCTTAGTCATCCACCTATCAAAACTTGTACTACTGTCCTGCAGCTTCTTCAAGACCATATGCCTTGGCCTTCTCTCTCATGTATCCATCCACTCTCTTCTTTAAAATGGGAATCCATCTCTCTCAGTGCTTTCTTCTAGCTGACAACTCTACCAACAAATACCTATTTGGTTCTTCTCCAAGGACTCACTCCTCATCCATGCCAAGCTCCCACTGTATCTGGACTCTACCTACATTGCTTCTTCACATCCTCCTGGTTCTTAACCATCAGTAAGCAATATAAAGAAGGTGAACAATGAATATGAGGTTCACTTACCCTTTCCTGACCTCCACATGAGCGTATGAGACTTGGTGTCTACCCAATATCCATTCTAGTGACCGATAATGGCCATCTCCCACTCTGCTCCTGATCGATATCGGTTCCCTGCACTGACCCTGACTACCGACGTCGTCTCCCTGGCCAACGCCGGTGTCCTTTCTGCCGACATCGGTTCCTTCATGGCTGACGTCGGTCTTCCTATTGCTGATGTCAATTACTGTGTGATCGATGCCGGTACCTGTGTTCATCTATAAGTGACAACTTTTTACCCACGAGCTCTCCAAGGATCAAAATCCTAATCAAATAAACCCTGCTCTGCTCAGAATAATTCAGTTCTCTTACCTGATCTCTGTCCATCATCTCCTCCATGAACACCAAGGCTTTCCAGTTCTTTAGCTTGTCAAAAATGTTTGTCTTCTGCTTCAGAACCTGCATTCTCCTTCTACATATGTAACCAAGCCTACAAAGCCACATCTCTGTAACAGAAGGTGAATTAGTAATATAAGTAGATAGATAAAGGATACCTACTTTCTTACCACCATCTAATTCAAGTGTATCCACTGTGAGAGTTACAATATATCTCCCATCACCCAAATTTCCTGAAGAAATTAGGCTCATCTTCAAGACTGGTACCTGCATGACTTTCTTCAACCATTGTGTGTCATCCATCTGCAATTTCAGCTTCACTTCCCCTTTGTCAATAATCTGACAAGGCTCTCCAGCTCCTAAACCTGGGGCTGCATGGAAAGAGGCAACATAATCTGTTATCCAAAATTCAACTTCATCCAAGAAACCTCTCAAAGCATCCTATGCAACAACACCTGCAACATCTGCATCTTCAGTTCCTTCATGTTGATCTGCTACCAACCAACAATATCTTTTTCTCTGCTCTTTCTTTCCATCAATCAGACCATTCGTGCTATTCAATTTCTCTATTCATAGCTTACTTCTTTCTACCATTGCTATACTCCCACTCAATCAGAAACCCCTGTGAGCAACCTGTAATCAACAAATACTACCAGATCTGAAACCACCTGTTAGTAACCCACCCTGAAGCTCTGATACCAAGTGTCAGGGAATCCCCAGAATAATAAACATGCTCCAATCCCTACTGAGTCAGGATCTTGCTCTACCAATTAGAACACATGTGATTACTTCTTGTATTAGCAACTAAACACAGAATTATACCAGAATCAATAAGTAACTAGAAATATGAAACAACACAGGAATTAAGAGACAATACACAATTGTATTATATACATAGAAGAATATATAATAAGGAAGATGCCACTTCTTCCTCCACCTCAAAGGTTCGCCACACCTCAAGACCTTCTTCCCTCTCTCTCTCGGTCCCAACAATCAACTCCAATACAGAATTGATGTTCACCTCTTCAACCAGTCAGTAACACGCTGCCAGTTCACCAAGTACACGACCGTACTCCAAGTAGATCTCTTGCTCTCTGCTGTTACCTGCAAATCACTAGACCTTACTCACCATGTAGATATCTCTACACCCTCGAAGAACCCTTGTCCTTGGCTCACCAAGTCCTTATGATTCTTCAACCAGTACTCCAGTGGATCAGCTCCTTGACCTTGCAGACCTTACAACTCTCCCTGATCATACACACACAGCACCCCTTGGAACTAGGAGGAGCTACACTAGCTCTCTCTAAAAGCTCTCTGGCTTTCTAGCACACTTTTACAATACAATCATGAGTCCATATATAGATCTCATCCAAACAATAATTAGACAATAATATAATAATTGAATCCACAGTTCTCAGTCTAAGAATAGCTCTAAACATGCAAACACTTGGTTCGTCAACCAACTGCCCGTAACATACTCGCAGCTCGAACCACAGGTGACCGACGTCGGTCCCTGGCTGCCTGGGGGTGCCGACGTCGGCCGATCCATGACCGACATTGGTTTCCTTCCTGTCTCCCTTCTGCCGTTGTCGGTTGTCCTGACCGATGCCGGTGTCAGTGACACTTTGCAACACTTCCTGCAACCTCCATAACTTCTCCTATTTGCATCCTGGTGAAGCTTTTAGCTCCACAACCTCACATTTGGCCAATTTCCACTCAAAATGTATAATTTGGCTTAAAAACACTAAAACATGATAAATGATGTGAAACTCATATATCAAGTGCCGATTTTGGCTAGGGTATCATTAAATAAGGCAATGCAATTTATGGGCCAACTAACTTTGATCAGATCATTTCAAGTTAAAGTGCCAATTTTGTACCTATGTGTTTTAGATTGATCTTTCCTATCAAATATTTTGTACAAGACACGTGCCTTTGTTATTTTTTATTGGTAACATCCTAAATGGGAATATAGTTTTAATGCATCTGACATTTCCTTCTCATTCTAATCTAGTCAAATTTTGGACCAATAACAAGGCATTTTGATCATTTGAGTAATTGGTGCACAAAGTACTTAATCATGCTTAAGATCTACTTAACCCAAATCAAGGCCTAATCAAAATTTCATGGAAACTTGTTGAAAACTTATTTTTTTAAATGAATATTGAATATCTACATCATCAGGTGACCCTATTTCTTGGGAAGACATCCCTAGGCCATAAATGCCATAAATATAAGGATTCATGCCTCCCATGCCTCATCAAAGCCCTCCATGCCTCTTAATTTCCCTTCTTTCCAATGTCATGATTAGGATAATTATAAAATTTAATTACAAAATTGAATTAATCCTCAACCACACATCTCAATATAAAGATGGATAGTTCAGGTTGATTCTAGACATTTGCAAAAATCTACAAATAGAGAGGCCATGAACATCATTTATAAGTTATTTTGGTATAAAGTTATTATGATCAAATATCTTCAAAGGACTTGATAATGCAAATTTATAATTCCAAATTGATTCCAAACCAAGCCAATCCAAAGCCACAAGGTGCCAAGGAGAGATGGAGGTAGTCAAGCTTCTATTGCCAAGGACTTCATGAGCACAACTCGAGAAATCCATTGCTACAAAGGCATTTGGAGCATCCAAGGAAGGTGAAGGAATTATTATGTTTTATTCCTTAATTTTTAGTTGTGTTTGTCATTTGTCTTTCTTAACTAAGCTCTCCCTAGTGTTTAGGCCTAGAGATGTTATGCTATTAGTGTGTTTCTTTTATTTTATTTTGATTTTGGAACTAACACCATACTAACCATCATGTCTTGAGTCAAATTCATAAATACACATAATGTCATTCTCGATGGGACTAGACACATCCCACACATGAATAAAATCATTATGTAGATTTAAAATATTAATTTGGACCATTAAAACTCTTGCAAATTGATTTTCCCACTTTATTTTGCCATTTTTTTGCCATGAGTTTACATAGTAACCAACATCAACTAGTAAAATTGTCATCAGTTGGTATAGCCATCATTAGTAATTATTTGTGTAACCAATGTCAGTTAGATAACCTTCATCATTTAGTAATTATAATTGATGTTGGTCACAGTGTTTTCTTAAAAACACAAACTCGAGAGCTATTTTAAAATGCTTGTTTGGGGTCATATGGACTCCATTTTGGATGATTTTTTTAAAACCATGTGTTTTCTCCTAAAATTTTAGAATTTTACATTATTTTACCTTCAATTTTCATATATTTTTTACAAAAATCAGAAAATATATTTAAAATGTTTATAATCTAGCATATTTGCTTTTGGGGTGATGCCTTAAAGGTAGACAGGTAACTAGTGAAATTCAAGTTTGATAAATCATGTTTTAGAACATTTTGCATGTTTTAAAATGAATTAGAAACATTATTTTGGTGCTTCAGTTAAATTTAGGTTCTTAAATAAGTGTTTTTTCAATTAGTTTTCAAAGTTACAACTACGACCAAGGGGTCAAATGAACACCACCTCATTTTTTGAATTTGAGCTTAAAAATGAGCTCATCTTTCCAAGCTTTTGTGTTCAATTAGTTGTTTAAGTTAGATTTTGTTTGGTAAAAAGAGGGATGCCACATGTATGCTCTTCCATTTTTCCCCTCTAGGGAACCCTTAGAATAAAAAGTGTCATTCCTATTGCACAAATCCTAGTCCAAAGCTTAGAAAGAATGTCGTCTAAAGCACTCCCAAAAACTCGTCAAAGTTTAGGTGACCTTGAAAATGACCCTAAAGTATTTATTTTTATGTCTTTAATTTCATTACATCTTGGCCTATGAAGGGGATGTCATTACCTCCTATGAGTTCTTTAGGAAGCTTTGACCTGGGGTTTCATCTTTCGACATTGACTTCACTTACCCCTTTGGAGTTACACAGGATGTATATGCATTTGGATATCACACTACACTGAGTAAACAATATGATGTAGTTATTGTAAAAAGGCATAGACCTTTTTACAACTAGCCAATGCCATGGTCACCCAATTTTCATGTTTTTATTTTGTATTGTTTTTCATGAAAGTCATTATGTAATTGATTCCCCTAGATACATTCAAAACTTCATAGTTTAGTCAACCCCACATGCCATACCCTTGCTAGGATTTGGATGGTTATACTTAAAGTATTTTGATCATTTTATCATTTGTTATGTTTTTGAGACTAAAACTTATTTGTTTTTGTATAATCCATGTCAAAACCAATTGGTCTATATGTCACTCTTTTGTCTAAAGAGGTGTTATGATGGCTATTTTACATCACACTTGTGCCTTGAAAATTTTAAAACGTGTTTGCGTGTATTCCATTTGAGTTGAGGAGGGTAATGTTATGCTACCCAAATCATGTCAAACCATTTATTCCTTTGATTCTTTTGAAATATATCATTGATCACATCATTTGAGCATGCTTATGCCATTAGTATACTCAATTTTTTTCAAAACTAGTTTACCTTGCATCAAAAACTATTTGTTTAAAACCATGTCATGTATACCACTTGGACTTTTGTCTTATCTCATCATGCTATCCAATCTTTTCTAGCTTGTTTCGTCAAATCCTAGTTTTTACCATTGAGTTTTCAATTAGCCTTATCAATTTTGGATTCAAACATTGATTAATTTTTGTTTAGACCTTAATTCATGGGGCTGATACATAGATCTTTCTCTTTTGGGTTGGATAACTTCGGTTAATCAATTATCCAAATTTGCAAACTATTGATGGTTTGTTTGTTTAAAGCCTATTCTCATCATTGTGTATGCCTTTGGGAGAAACATATCCTTTCTCAAAGAGCCTTTTGTCTTATACCTTATGCCAACTAATCATGTTTATGTTTGATTCTATGTGTTGGGTCTATGTCAAAGTTGTTTCCAAACTTGTTAGATTAAATCAAATCACATCATGCCTATTTGTTTGAGCCTAGATTTTGACTCCATGTTTGAATAAAATAATTAGCAACTCAACTTTTCTCTTTTCTAGTTTAGACCTTGTTTGGAACACTTTTAGCTAGACCTTTGACATGCCAATTTTTATTCAGACACTTGACCTTTTATGCATATGACATTTGACATTAGACATTGGATGTTAGATTATTTTATGACAAGTCTTAACACAAATAATTTTGTAGATACATCTCCACTTTTAGACCATATTTGAGATACAACTTTACCCCTTTGACCAAGCTAGACCAAACTTGAACCATTTATCCTTTGGACATAAATTTTTTAGAGTTTGTGGAACTCTAGGCCTTTTTATTTTGGAGATTCCATAATTTACATGGATATGTCTAGCTACACTTATGGTGGAGTCACTTAAAATCCAAATTATGATATAATAGCCACACAAAATGACTTTTATGGCTTTAGTCAAGACCCCAATGATGCTAATATGGTTTGTGAGATAGATTTATATTCACTTCATATTAATCATTCATGGGAACAAAGTCACAAAACAACTTATGATCCAAATCAAAACCTTGATTGGTATGAAGAGGCTTGTGAGGAATACTTTGAAGACCCAACTATAGATAATTTTGTTTTTTGAGATATGAATCCATACCTTCTTTTCAATAATAGTACATGGAACATAGTCAAGAACCAGCTTATGAGCCAACTCATGATTGGGATGATATGGTTTATGAGGAAGACTTGGATGTTTTGGCTTATGCAAGTAATTAGGATCCACCACATCATACCATTTCTATTTTAGGACCATAATATCACACCATTCCCATACCAAGACCTCATCCTTTGGTTTGTGTGAGCTATTAGGTTCCACAATGCCAAACCATTTCTATACCAGGACCTCATACTTTGACTTGTGTGAGTAATCAAGATCCAAAACACCCCTTTATCATTCTAAGACCTAGTCCTTTGGCTTGTGTGGGAAATCAATCCTGATAATGCCCTATCATTACCATCTCAAGACTTTTTCCTTTGGCTAATGCAAGCAATCATGCTCCCAAAGGCCCTACCATTATCCAACCATAAGTCATTCCTCATCTAGTACCAAACCTCAACTGATCCAATCATTCAAAGACCAAGTTGTGTTTAAAACTAGTATTTTTCAAATCATTAGAAACCAAGGCCAAGAGAACTAGCCAATCTAAAATGTTTCTATTGAATCAACCATTTATGATAAGTCAGCCTATGATAAATTGTCTATTGATCTTATACTAGTTATCGAGAAGTCTCACTCTGATGAGCCAATCTTTGTTGAGTCACTTCTTAATGATTATAACCACCTTTGGGTAAATCATTACCTCGACCATGTGCCTATTTTTCAAGAGCCTCCTGTTAACAAGCCAATCTCTAAGGAATTGTATTTTGACCTTTTTCCCATCTTAGAGGATTCTCACTTTGACAAACCAATATTTATGGAGCCCATCATATAGTTATGGGTTGTTACTTATCCAATACCAAATATTCAACAAGACATCATTATAATAGAGTACCCATTAGATGAAGAATCAGAGTTAGAGTCAGGTTTTACTCTTGAACTGACATCAAATTTAGCATTAAAATCAAAATTTGAATCAACATCAGTCTCAACATCAGATTCAAAGTCCTTTGAGTTAGAATCATGTTCAGACAAAGAATATGTTCATGGCTATTACAACATTAGTTACACATGCCTCATAGAACAATTTGAATATATTTGTGATCCTTGTGTAATTTTTGAGGATGAGTAATTTAGCTTTGACATAAGTTATCTTAGTATCTTTTATGAGGATTTTGCAACGTATCCCCATTTCATTACCATTCCACAAACCATTACCATCAACCAAAATAGCCATATTATTGACATTCCATCTTCCACAAGTGTTAATTGGGATTGACTGAACCACACTTTTTTGAACTGCATCCATGGAAACATAGCATTTAAAGAAGATCAAAGAGTCCAAGACAACATTCATGTAGCATAAGAACACTCTCCTAGTGAAACCTTTTCAAAGGTGTTAGGGGAAAATCCAAGTCAAAACTTAACATATTTTAGCGAAACCTATTCAGAAGCGTTAGAAGAAAATCAAAGTCAAAATTCAACATTCCTTAGTGAAACCTTCTTAAAGGTGCTACGGGACAATCAAGATACCTTCATTGGTGAAAACTTCTTTGAGGCACCAATAGTTGAGCACAAAAGTTCTTCATTGCTTGATGAAGAGAAAATCGAATATCAAATCAAAATGGCTTCCTATCTATAGCCTAATCAGATGGTAGCTACTCTCAAGATCAAACAATAGAAAAAATTGGTGGTCCTCTTGAGAGAACAAGTCTTCATCCATACCACAACCAAAATTATGTCAAATCCAACATCAACAATATTACATGTGATTGAAAGCCTTAATATTCATTTGTTTTCCCACCATTATACATTCCATTATCATCTACCATTCCATTTCATAGCCAAACCTACCATCCATTATTTTTTCTTATTTACTATCCATGGTTGCACTTTCCTTCATAGAGGCTACAAAGATACCTTGTCTCAAAGTTTGAAGGAATCAAAATCAATGACCAATGAAGATCACAAAAGCATTCTTGATAACTAGATCTATATCAAGTTCTTGACAAAATAGTTATTCAAACAAGGTGTGGGCTAGAAATTAATATGATTGAATATTATTTTTGTATCATTTATTGATTAGGATGTGCATCTCCATATCAACAATAAAAATAGAATCATATGCCATTTTCCTTACCCAAGCTAAAAACATGTACCATATCGTTTCACATTGTCATGTCATTTCCATTGTTACATATCCATTTGCCATTATCAAAGTACCAAACCTTTCACCCCATCACTTGGGGGAAATCCTCTTACCATTTTATCTAATCTATCAAAAACCATCATTATCCTTAGCAATACCATGGCATCCTATCATTCCATTCCTATCTAGACCAAAGCCTATTTTTAGTTATCATGCCCAATCCTATTTTGATCTTGATTCATTTGGTTCTTCCCACACCTTTTGTGGGGGGATTTCAATCAAGTTTAAACAATCAATCTAATCCATTTTTATAATGATAGTCTATGAAAGTAGTGTGAAAGTTGATCTGGCAAGATATCCTTCATCCTATATCCATGTTTGTTTATGTGAGCTTGATTATAATAGCTTATGGGCAAATCAGTGTTTTACAAGTCTTGTTACTAATTATAACCCCTTATGAACAAATTAGTGTCATTAACCTATGTTGTTGTATCCTAGTTATAACTACCTATGGGAAAACTAGGGGAAACACTTGTTTATCATGCATTATTGCATCACTTTGCCATCATTATTTTTAGTTGACTAGTCATTTTCTGGATTTGAGAACTTGTTGGGACCTATTTGATTTTTCTTCACCTTTTATGTGGATGGAATTACTATGACTTGAGGTCATTTCAGGGCTATTTGGGTCATGCTCAATTCATGTTGAGGTCACCTTAGTCCCCCTTTCTATACGCTCTCACCATTTTGTGAGCAACTTAAGCCAAACGCTCTCACTATTTTGTGAGCAGGTATCTTGTCATTCTCTAATGAGTTAAGATACCTCAAAATGCTAAAAACATTCATAATATTTCAAAATCCAAAAATATTTGTCCTATCTAAGCTTAGTTAGTTATCCTTGATCCACCTTACTGGGACATTGTCATTGTTAGGATGCTTTCTTTTACTTTTATTTTCAGGTATTCTATTTGTTTGTTTATTTCAAGTTATTTGTTTATTTTTTTGTTTGTTTG
Organism: Torreya grandis; assembly: GCA_037957365.1. NCBI lineage: Eukaryota > Viridiplantae > Streptophyta > Pinopsida > Cupressales > Taxaceae > Torreya > Torreya grandis. Next base: position 1,719,772 of record JARHVA010001641.1, read on the forward strand.
TTTGTTTGTTTGTTTATTTGCTTACCTATTTGTTTGCTTTTATCAATGTTGCCTTGACTCAGTCTATATGTGTTCATTGGGTGATTCCTCGAGCACATTATTCTTGAGTCCATCCATATTTCATCCATTAAAATTGTCATCATGGTTTTTATAATTGGTGCATTATTTTTTGAGTGTTTATTAGATTATGAGTCAGTCCTTATGAATATTTTGGCCAAGTCTTTATGGTGTTCTATCATGAAGCCTACCATCACATGCTACAGTAAAAATAAGCTTCAATAAGGTCTATAATAAATGGATCTGTATAAGTTTCTCCTTAACACCTTGTCAAATTTTTTCACCCTCTTATTCAAATCAACCCATTGACCATTATAGTTGTATCATTGTTAATCAGGATGAACATCTCCTCATTAGCAGGTACAACTAAATCATTCACATTGATTATTCTTATTCCTCTATCCATATCTTTTATCACTTTGCATCCACTCATATTTAATCTATATTCTAGGTTATATCCTTGAGTTATGCTTTCTAATCAGCCCTAATTGGGGCACAATCATCTTTAGCCAATCTAGGTCCTCTAAATGATTATAACCACCTATGGGAAAATCATTATTTTGACTTTTATACCTGATTATAATTGCCTTTGGGCAAATCAGCCTCATTTTTACATCAATGTATACAAGCATTTTCTCATTTGGATTAATCTCAACCATGGCTTAATTCTACTTTTCTTCTTGTTTCTTTTTGAGGGACCGTCCATCAACAAATGTGACAGCCACTCACTCAAGGGGGTATCATCATAGGCTTCCCAAAACCATTTTGATCCTTTTTCTTCAACCATCATCTTTTTTTTGGTATATAGGCCATTTCTCATTCTTTGAGAAGACATTGTTTTGCCTACAGTTTACAACATCTTCCCAAACATGGGCAAACTATAGACACCTAAAATTGGCCACTAATAACCTCTAATTAGGATTTTGGCTAATTTCCACTCAAAATTCACAATTTGGATTAAAAACACTAAAACATGCTAAATGATATGGAATTGACGTATTCAGGTGCTGATTTTGGCTAGGGTATCACTAAATGAGGTAATGCAATATATGGGCCAACTAACTTTGATCAAATCATTTTGAGTCAATGTACCAATTGTGCACCTAGCTGCTTTGGATTGATCTTTTCTATAAAATCTCTTACACAAGACATGTGCCTTTGTTATTTTTTTTGGTAACATCCTAATGGAAATATGGTTCCAATGCATCTGACATTGCCTTCCAATTCTAATCCATTCAAATTTTAGACCAATAATAAGGCCTTCTAATCAATTTGAGTAATTTGTGCACAAAGTGCTTAATCATGCTTAAGAGCTTATTAAACCAAATCAAGGCCTAATCAATAATTCCATGGAAACTTGTTGACAACTTATTTTTGGAAATAAATATTGAATATATACATCATTAGGTGACCTTATTTCTTGAGAAGACATCCCTAGGCCATAAATGCCATAAATATTAGGATTCATGCCTCCCATGCCTCTTAATTACCTATTTTTCCAATGTCATGATGAGGATAATTATAAACTTAATTCAAAAATTAAATTGATCCTCAACCACACACCTCAATCTCAAGATGGATGATTCAGGTTGATTCTAGATATTTGCAAAAACTTATAAATAGAGAGGCCATGAATATCATTTCTAATCTATTTTGGTGCAAGTTATTATGCTCAAATATCTTCAAAGGACTTGATAATGAAAATTTATAATTCCAAATTGATTCCAAGCCAATCCAAGCCAAAGCCACAAGGTGCCAAGGAGAGATGGAGGTAGCCAAGCTTCCATTACCAAGGATTTCATGAGCACAAGCCGAGCAAGCCACTACTACAAAGGCATTTGGAGTATCCAAGGAAGGTGAAGGAATTTTTGTGTTTTATTCCTTACTTTTTAGTTGTGTTTGTCATTTTTTTTTTTAAACTAAGCTCTCCTTAGTGTCTAGGCCTAGAGATGTTATTCTATTAGTTTATTTCTTTCATTTTGTTTCATTTTGGAACTAACACCATACTAACTATCCTCTCTTGAGTCAAATTCCTAGATCCACAGTTGGCAGCTACTTATAAATTTTGATGTTGCTCAAAAGGGAGTTGTAGAATAGGTCAATAATTAGGTAAAGGTTTATTAACAGTCTGGTTAGGGATAGAAAAGTTGAAATATAGGTTCAAGAGGTTTGATTTAGGGTTGGAAGTTAGAAACCAAGCAAACAATGTTGAATTTCAAAATGTACCTATTGTTTGATGGCTAGATAAATTTTAGTAGAGGTTCAGATCTCTATTACAATTGCTAAATTACTGGAAGGAAGGCTGGCTGGAAATCTTGAATACCTATGTGTTACAATTCTTGTGATCATTTTTTCTCACCTCCTACTCCCCTCCTTTTATAGGCAAAGAGAGATGGAGGATAGAATTTTATTTAAGAGGTTGGGTTGCTAATTTCAATGCTTTTTAGTTTGTTAACAATGAACAAGGTAGACATTAAATTATGCCATGCTAGCTTCTACATAGTTCATGTTATGTTACAATGTTGAGAACCTGATCATTGATGGTTAGCCTAATGATTGGTGGTCATGTTGACTATCAATAGTTGAGTTCTAGAAGTTGAAGGGGTTAAAGTGGGTTTAAAAAGGGTTGGGTTAAGGGCTAGTGAGTTAATGGATTAGTTAACTTAGTATCTAACTAGACCTAAGGTCTAATGGGTTGGTTAGTGGGTCTAAAAGGCTTAGGTGGTCCCTAAATGGTCCCAAATAATTTTGACATCTAAAATCATTATGTGCATCTTTCTAGTGTCTACAACAAGAACATTAAGGCCTTGCACATGAGGGGAAGTTCAAATCTTGGTAGGAGGAATGTCTCGACCTCGCCACTACACACCCTAGAGTTCCACTAGATGTTATCTAATATTTGGGACAACATGACATAATCATAATGGATATGGTGTAGGCCAAGGTGGCTAGACAAAAAGAGCACATATCTAGGTGAGCAATACCTTTGCAATTTATACCACCAGGTGTAGACATTCTTACTGTGCAACTATTAAAACTAGCATCTAGTTCACAATAACAGAAGGGAAAGTGCAAAGTAGACCCTCAATCAATGTGTCATCCAAAGTGCACAACATGCAGCATGACAACATGGAAGGATGAACCAAAGGTGCTATAAATAATTGGTTCTTATGATCTCATAGAAATGGGAATTGATATGCAGGAAGTATACCGTCATATTGGTAGACATGACTAGAGACTATTATGAGGAGGAAAAAAAGAGTTATTTTTCTATAATGTGGTGTGCATAGTGCAAATATATATGGAGGTTCTACCTAAACTCTAAGTGGAACTCCCTACCTATCCACCTTCCATCATTATTGATACAATCAAAGAAGAGGAGGAACAACTTTGACGTAGAATAGACTTCTTCCAGGCATTGACTACTCTAACATTTGCACCTAACATCATCTTTGCACATCTGCTAGAGAGTCCACCAGAATAACTTGTGCACAGGATGAAAATGAGATGTCAGACTAGGGTTTCCCCTACCATGGAGGAATACACATTTAGTAGGCCAACCACTACACAAGAAGCATAACCAGCACTTGAATCTTCTGCACCACCATCACATCATATAAAGGTCACCATCAGTAGAAGGAAACAATAGGTTCTAGGTTTAGAATTAAAACCAAAGGACTCTCTACCATCAAAACAGGCATAGGATATTGAATAAATTACATTAGATCATATCACTATTGAATACAAATAGGCCATAATAGAAGAATTCACTCATGTAGCTAAATGCAAGTGCAAGAAAGAATAAAAATAGATAAATAAATAAGAAGCACAATACCAATAGTCAATGCAATAAGCCAAATAAGTGGAGGCCTCCAAAAAGGCCAAGGATGTAGAGGTAGACATACAAAAGGCTCAAGATATCTCCCAACCATCCCAAGAAGTAGCTACCACACAACAACAAGCATAAAAGGAGAAATAGAAGAAGGAAAAAAGAAGAAGAAAAAGGCAATAAAATGTAGTAGATCAGGCACAACAAGTAGAGGAATCTACAAATAAGAAGAAGGAACATGATAAATATCTATAGTAACAATAAGCATAGGCACAAACACAAGCCTAAGCACAAGCCCAAGATGTGCAAGAACTACAGACATCCAATTCCTAACACCATTTGTGTTAAAATTATCAATCTTACTCAAATTGCTCTTAAATACCCAATTTAGGTCAAAATCACTAAAACTTGTTAAATGGTTTGAAATTGTCATTTACAAGTGTCAATTTAGGCCAAAATATCTCTAAATGGGGTAATGCATTTTGTGATTTCTAACTTTGATCAATTCATTTTGATTTAAAATGATGATTTTTCCTTTTTGTGCTTTGGATCACTCATTTCTTCTAATTCATAGTACACATCACATACCTTTGTTATTTTGTGTTGGCAACATCCTAAATGGGAATAAAATTCCAACACATCTAACATTGTCTTCCAATTCTTTATGAATTAAATTATGACCAAGTAATATTACTTTCTGACCATTTTGATTAATTAAGGGCCAATTTCCAAAGAATTGCACAAATATTGATTAATCTTGTTTAAAGTTAACTAATTCAAATCAAGAGCTTAAGTGGATTTTCCATGGAGTTTATTGAATATTTAATTTTGAAAATTGATTCCTATTTACTACATCACCTAAATGACATCATCTATGGGGTGGCATCCAAAAGTCATAATTACAACAATTATCATGATTATGGTCTCCCATGCCCCTTTAATACCTCCCATGCCTCATTAATTCCCCTTCATCCCAAATCATGATGAAGATATTTATGAATTTGATTACAAATATTAGATTAATTCATGTCCACACATCTCAATCTTGAGATGAACGATCATGGTTGATCCTAACCAATTCTAAAAATCTATAAATAAAAGGCCTCACACTACCATTTTTAATTTTAAATTGTGTAAACTTATAATGCTAAAATCCCTCCACAAGTCATTTGTGTTTTTATTTTTTTGCTATTTGCATTTGGATTAGCTTTATTGATAGGCAAGTTAGTTTATATAATCAGCCTAAGTTTTACAAATTATTCTTGAGACATTGGAGGAGCTATGCCACCATTGTTGATGAACACAAGAATGCTTGATCAAGGGGAGAACATGATTTTGAGCCATTTTTGAGTAATGGAGTCATTTGGGAAGGTAATTGATTATTTTTTTTTCATTTTTATCTTGTTATTATTAGCAAACCTTGCATGAATAGGTTGGCTTAATTTGTTTATCTCTTTATGTATTTATCTTTGATTTCTTGTACTAATGCTTGACTAATCATTTTTCATAATCCAACTCTATATTTTGGTATGCCGAATGGGACATGGTTGTGTACCCTACTTATTTGAATTAAAAAATGCTGTTAAAATAGCTCTTATTTTTAATCTGTTTATTTTTTTTTCTAAATTTTTAACAATTTGTTCTTACTAGTTTCATCCTAATTCTCTCAAAAATTTATTAAAATCTAATTTGTAGTTCATAAGTTATGACTCTTTTAGTGATTATCACTTTTTATTTTCTATTTTTTGGGTAAAATGGCTAGTACAGAGTTAATAATTTTTTTATTGACTATTTGGATCTGATTTTTTACAAATAAGTGTGTTTTGGCGTTATTGACAACCTTGAAAATTTTCATGACAAATTGATATATATTTTAAAAGTGATGATTAAAATACTAACTACATATTTTTATGTTTTATGTGTTTAGTTTTATTTATTTTAACCTTCTAACTTATTATTATTATTATTATTATTATTATTATTATTATTATTATTATTATTATTATTATTATATATTTTTTGAGATTTTATATTAAATTTTTTTCTAATCAAGTCTAATCTAACATGTTTTATTTCTTTATGTTTTGCCTTTGGGTCCACATGTCATCCAAGCCCAAGAGCATAGTTTAAATATTAAGAACTTTCATTTGGTGTTTATGGAAAAACTTAGGGTGCTTACTTGAATAGTTATGTTGTTATTCTTTCAAAGTTTTGCAACTTAAGACTAAAGGGCCAAATAACACCACCAAAATTTTTATTTAGTGCTCTAAAATTGAACACACTTATTTTGCAAGTCATTTCTTGTTTGATTAGTTAGATTAGTTTGGGAAAAAATGAAGTTGTGAGTGTATGCTTTTCCCCTGTCCCCTATAGGAAATTTATGGGATAAAAAGTGCCATATTTATTGTAAATTACATTAGTCTAAAAGTTTAAATGAGATGTTGTGAAGGCTCTCCCCAAAACCCACATGGATTGGGTGATTTAGAAACAACCTTAAAGGTCTTTTACGTAGTTTTTATTTTTATTGCATCTTGGTTTGTGAGAAGGATTTCATTACCTCCCATAAGTTCTATAGGGAATCTTTGACCCAAGAATTCATATTTCAGCATTATATTCAACCCCTCTCCATAATGGGGTATATAAATTGGGATCACCCCACTAGGATGATGGTTTAAGTGGCTAAACCATCTCTTATCACTGGGGGTAAGCCCAGGACATGTGATCGTGTTGGAAATCACACTAGACTGAGCAAGTGATAGATGTAGTGAATGTAAAGAAGGCAAGACCTTTTTATAACAAACCATATGGCATATACTCAATTGACGTGTTGCTTATCTTGCATTTTGATGTGAAAGTCTTATGCATCTAATCCATCTAGAAATGTTCAAAAACTTGTTAGTTTAGTTAACCCCACTTTGCCACACCTTGTCAATTTAGGGCTTAAGATGATTAATTAGTTGATGTGTCTTTATTTTAGATTACTTGGTCATGTTTTGGGTCAAAACTTTCTTGTTAAAAAAAATTCATAAACCAAACACATTATCCACAAAGTTCTTGAACAAGGAGGCATTACGTTGTCTAAGTGAAAATCATCTTTTTCCTTATTCAAATTCTCATCTTAAACATTGTGTCATATAATCCATTTTGGTATAATTATTCTTCCCATTTGAGTCTAGATCATTTTCCAAATTTTTTTAAGTCTCTCATTGATAATTTAAATTTAGAATTGGACTTTTCTAAGTTTTAAAGGTCGATGTGTTAAATTGGGTTTGCCATTTGTAATTGACTTGTTTTAACTTGGGTTCAATTTTCCATTTGAATTAAGGGTTGTTTATAGACTCATTATCATATTATCATCTTTGGTGGACTCAATTCATCTTGCATATCACTCATGATTTGAGTCCTATAACACATTTTATACTACTATTTCTATTACCATGTAGTGGTTTTGTGCTGCTCATTTGGTTTTACCTTTATACATAAGAATTTTTTCATGTTTCCACATCATGAGTTTTTTAGTTCTCATTGTCTCCTTCCTAATCTGAAGGGATTTCTTATAGTTTTCTAGTGGTAACTCATCAAATTTGAACTTGCTTTTACAGTATTGACCTATCTCAAAAGTCTACATTTTAGTGTACTAGTGACACTCTAGGATTTTTGAGTTATCATCCCCTCTTCCAATTTATATGATTTCAACCCTACCCAGAGATTGAGTAATTTTGTGAACACATTCTTCTAATTATTAGTGGTTCTAAGACATTCTCCTTTTATAATCTCTTTGGTACCTTAATCACTTTTTTATAAGAAAGATCAAGTCTCAGACCTTATTTACACATTTGCAAAACATTGATCTAAATTTAGTGAAACGTATAAGGTGAACCTTTCTAGACATGACTCAAAGGTTCACTTTTAATGGGGTCCCTTATGACCCTAGCTATGAGGATTAGCACTTTTATGATGGAAAAGACAATTCTATTGTCTTTGAGGACATTTCTACATCTGTAGGATCTAAAGGGGATCATACTAAATATCAAGAGAACCAAGACAAAGCACTTCTTAGGTTGATATAATCTAGTTTTAGACTACCCTTGGATTTTCCTATGGAGCAATTGGACAACTTAGTTAGAGAATGAGAACAACAACAAAAACAACAAGATCAAGCTTTTACACAATCAAACATACCTTCTTCCTATAACAAAGGTAAAGAAATACTTATAGAGTCAAAACCAACTGATCAAGATCATGTTAACAAGATTGAGAAAATAAGTCAATAGTATTATGATAAGCTTATCATGGACTTAACTAACTCTCTTGATGATACTTCAATCCACAAAGATACCTTTCAATAAAAAATAAATGTGGTTGAACCTATGCAATAAATATTTATTGAGAACCCAACAATTGATCAAGGTGTCTCAAATAAATAGAATACAACACAAGAGGTTGTGAATTTTTTTTTGCTAGACACAAAATCTAGATAATGCGAATGCAATGGAGATGTGATCACATGAGTTGTTGCCAGAATCTAGATAATGCGAATGCAATGGAGATGTGATCACACGAGATGAAGCTAGTGCACATCACATAGATGCTAAAGCAATTTGAAATTATACAAGAAGATAAATTGCACAAGACAAATAGGAGAAAAGCCAATATCTGATTAACATGAGATGGCCAAAGTGAAGAATACATATAAGAGAGCACGTAAGTAACTCCTCCACAAAAGGTGGTCAAGGCACCCCAAGAATAGACTGTAACTCCTCCATGAAAGGTGGTGACAAGGTGTTAAGAATAGAGAAGTAACTCCCATCAAGGGAGTTACTTATGACATTCTTAAGACACCTATGACAGATCTATGACACACATTTCCACATAAGCTAGCCTATCCCACAAATGTAGGAAAACTCCATGTATGCACAAAAAATATAATTACCCTAATTAAATAATAGGGAAAAATAAAAACCTTTACTAATAAACACACATTATTTAATCACCAAAATCCTCTTATCACTTTAAAAACATAGAATCCCAAACATTCAGTTCAAATTGAGGAAATCCCTCAAGACAATTTGGCTAGTTCATCTCAACCAACACAAAAATTGGTAAATAGACCAAGGACTCCCCAAAATCAACAAAGCACATATAGTTCAAGGCAATAGATTTTGAGTAATCAATAACCTATTCACTCGAATTTAGGAAAAAATCAACACCAAGTCATAGAACGTAGGGTGTACATCCTTCACAAATCCATGCAACAACAAGGGCACATTCCACCCTAACAATAACAATAATAGGGGCACATTCCACCCCAATAATAACAACAAGGGCATATTCCACCCCAAAAATAGTAGCAACAGGCACACTTTCCACCCTAATAAAACTATGTTCCACCCACAAATGCACCAAATATGCAAGAGTGGAACTCCATGAAGGAAATTATGTCATGTTTGGAGACTGAAAATAGGATCAAAAAATATAAATTTGATGATATATGTCCATATCCATTTTATTTAATAATTATCCAAGTCCCGTTTTGGTATCATTTTTAGGCACCCAAATTTGATAAATACAAAGGAAAGGGTGACCCATATGAACATATCTAGGATTTTTTCATATTATGGTAAGAGGTTGCTTATAGTAGCATGTTCCTACTTTGATTATTTCGGTGAAGTCTAGTGGGACAAGCTTTGAATGGCTACTTAAGTTACCCAAAGGATCAATTACGGATTGGAATGACTGATCTAAAAAGTTCATCAACCATTTCTCATACAACATAGAGCATGAATTGACTAATGTAGACTTATGCAAAGCCAAACAATGTGATGGAGAAAGCTTCACCACATATTTACAGAGATGGAGAGCATTAATGGGTCACTTTCAACATAATTTGTTTTTGGATAAAAATTTTGTGGATATATTTTCATAGAAATTACATCATGAGGTCATGCACAATCTACATCTAGCTTGTGCTAACTCATTTGAGGAGATCATAGATAAAGGTTTATAGATTGAGAAGGCTCTTATTTCCAAGGGCCTTGTTAAGATATTTTCATATGGTTAAACATCAAATTAGACCCTATCTTCTAGTTAGACAGTTGTGCAAGATAAGCCTAAAGGTTTTAACAAGAACAAGGACATGGTTGGAAATGGTGTGAGTGAAACAAGGCACATACAAATGGTGTAGGTTTTTTTTTGCCCCAAATGGACAATTAGATCTCCCTAATCCACCACCTAATTTATAAAGACAACCTCCACAAAGATCAAACCATGGAAGTTTTAGGGTTTTTATCAAATTGGGAAAACCAATCGAAATAGTGTTCCAAAAGCTTGTATAAGCTAACATGATTGTATGGCCAGTACCAAGGTCATTCCCTCAAGATCAACCAAAACTAGATTGGTAAAAAAAGCATGAATGGTGTAAATTTCATCATGTTTTTCATCATGATGCTTATCATTGCATCCAATTGCAACATATTATTTAAGATCTCATTGAAAGTGGCAAAGTTGAGATTAAAATAGCCCCTAATAAAGACACAAATTAGGATATGAGAATCTAAAAAGAGCCCTTTCCTCAACATAATCAACCACCGCCAAGGAATAATCAAAACCAAGGACAAAACTAAGGATAGAGGTAGAATCAAAACCATAATTAGGGTCAAAATCATAATCAACATGAGCATAATCATGATCATAATACCCATACTAACAATGTGGGTTACAAAAACATGCCTTATGATTATAAAAATACCATGGGATGCATTTTTGAAACCCATATTGCCACTGTTGTTGTTAACCATGTGAACCATCTCATGTTCCTTGTAGTATGAGACCCATCATTATAGGGTCAACATGCTCTCTCTCTAGTAATACCGTGTCAAGTTCACACAATTTTATTGTAATTCCATTTGTGTGGGTTACTATTTATAGACAATACCCTTCTTTTAATTATAATGGCTCCTTGCCGACTCAAAATTTCAGCAATGCAACTAGATGCCTGTGAGTCACCCTCTAAGGCTTTTTGCCTTCTTCTTCTGATTATATTATCTCCCTTCCACCTCTAGGTTGCATAATCCCAACTAGACACTCGTGAGTTACTCTCTAGGGCCCTTTGGCTACTTCTTCCATAGAACCTAATTTGAAAATTACACCAATGAATCCAAAGTTGACTACTATCCCAACCAAAGCCAAGCCATCTCATCCCAATGTTAAAAAGCCTTATAATCTATCAAACCAATTAATTAAAACACCTACACAAATTTCCATCTTGGATCTATTGTAGACATTTGAAGTCCATATAACTATCTTGAATAATCTTTTACAAAAATCCACTTTTCCCAATGATATAAATCCTAAAAATTCTAGAACCTTTTGGGACATTTATCTTCATTTTGTCAAGTGGCATTTGATGAAAAAGACATGTCTACACTTGGATCGAGCCATAATACCCCACTATACATTGAATTAATCATTAAAAACCATAATATCAAGAGGGTTCTTATAGAAAATGGTTTAGGGATAAACATCATATCTCTTAAATTGGTACAAAGATTGGGCTACACTATGAAATACATTCAACCATAAACAATCACTATCAAGGCTTATTGATTTAACTGTATTGGGAATAGTGGAGTCTTATTCTTAATTTAGTTAAGGGTTTAAGTTGAATAAATCAGTAAATAATATAGAAATAATTTTTATACTAATTTTTATAATTTAACTATATTTTTAACCTTTTTATAAATATGAATAAAATAAGACTTAGCTAAAAATTAGATGAAGCGACTGAGATAGGGTCTAGAATTTACTATGTAGGACTAGGACAGTGTTGTAAATTAGGATCTAGATTTCATTTTATAAAAGGATAGGAGCACCAAAATAAGACATCCTAGGGTCCATTCCTATAGTCCTTTTCCACGATTATTGTCCTAGAGACCTAAGTTTTATGGGTTTCATTCATTATCCCTATGTGAGCTTGCCTATGAAATTTTGACCACTAAAAGTCTATATAACTCCTTGTAGAGCTGATTTAGTGTTAAAACCATAGACTTCATTATGTTTTTATTAATTTATATAAAGAAGGGGGGTTAGTGTGTTTAAGATGCTTTGAACATGTATCCATACCTCTTATGTGGGCACATTTCTTACATACCAATACTCTAAAGAGGGATCAAGCCATATATAGTTCTTCCACTTGATGTGATTTATGCAATAGTGTTATGAAAATGAAAAAATGCTAAACTGGGTATGCTTGAGATGGCTAGGGACTGGTGTGAGGATTTGGATATGCTTGTAGTTGTATTGGATGGTTGTATGTAGAGAATAGGGAATTTTTCCTTAATGTTTTTGCTTGTATTCTTGTTTACTTTTGTAATATTTGACAACCTCTTCTAAACGAAATTTGAATGGGATTTTATAGAAATCTATTGGTCATGTGTCTAATGTATTTGCATTAGGCTAATAAGAAAAAGGATATTAACCTAAATGAAGTGACCATTGGAGCTAAAAATGCAATTGGTTAGGATCACTAAAAATAGACACCCTAGGGTTATGCACTATAGTCCAAGCTAGGCACTATTATCTTATAGGTGTGGGACCTAAAGGGATGGGATTGTCATAGGAAATATAGCTTAGCTGAGCTAGAATTAGGTCTCATAAGTCTATAGATGATTGGGAATAAGCAAAAATTTGTCTAGAAGGGTTATGAGAGAATGCAAGAGGAACCTATGGGTTGGGTGTCACAAGCCAAACTTAAGCTATCAATTTTTACATTTTATATGACTAAATTTGCCTCCCTTTATTCTAGTGATGTAACAAAGTTAAATACTTGGATTAAAAAAAAAAAGAAAGCGTACCTGAACTTACCTATAAGAGTGAATCTCATAAATCTATGTGATGTTGGGTGTGTATTGTACTAAGAGTAATATCATGAATGGAGCTGAGTGCTTAATTCCCTAAGAGTGGCTTAAGAATGCAAAGGCTAGCCATTTGGCTCCATCATCACCCACTAAGTGAAGATATGTGATCATGCATGTTTTAATCAATGTTTAGACTATGTGTCCAATCCATCTGAATAGGTAGCTTAAGAATATAAAGGCTAGCTAGACCTTTGGCTCCATTATTGCTTCATGAAGTGAAGTTATAAATTGATACTAGTATGAATGTGTGTCATATGAGATGGCTCTTTAAGTCCATGAATGTTCTTTAATTTGACATTATGGTATGGATAGTTGAATGTGTACTATAAACTAATCCACTCTTGGCTACTAAAGGTGGAGATTAGGCTTGTATAAAAGCCTCTCTGAAACTAGGTAATAGGCTTATGTTGAAGCCACTCAAAAATGATGTCAACCAGCTGTAGATGGAATAAGGCCCTAAACTACTGAGAATACTTGGGTAATGTACTAAACTTGGAAAGAATATAATTCAAATGTGTTGTGCACATTACCCCCAACCACTAGTGTCTAAAATATGGATTTCGATCTAAAAGTTATACCAACTACCTAATATGAAACTAGAAGTGAGAGCCATTATGCCATGTATGATGCACCCTATATCTAGATATTTTGAGAAATATTTTATTGAAACTACTAATTCTAAACTGAATTATCGTTGACAAAACTATAATTGTACTTAATTTTTTTATCTATTTTTATAAAATCTAATTTTTTTTATTGTTTGGATAGGAATGCCAAAATCAAACAACCTGATGTCTGACACTATATTCCAATCTTGGAGATCTTGTCTTATTTTGATTCTAAAGAGTGTTTTATAATTATCATTATCTGTCTGGTCTGTTCTACCTGGTTTGAAGTCTAGATATTATTCTAGGTGTTTTGAAAGATGATTTTTTTGATCCGTACGAGCTCTGATCTCTGTGACAAAACCCCTATTTATTGTGCCCTCTTGTAAGGGTATAAATGAAGACCCTGCAATGACTTCCCTAAGAATAAAGAGCCCCACAAGTGTGTTATGCTATAAAATACATGATATAACAATGCTAATCAACAAGATGTCTCAGGATATAGCATGGTTTGTATGAGAGATTTTTAGATCAACAGGGGTATGCCTAGATAGATATAACAATGTAATAACGTGTGCAATATAATAAATTAGAACTCAAATTTTGGTTAGTTGTTAGTTGTTAGTTGTTATTTTTCAAGGAGGTATGAAGCATGATGTCCATCATGGCATCTACGAAAGCAAGATAATGCATGATGTGGATCGTGGCATTACAACAATTGAAAAGCAATCAAGCAACAATCACAAAAGGAAAAAATCAAGAAACATACAAGAGTGGCCAAGGGTCCAAGAAAACAAGGGACACGGGTACATGTAATTCAAACTAGAAAACAAACATACAAGGCATGTTCAAATTCCACATACACATATAATTTGAAAACAAGCAAGGTTGGCACAAGGGCTACAAGCACATAAAAGATTACAAGTAGAGGACATTGGTAAATGTCTAAAGGCATACACAATAATAGAAGCAAAAGACATTAGGAAATGTCCTAAGGTACATACAAGAGATAAAACAAGAAATAAGAATTGTAATCACATCTAGCTATGTAAAGCAAAAAAGTAAATCATGTAAATATTGGAAATACAATCACATCTAACTAATCAAAGCAATAAGTGAAAGTATGCAAGACATGTATTACAAGAATAGGTATATGTTAAGAAATACACAAGTGTTATATGCTAGTGAATATCGATAGAGTAATCTGTTTAAGCTAGTAAGTAATGTACATCAACATGATAACTAGAGTATGTGGTGTAGGAATGACATAACCTGGATGGTGTAGTCATGTAGAAGATGCCCCCTAATGGGTAGGTATACCAATGTGTGTATTAAATGTAGAATTAGGATTCCCCCTCAATGGGTAGAGTGAAGCAATTAAGGATCTGGATGTCACTATACACACTCAAAGAAGATCAAGTGAAGCATGGTAATGTAGATAAATTGCCAAATAATAGCATATAATAACAAATGTAGTTTTAGTATGGTAGTAGAAATGTAAAGCATGGATAATGCATAAAATTGAAATATTTTTTGTGTTTTTAAATTATTTAAATGTTTTTATATTTTGAAATGTTATATTATTTTTGGTATTTTGACATATTTGAATGTTTTTGGATTTTTTGATATATTTGAATGTTTTTGGATTTTTTGATATATTTGAATGTTTTTGTATTTTTGACATATAAGTTATGTAAAATCAATCATAAAGAAAATATGTATAAGTAAGGTAGATTAAAGATGATACTAACTAATGATTCTCATGGGATACTCCCTATCATGGTATCATATATCAAGGAAAGGATCTTGCATGATCATGAAGCATGATGGAAGGGCTGAGATTGTGGCTCTGAAAGCTATATATGTTGTAAATGCTCTAAAATATTTGAAGTAGAAACCAACTATGAGGTCCCCCTATAACTCTAAGGATTGGATGCAACTTTAGGGCTCTTAGGGACCCATTTGGTAGTATGATAAGCTCTCTAAACATGTGCCCTACGTGTAGAGGCATAGGACCTCAATGATACTACCTTGGGTGTGAACATTATAGCTAGAAGTTGTCTAGAATTCTAAAACTATGGTTTTTTTAAAAGAGACCTCTATGAAAGTGTATGAATTCTCTCTGCTAGAGATGGAGGCATTAGTTATGTCTGAATCTAAATTGGAGGAAGAACTGTAACTAGTGAATAAATTGAAACTGGTGGCAGAACTAAAATTGGTGGTAGAACTAAAACTGGTGACTGTAAAATAGTAAATGGATCTAAAGTGGGGAGTGGTAACTCATATGGAACTTCACTAACTATAACAACATAATTAGCATGAATTAATTTCATGTATATATGAATTATAGAAGGTACTGCTCAAATTTTCTAAATCCATAGTCGACCAAGTAACATATCAAAGACTCCTACACTGGGAACAATAGTAAATGGTGTGGCCACATTTGTTGGACCAGCCTATAGAGGAAGTAAAATCTCACCTAACAAAATCTATAAGTGCCTACTAAATCGAATGATAATTATGTCCATTAGGGTAATATCCTACTTTGAATATCTCAAATGATTTAGTAATGGCATAGTGCACATGTTCATACTAGATCCATTGTATATTGAGAACACTATAAATGGGATGACTATGAATGTAAGATCTAGTAAAGAATGCATGATAATCTGAATCATCCTCAACTATCTCTTACTCTAAAAAGGAGATTGAAGGTCTAGCTAGAAATTTGAAATTGTATACACCAATCATGTTGCTTAAAATATGTAACTCAACTGAAGGTGCCTAATAAGTAGCTCATGGAGGATATGCATGACATGTATGGTGAACACCTGATGTATCCCCTATCTCTTGCTTAGAATGTTGTGGGAAATAATTTTAATAGATTTTCAAAGATTTATCATGTGTTTTATTTACCTGAGGAGGCTCAACTAGAGTGTTAATATCAATAACATTGCCATTTATCAAGTCTTGTATCTTGTGTTTCAAACTAATGCATCTGTTTGTTGTGTGGCCTAGTGCCTTATGGAAATATCAAAATGTATTCTGATCATATCCCTATAAAAGAGGATTTATTGGATCGACTTCTTAAATAGGAGGGACAAATATGATATTACATTCCAATAACTACTATAAAAATTTGGCTGGAGATACTGGTAGATTGATAAAAGTTCATCAAGGAGGTGTTGATAAAACCACTCACTAAGAACGCTCTGAAGCTGAATTAACTATTGATTGATTTTGACTCTTGCTATCATTGACCACTACTTTGTATGGGACCTTTTTGTTACTCTTTTTTGTTTTTTTTTTATATTCTTTTATATTTGAGTTTGCCCATTGAAATTAGTTTGAATTCCCTCTCCTTTAGTGTATGACATAACTCAGTGAAGGAAGAGAATCTTTTGAACATTATTGTTTCATGCAAGGCTAGTAGAAGACTCTATTTTAAGAGATCTTGTAACTCTTGATCAACCATGGGGATATTCATCTTAGCCAAGATATTCTTATATCAAAGAACATAATTTGTGGGATGTTCATTTGACCTTTGTTTCTATTGTGAAAATTGGGCATAGGAAACCTTATCACCAATGTTAATGCTGAAATGAGCTAGGAACATGTTGGCTAAAGGATTAAATGTATTAACTAAATGATTTGGTAGACTATAGAAACAATCTAAATTATAATCCTTTAGATTCCATGGAAATATCTTGGTTAGTAGCCAGTGATTTGGTGCATAGTCCAAACATGCTACATGAAAAGATCTCAAGTGTGTCTCTAGATCTCCCTTGCCATCATATAGAGTGAGCTTGGGTTGAACAAAACTTGGTGGTAAAGGTGTCAAATAAATATGATGTGCCAATGTTGTATGTAGTAGAGTATAATAATACAAGGCTTATGTAGGTCTATAAGCACCTTGATCAAGATGTAGTACCTTGGATTGAAAAGATTTTATCTCTTGCACAAGGGCAGCCACATTAGGAGACAAAGATGTATTAGCCATAACTAATGGTGGCATAAAGGAACGTTTGGCTGATATAGGGGGTTGTTGAGACGTAGTTGCCCCTATAGTGTCTTTTAAAATTGGATGCTCTGAAGGTATAAAAAACTCAAATTACTTGGCCTTTTTAATTTCCATGATAGATTGCAAGAGAAGAGTATGATCTCAGGGTTATTCCCTAAGTCTTTTTTGAAAACTTTGTAGGATCAAATATTTGTTGAGGAAAACATCATTGTCAATAATAGGTGGAAGTGGATCAAGAGTCAGATGTGGTGGGTCATGAACATCCATGTTTGTATCATCATTTTTATTCTCATACCATTCATTTTTGAAATTATCCTCATGGAAATTGGTGTAATCTAGATGTGTACAATCTATAGCAAGAACCTGAGATAGTTGTTTATCCATGGTATATAATCTGGTTGAAGGAATCTAGGTGAATTTAGGAGGTTTTCTTCTAATTCTTGCACTTAATTTCAAAGGAAGAGATGCAAAGAGCTTAGGTGGCATAAGGGAAACAACTTGAATACTGGAAGAAAAAAATTAAACAAATATAATCTAAACAAGAAACTATAATATGTATAAAAGGATATGAAGCTCATAAACATGTAAGGTGATACCCCAACAGTAATGGGACCTATTATATGCAACTAGGGTTTTGAAAATAATGATATTTTTAAAATTTACTATAGAATTTTAAAAATAAATGCTAATTTTTGATATAAATATGGAGGTAAAAAATTAGAAAATTATTGATTTAAAGGGACCTAGTAGATGCAACTAGGGTTTAGAAGAAAATAATTTTTATTTTTTTAAATTACTATGGAATTTTAAAAATTAAAATTAATTTTTTATTTAAATATACAGGTAAAAAATCAAAAAAATATTGGGAAAAATCTGATTTAAAGGGACCTCATATATGCAACTAAGGTTTGGATGAAAATAATTTTTTTCAAAAAATTACTATGGAATTTTAAAAATTAAATGTTAATTTTTTATTAAAAATATGCAAGAAAAATCAAAAAATTATTCGAAAAATAAGCAAGGAATTTACCCTAAGTTTTTTGTGTATAAACAAAATAAGTTGGCTTCACCAAATGATTTAACTATTTTGAAAATATTGGATTCTTATTCCTAATTTAGTTAAAGGTCTAAGTTGACAAATTAATAAATAATATTTCAATAATTTAGCTATTGATTTGTATAATTTAACTGTATTTTTCACCTTTCTATAAATAAAAATAAATATGAAGAAAATAAGACTTAGTTGAAAATCAAATGAAATAGCTACAACATGGTTTGGAATTTATTCTATAGGATTGGGACAATGTCACAAATTAGGATCTAACTTTCATTTTATGAAAGGATAGGAGCACTGAAATATGACACCTTGGGGTCTAGTGCTATAGTCCTCTTATGCCACTATTATCTCAGAGACCTAAGTTTTCTGATTTTTGTTTGTTGTCCCCATGTGAGCTTGCCTATGAAATTTAGACTACTGAAGGTCTATGAAACTCCTTATAGAGTTGATTAAGTATTCAAACCCTAGAAATTTGATCAATCTTGAGAGGGAAGGGGGGTTAGTGTGTGTAATATTTAGTGAACGTGTATCTATACCCCTTATTTGGGCATGTTGTCTACATACCAATACTTTGAAGAGGGATAAATCCATATGTAGTTTTCCCACTTGATGTGTTTTGTGTAATAATGTTATAAAGATATAAAAATGCTAAACTAGGTGTACTTGAGGTGGCTATGGATTGGTGTGAGGATTTAGATGTGCTTGTAGTTATATTGGATGGCTATATGAAGAGAATAGGGAAGTTTTCCTCAATGGTCTTCCTTGTATTTTAGCTTTCATTTTTAATATTTTCCAACCCCTTCTAAATAAACTTTGAATGGGGTTTTATAGAGATCTATTGGTCATGGGTCAAATATAATCACATTAGGTCGACAAGGAGAAGGATAGGAACTAGAAAGAAGTGACCATTCAAGCTAAAAATGTATTTGGATAGGAGCACCAAAAATAGAAACCCTAGGGTTTGATGTTATAGTCTGAGTTGGGCACTATTGTCCTATAAGTGTGAGACCTAGGGGGATGGGATTATCATAGAAAATGCAGCCTGGCTTAGCTAGAATCAGGTCTCAAAATTCTATAAATTATTAGGAATAAGCAAAAAGGTATCTATAAGGGTCATGAGAGCATGCAAGAGGGACCTATGGGTTGGGTGTCACAAGCCACACACAAGCTACCAATTTTCACATTTTATATGACTACACTTACGATAATGTTGAAAGGGAGTTTGTTGGTACTTTTTGGTTGCCAATCATTATTGGGTCCATTTCACATCATAAATTGATTCATATTATGAACATTAAATTAACTTATAGCATACTTATTGGTCATCCTTAGATTCATGAATTACAGGTCATTCCTTCTACCTTGCATTAGTGCCTTAAGTTTCCCCATGATGGGATCGAGGATACTATTCTCGTCGATCAACAACCTTATGAATATTAAAAACATCTTGAGGCCCAATTCCATAATTATAACAATTTTCCAAGTTATAAATTCATTTTAAAGAAGAACAAGACTATAATTTCACATCCACCTCCATTCAGTTTTATCAACCCTAGTGATCTTGCTTCCACTTCAGCTAATATATTTCTCACATCTCTTGTGAAGCAGGTTGTTATTAAAGACATGGGCATTTTCATGTATATTCTTAAGTATTTTTTCCATGTTTCAAAGTTTCCTAAAACTCCAAAAACATTTGGTAAGCCTAAACCTTCAAAGAATCATAATTAACCCATAATAATTTGTCAACTAAAGAAGAAATAAAAAAAACCATCTATGGTTTTTGTACCTGCTATCACACCAAAGAAATATCATGAGGCTTTTACTGAGGGAGATGTGTTATATTTTGAATGCCTTGTTAATTTATTTCAAAATCTAAAATATCATGTCCCTAATCAGATCATGGATCATCTTGATTATATAGTAAAATGCCTTGGCCCATGAGTGCAAGGATTATTGGATACCTTATCAGCTAGAATACCTAATTTGAATCATAGTCTTAGATTTATACCACCTAAGGGTGGCTTCATAACTTTTGATAGCGATTATTTAAAATTGAGTAGTGATGAGACTCATAATAGTGACACAACATCCCATTATAGTCTTTTTTATGAGCTTGTTGACAGAGACCTATTTAATTTAAATGCCATTTTAACCTTAACCATTGGAGCTTCCTATCTTGAAGTAAGAACCCATCCTTTTGGTGCTTCCCTTCATGAAGTAGAACATCATATTTTTATCATTAGATTTTTCCTTCTTGAATCAAACCCTCATTGTTCCCTATGCCTTTGCCATCTTGAACTCATTAATTAAGACCAAAAAAATCCATTCATATGCCTCAATGAGTTTTAGAATGAAGAATCACTTGCAGAATACATGGACCTAAAAGATGGATTGCCCATTGGTTATCATAAAGAAGGATTTGATTTTTCATTGGACCCTTTTGCCTACTTTGGAAAGTAGGAAAACTTTCTTGGTCATAATAAAGAATAAATATCAATATATTTGGGTGAAAACTTCTTTTAGGCATTAATTAATCAATGAAAAAGTAAAGAAAAAGATAAACCTTCAAGTGAAAACTTGTTTCAAGTTCCCTTAGGCGGGAAAGTTTGTTCATCCCCTCAAGATGCATAAGGTCCATCTATCCCAAGTTCTATACCTAGTACAAGCATCTCTTCATAACAACAATGAATGTTTAAGCATCTTGCTCTTGATTTTCTAGAGGTTTTTGCTACTTAGCCTTTACCTAAGTTGGTGGATTCTAATTCACCACACTATCCAAAAGTTTGGGAGGAACAATAAGATGTAGTAAAAGAAGATGATTACAATCATACCTTGCCTACAATTATAGAATATGAATCCACACTCCTTGTAAAAACCATGACATAAGTGAACCTAAGAACCTATGAGGATCCTAAAATTATTTATCTTGGAGCTTCCCTTATTGAAGCATAATGTGAACAAATTATATCCCTTCAAAGGGATTATATTGACATCTTTGCATGGGCATAATCCAACATGCCAGGCTTAGACCTAGATTAAGCTAAACTATTTAAATAGAAATTGAGGAAGATGCATCAATCCATTACCCTATTAGTTAAAATAAAATTGGAAAAGTTGCTAGGAGCAAGTTTTATTAGGCCACTAGATTACTCTAAATGGATCTCAAGTATAGTCTCAATGAATAAAAAGACCCTAGGTATATGTATTTGTACTGATTTTAGAGATATCAATAAATCATACCCCAAAGATGTTTTCCTTTTCCCAACACTTACATGATTATTGAATCAATTGTTGGGTATGAGATGTTTTCCTTAATGGATGGATTTTTTGGATACAATCAGATCAAGATAGCCTAAGAAGATCAACACAAGACTGTGTTCACCACTATGTGGGGAAAATTCTATTACCAATTCATGCCATTTGGCATGAATAATTTTGGAGCCACATATCCACATGCCATGAATTTCATCTTTCATGACATGATAAACAATATTGTTGAGGACTATGTTGATGATATACTAGCAAAATAAAGAACAAGAGTTGGACATCCCAACATTCTACAAAGAATTTTTGAGAGGCTTCATGAATATTTTATCACAAAGAGGGATTTAATATAAACCTATCATTGTGGAAATCTCTCCACTAAATAATCCTAAACAACTATGAATCATGCAAGGAAAGATCCAAACTATGTGCAAGTTCATTTCTCAATTGGCAGATAAGTGCCACCTATTTACCCACCTTTTAAAGAAAGGGGTAACTTATCAATGGGATGAAGATTTTTAGATATCATTTATAAAAATCAATACATATTTTTCCAATCCACCCGTATTGAGACCAATAACACATGGAAGACCATTGCTTCTTTACATATCAACGATAGAGCATGCACTGGGGGTACTTTTGGCCCAACATGATGATCAAGGTAAAGAACATGTAGCATATTATTTACTCTATACTTTGGTGGCTTATAAACATAATTATATCCCTATTAAAAATGAATGTTTAGCTATTGTTTTTTCTACTCAAAAATTACGACATTATATACTAAACAATAAAACTATTGTCATTGCTAAGGTGGACCCTCTCAAATTCCTATTATCAGAAATAGATCTTCAAGGATGCATGGCTAAATGGGTTATGCTCCTAAGTGATTTTGATATTCAGTATCATAATGAAAAATAAATCAAGGGGTAGGTTATTATTTATTAACTTGTAGAAGCCCCTATTATAGATACTCGGCCACTAAACTTCAACTTTCTAGATGATTCTATTATGACAATAGAATAAGCATAATATGAACCTGAATAATGGAAGATATATTTTGATGGATCCTTTACATCTTATGGATTTTGACCAATCATATTGTTGATTAAACCTTATGAGCTTTGATTTCCAAAGCATTTCATATACAATTTTATTATATGAACAATATGGTCAAGTATGTGGCATTGATTACAAGGTTTCACCTTACCATACAATGGGATATTTAGAGTTTAAAGGTCTATGGTGATTCACAATTACTCATCAATCAGACCACTTTTTAGTATCAAACTAGAGATGAAAAGTTTAATCCTTACAAGAAAATTATTGATAATCTCAAAGGTCATTTTGAATCTCTACAGTTTGAACAAATTCCAAGAGCAAACAATAGATCAACTGATGTAATGGCAATGATTAGTTCCATGATACAAAGTGATGGTGGTGCTAAAGAGTATCAATTTTTGATTAAAAATATTCTTCAACTGACACATGTTATAACATATTTAGAAAGGGTATGCACCATTACTAGTCCCAATCCCCCACCTAAATTACCCTAGTTTTAATATTTTTATAACTACTTCCATGATTATGTCTTCCCAGCTGACCTATCCAATAGTCATTATAAACTATTCCATCATCATTTATCATGTTATACCCTCCTAAGACACACGCTTTATTGTAAAGTCTATGACAGAATGATTCTTCATTGTTTATCTTTAGGAGAATATAAGCAATCATTAAGGGAGGTTCATGAAGGAATGTGTGGGGGCCACACCAACAATGTAGTATTAGCAAATAAAATCCTCATAATATGATCCAAAACTCAAAAAGATTTGGTTGAAATATAATTCAAAAATAAGAACAACACAATTCAAATAATGATATCTCTGAAAAGAGATGTTTTATTTATCAAAATTGCAGACCCAAACATATGCTTATCTCTGAGAAGAGATGTCTGATTTCCATTTTAGGTTACATCTTCATTTATACATGTTTTGAAGGTGTGAGGAGGATATGGAAGGTCACCAATATCGAAGGAGATGAATTGGTTTGACTTCCATGATTTACAACAATACAGAATTCGAGGAATTACTATTTTTAGAAACCTACTATTTTTAGACTGGACTACTAAAATTGAAATTTAAGACACTTTCATTGGGTTTTAGGGGGTCAAACTTCATTGAAAAAATCTCCATGCCATCTCATGAAGTTCTCATCATTATTAGCTTTCCAACGGTTCAAAAGGTGAGTCAATTGGAGCTATGGTGCAAAAGTTATGGCTCCCAGAAGTTCTGCCATCAAATGGGGTGGACCCATCACCCGAATTATCATCTAAATTGTTGTCCAGATCATTCCTCCTTCCTTGAGAAGAAATGGTCCCCATTGCATCAAGATTTTTCATCAAGTGTGGTAGTTTTACTTTGATTTTATTCCTGTTGCATACCTAATTGTTCACCATTTCTGTCTGACCATCAGTCTGTGGATGGAAGGTTGTGAACTTCTTCAGCTCGATATCTATTTGCTTCTGTTGTTGTGTTGTTTGTGTAGTCAGGGCTATAATATTGGCCCTTTTAGATTCCTATGGCTTGACCACCATGAGAACAAATTTCTTGGCACTAATCAGAGAAACAGATGTAGAAGGTGGTACTTCTGGTACCCTGTAGCACCATGTTCCAAGAGTGAGAGTGATCCTTCTAGTTCTTGATTCATATATACCATGTC
This sequence comes from Torreya grandis, assembly GCA_037957365.1. Classification (NCBI taxonomy): domain Eukaryota; kingdom Viridiplantae; phylum Streptophyta; class Pinopsida; order Cupressales; family Taxaceae; genus Torreya; species Torreya grandis. Next base: position 1,744,241 of record JARHVA010001641.1, read on the forward strand.
GATCATACATGAATGGTTGACCAAAGAGTACATCACAAACATCTAGATTGACCACATCACATAAGACCTCATCTTGGAAAGGTTGTATGACATATGAAAGAAGACATTGGTGGGTGACACGGAGGTTTCTCCCTGGACTCAACCATCCAATACTATATGGTTTTGGGTGAGGCTTCATAGATAGATTTAGGCTTTTCACAACATCAGCAGAGATTAAATTCTTTTGACTTCCACTATCAAGAATGAAATGTAGAGGCTTACCTTTCACCCATAACTTAGAATGAAACAACCTTTCCTTGTCATCTAGCATCTTGTCATGTGTTTGTGATGAAGCAACAATGGCTTCAGGATTAGCATCTATAATTTTTTCTTCAACCTCTTCGACTGTAAGGTCTATATGAGGTATAGTAGAGGATTGTGACTCAGAAAGTAGTGATTTGATAGCTCGACATTCTTCTTTGGAGTGAGTTCCAGATTTGTAATAATCACACCACTTCCCAGTCTTTCCTTCCTTTTGCTTCCAATTTTGGCCTCTTGTTTGACCTTCTTTGTCACTTTTCCAATTTGAAGACTGATTCTTTATATTCATTCTTCCATGCTTTTGCTTAATCTTTACTACGAACTTGTATGCCTCACCAATGGTTTCCAAATTTAAGAGTTCCATTTCTCCCCATATGTACCATTGTAGTCCACCACGATATTTGAGAACCTTATGTTTTTCACTCTCTTGGATGCCTAATCTTACAAATAAAGAATGAAAAATGTCAGTGTAATCTTGAACAGATTGTTCCTTACCTTGGTGAAGTTGTTGCCACTCTATATACAGATCATCATATGCTCCAATGGGGTAGTATTCTTCCTTCACCACTTCCACAAAATTATCCCAGGTAGGTTCCACCTCAAGGCCAATGTCATCTATACTGAACCTCTTTTTGTACACTTCCCACCAGTTTTTCACAGGCAATGTTGATTTCAAAAGAGCAAAAGTAATATTTTCTCCATCAGTGAACTTGTTTACAGAGAAGTAGGAAGATAATTGATCCAACCAATTTTCTATTGCATCGGCATTGATTTTGCCTTCAAATGTAGGAATATCAAAATTTACCTGGACCTTGAAGGGTGTTGGGGCACTGAAAGGATGTTCCCTGGTTGAGGAGCTAGGAAGTGGAGCCGCAAAGCCAGGATTTCCCATCGGGAAGTGTTTGAAGAATTTGGGCAAACTGTTGTAGCATCTACGCTTATTTCCATTAGAGGGCTTCATTCACCATTTCCTTGAAAGGATCAGATGTCTCAGTGTCGTCTGCCATTTGAATTCATTTGGAGTGAACAGGTGGAAATTTTGGAAGCTCTGTTGTTTCCCACCCAAGCTTCTTGTAGCCTGACCTCGTCCTTGGGATCATACACTCTCAAGACAAACCGCTCTAATACCATTGATCCAAAACTCAAAAAGCTTTGGTTGAAATATAATTCAAAAATAAGAACAACACAATTCAAATAATGTTATCTCTAAAAAGAGATGTTTTATTTATCAAAATTGCAAACCCAAACATATGCTTATCTCTGAGAAGAGATGTCTGATTTCCATTTCGGGTTACATCTTCATTTATACATGTTTTGAAGGTGTGGGGAGGATATGGAAGGTCACCAATCTCGAGGGAGATGAATTCATTTGACTTCCATGATTTACAACAATACAGAATTTGAGGAATTACTATTTTTAGAAACTTACTATTTTTAGACTGGACTACTAAAATTGAAATTTGGGACACTTACATTGGGTTTTATGGGGCCAAAATTCATTGATAAAATCTCAATGCCATCTCATGATGTTATCCTCATTATTATCTTTCCAACGGTTCAAACGGCGAGTCAATTGGAGCTACGGTGCAAAAGTTATGGCTCCTAGAAGTTCCGCCATCAAATGGGGTGGACCCATCACCCGAATTATCATCTAAATTGTTGTCCGGATCATAATAGGTTATTATTAGCCAAAAATGGAGATTTATGATTTTAATTATGTAAATAACTGTGTTCCTTATTAGAAACATGGAAATTTGATACACAAACCTTCTTTACTGCTACAACCGATCACAGCACTATGGTCATTCTCAACATGGGGCCTCGATATCATCAGGAAAATAAACCCAACATCTTTAGATTTCCATAAGCATATCTTGACTGATACCAAATATTTTACTAAGTGTATTAAGGCCATTCCTCTCACTTACATCATTGGGAATAATATTGCTAGATTCATCCATTACAATATCATCTGTCGATATGGCATCCCCGCATTGACATAACAATACAATAACCAAAATTTTGGACCATTAGTACTCTGAACACATTTTATCCTACCCTATGTCATTCTATTTGAGAACCATATTTTTTGGACCATGTTCTTTTAGAACCATATTCTTTGTTACATCTTAGGCTTATTTTACTTTGAACACTTTTGTCCCTTGACCGCTTATGATCCTAATAATGTATCATAAGCATTATGAACACCTTCAACACCAATTATAAAAAGTAGTTCAGATAGAATATTATTTTGTAGCTTCTTATACAAATAAGTAAATGAGAAAATCTTCTTAGCTCAGGATCTATCTACAACATGGTTCTTCAGATTAATTTTTCACTTCACACTATTCTATATCATAGTTGTTGCTCTTTGGTGAACATTGTTGCTATTTTTTTAGGATCCTTGCTCTTGTTGATTTGTGAGCATGTACCATTTTATCTAGCTTAGTTATTTTATTATAAATTCCACTCTTGGACAAGTATCTCTTCGACTAGTTTGTTTCCACCTTGCACATATTTTATCCCAAAAATTCCAAAAACATTAGAAAATGATTCCTAAAAGAATAAAAAAAAATCTTATGCTTTTGTACATTTTAATCTTCAGGCTCTTACCATTTTACAAGCATTTTATCCTACTAACTTTCCAATGTACAAGTCATATTATCCCACCATGTCACACTCTTACCATTTTTCAAGCAAATTAAGTCTACTCACTTTCCATTTTATAATATCATTCTCCTTCATGTCACCAACTTACCATTTTGCAAGACCAATCTCTTTTGTTAAGTCTTCCATTTTATTCTAAAACATAATCATATGTTTATGGTCATCATCATGTATTCTATCCCACTTCTTGGGAGAAATACATTTGGCCTGAAGTTTATGTTAGAAAATGCGTCCATGGAACTATGTAGGCAATGTCCACATATCTTGTACATCTAGAATCAACTCGACTAACCCCTTCCTTTTCTTCTCTTCCCTTACTTATTTTTTTGTTGTTCATCTTTAGTTAGGGAACAAATTTTGTGTCCTTTTTCTTTGTTCAATTGTGGTGGAATGTAATGCCTCTACTACACGTGCATAAATAATTGTGTTTAAACTACACTAACTTAATTTTTGTTTGTGTGTATTTATTTTGATTTTTATTAGTGTTTTGTTGTTTTTTATTAGTGTTTTGTTGTTCTTTCACACCTCTCCAATTATTTGTTCTCCTTTTCTCTTTTTTACTTCTTGTCTCATCTTGGTCTTGTCTTTCCCTATATGTTTTTGCTTATCTCTTTTGTGCTTCAAAATATCTTGATGATTTGCATGGAACTTGATTATTTATATCTTGATCTCATGTTATTAAGTTATTCTTCAACCTTTTTATTTACTTGATTATTGTTGGTGTCTTGTTTTTTAATTTGATTTTGATTTTATCTTTTGTGTTCAAGAACGACTTGATGGGCCACATAGATCTTGATTATTCATATTTTTATCCTATGTCGTTAAGATGTTTTTGATTTTCATTTTTAAACATACTTGTTTCTCTTTAAGTCTTGATTATTCATATATCAATTTTAAGTTAGGTTCATTTATGTTGATCTTTTTCTTTGTCTTTGATTTTTTATTTAAATGTAAATAGTTGTAACTCTAGTTTTGGTCAGTATTTATCATTATCCATATTAATAGTTATTCACATTTGAACCAAATCCATACATTTTAAATGCCATGTCATTATAAGTTATTCATACTTCTACTACCTAAGTTCTTTCACTATAGCAAGCACTTTGTGCTCTAGTTTCAAAGTCTTAACATCAATATTACTCTGATGAATAGATCTCAAGAACACTATGCATAAACTAAGATCAATAGGTTTAGTACCTAACTAAATGCTTAGATGTGCATCTCTTCACATACATCATGAGTCTAATCAATTCTTGGTCAGTTTTCATTATCTCTCATTTTATTTTCTCCCACTTTTGTGTGAACTACATTGGCCTAAAGTTCATGTTAGAACATGCATCCATGGAACTATGTAGGTAGCATCCACTTGTCTTATACATCTTGGGTCAACTCATCCATCTCCATTCTTCTTTTCATCACTTTCATCACTTTGGGCATTTTTTTATGCTTGGGTTTTTGTGGCTTTTATAGCCATTCCACCATCACATCTATGTTTGTGCTCATTCACTTTAATCTATGAAATAGGATATATCCTTGAGATAATTAATTGTCAATTTACCCACCATTATGGGGGAAATACCATTATTTATTCTTTATCAATGATTAAAATTATCCCTACTGAGGTAAAATTATCTTATCACGATCAAATCTACTCTACTGTGGCACTTTTTATTATCATATTTTGGAGACCACATTCTCCTTTTCCTATAATTCCAAGATCTCCACACCTTTTCCCGTGATGGCAATGGTTTAATGTGTAACCTATTTTGAGAATAATCAATGATGTAAGCATGCAATTTTCACTCTCAAATTGGGTGTGTTTCAAGTATGTCCCTTACATTCATGGATTGAATCCTTCCCATTCACCCCATCTTTGGGACCCATTATACCTCTAATTATATTTTAATCATTGATTGAATCAACACATGCAAGAATTATCTCATTCAGATGTGATCTATTCCATGGGTTAATATCTCACTTTCCCTCTCTTTTTGAGAATCCATCCTTCTCTTTCATCTTAGTATGTCCTCTTGAGGGGTAATCATGGGTCATTTTTTATTTATTCTATAAAATTATTTTCTCTTAAAATATGTTTTTTCACCTAAATGTCTCGTTATACCTTCTCAAATAGGGGTAAAATGTAGACATCCAATTCCTAACACCATTTGAGTTCAAATTGTCAATCTTACTCAAATTGTACTCAAATACCTAATTTAGGTCAAAATCACTAAAATGTGCTAAATGATTCAAAATTGTCATTTACAAGTGATGATTTAAGCCAAAATATCCTTAAATGGGGTAATGTATTTTACATGATTCCTAACTTTGATCAATTCATTTCGATTCAAAATGATAATTTTGCCTTTTTATGCTCTAGATCACTCTTTCATTCTAATTTATTAATGCATGTCATGTACCTTTGTTATTTTATGTTGGAAACATATTAAATGAGAATATAGTTCTAATGCATCTAATATCACCTTCCAATTCATCCTGAGTCAAATTATGACCTAGTAATATGAATTTCTAACCATTTTGATTAATTGAGGGCCAATTTCCAAAGAATTACACAAATATTGATTAATCTTGTTTAAGGTTAGTTAATTCAAATCAATATTTCAAGTGGATTTTTCATAAAGGCTACTGAATATTTATTTTTGTAAATTGATTCCTATTTATTGCATCACCTAAATGACATCATCTATGGGGTGGCATCCAAAGGCTATAATTGTACCAAATATCATGATTATGGCCTCCCATGCCTCATTAACTCCCCTTCTTCCCAAATCATGATGAGTATATTTATGGATTTAAAAAATATATTAGATTAATTCATGGTTACACATCTCAATCTTGAGATGAACAATCATGGTTGATCCTGACCAATTCTAAAAATATATAAATAGAAGGCCTCACACTACCATTTTAAAGATTAAATTGTGAAAACTTATAATTCTAAAATCCCTCCAAAAATCATTTGTGTTTTGATTTTTATGTTATTATCATTTGGATTAGCTTCATTGATAGGCAAGTTAGATAGTTTATATCATGAACCTAGGTTTTAAAAAGTGTTCTTGAGACATTAGATGAGCTATGCCACCATTTTTGATGAAGACAGAATGCTTGATCAAGGTGAGAACATTATTTTGAGATAATTTTGAGTAATTTAGTCATTTGGGAAGGTAATCAGTTATTGATTTCTTTCATTTTTATCTTTTTATTATTAGCAAACCCTGTATGAATAGGTTCGCTTAATTTGTTTATCACTTTATGCATTTCTCTTTGATTTCTTAGACTAATGCTCGACTAATCATTTTTTATAATCTAACTCTACAGGAACAAGAACAGAAGAAGAAAGAAGAATAGGAATAGAGGAAGAAATAAGAATAAGAAAAGTAGAAAGAAGAAGAAGATGAGAGAAAGAAGAAAGAGAGAGAGGAAGCTAAAGAGAAAAATAAGAAGGAAGAGGAAGAGAAGACCAAGAAAGAAGAAGAAGACAAGAGAAGACAGGAAGAAAAAAAGAAGAAAAAGAGAAAAAGAAAAAGGAGGAAGCAGCCAAGAAGAATAAATAAGAGGAAGAGGTCAAACAAAAGATGGTTGAGGATGTTGTGCAGCAAGCTAAGCTGATAGTAGAGGCCACAACACAATAGAAATCAATAGCCATGATACAAGAATAAACTCAGTTTCCATAGCTTCTACTAGGAGGTGTATGTCTCTAGGATGTTCCCTCAATCACTGCACATTACACCATATTCTCCCTCCCTATAGCCACAATGCCATGTTAGGATCCTACAGTAATAAAAAGCACATTGGCTACTCTTTCAGTTAGGTAGGAGGCCTCTTTAGACATCTCTCACCTACCTTTAAATAAATAATTAGAGGATGTTGTAACATTTTATGAGTCTATCATAAAAAATGTGGCCTCCTTAGAGCAAGAGTGGGACCAAGTAAAGGTCAAGAACATGGAAATTAGGGCTCACATGCATAAATCAATGAAGATAATTGAAGACACTTGCCCAGCCTTGGCCTCTTGAGTCAGGAAAATAATTTATGTTAGATCATAGTAGGCTACTGAACCTAGTTATATAGCTCACAAACAAGTGATACATAATAAAACAACTTTGTTTACTCAGTAACTTGGGTTATAGTTTAAATAATGACACCATGACTTTGATTACTCTGATGGAGGATTATTAAAGTATGCTTGATATTGCATCCCTCCAAACCCATCAGCTCATACACAATCTTCTTAATTGGAAGCAATAACTTGATAATTCCTTGACTAGCTCCAACACAAACTTCACCACAGCTACCATAGTGCACACAATCATGCACACCCTGAAGACATTGATCGATGAAACCAAACTTGTTATCTAGTAATACTTCAATGCTAGGGATAATGTGTGTAACCAACTTCTTAGCTATAAATATGACCTATGATACAATACATTTTTAGGAGAATAGGAAGAAAGACATGCAAAAAAAATTGGAGAAATTAAGTGTAGAGATTCAATTTAAGGTTAGTAATATAAGGGTAGACCTAAATGTCACATAGAATAAGGGCCTATAGTAATTCATTAGGTTTTATGCACCAATGTACTTCTTCATCCACATGATCTAGGAAGTGATGCTTGATTGGGATGCATTCAAGACTGACCTATCTTTGTTTTGTAGTGAGGTGACCCCATTACTCAAAGTTCCTATGTACATACCACCATCAGAACTCTAAAAAGATATCACATAGCACATAGCTAATTAGATAGAGGCTAAGGTTTCCATTGGCTAGCCTTCTTCCTCAGAAACACCACTTCCTTCTATTTGATTAATATACAATGCACAAATTTTAAAAAGTTTTGTAAAATTTTAAACAATTGTTTTGTATTGGGATGACTAGTGAGATAGGTGGGGCTAGGATAGTTAAAAAATTATAAAGGGTGGCCACCTGGTTATGCTAGCCTATTGAAAACTTGAAAGGGTGGTAGGTTGGTACATTTATTAGTTGAAAAATTTAAAGGGCAGCTAAGTAGTGCACAAGAGGTGAAAACCAAAAATAATTTCTTGAATGATTACTGCAACTCTTGCTAGTCTACTCAAATTTTCACCTTCTACCCTCAGCACACAATCAAATAAACCTATGACATTGTCTCAAGATGAGACAAAGATTTAAGTCCAAGAAAAGTTGTGTAGGCTATTCTTTGAATATTCATTTTTTATATATGCGATTATTGGCTATATGTATTTTGCCCTATCCTCTTGAATTATGAAAGAATAGAATATGCATAGTCTCCTCATTTTGACACCAATGTATGTAGAAGAATATGAATAGTCAAGAACTGTAGCAACTATAAGTATGTATTCTTGTATGAAGAAGTTGATGACCTTTTACTAAGATCAATATAGACTTTTTGGTTATGGTTACCTATCATATTTTTTATGTTATTCCTTGTATGTGTTATCATGTTTAATGATTTGGTTTAATTTTTATTAAAGTAATCTAAATGATCTATAAACCTAAAGAGCACTCTGGTTACTCTTAATTTATTTCCATTGCATAATCACTTGTCTCTGCAATGCTTCTAGTAAACATGAATTATCTACACTATCCTATGTAAAATAATAAAACTTAGCTATCCTCATCCTTAGTATGTCCTATTGAACCAGGAACCTCTTCTAATAATTGGTTATTTTCATGAGAAAGTAGGTAGAACCATAGAGTTTTTTTAACTCTTCTATTATAATCTATTATCCTACCACACCCTAATGGATCTTGGATCTATCATGAGGCCAACTGTGGCTCTTGAACTTCGATTAGAGATAGAATATGTGCTAGTAATCATTTATTTTAGTGTGATTTTGAATTTTTGACTTTGTATGTTTCCTTTTGTTTCAAATGATTTGGATTTTAATTTTTTTTATGGCCTTTTCTATTCCTCCTCCATACAGACTCGAAAAACCAAACATGGGTGGTAAAGATGACTATCATTTGAAGAATTTGGACTTGGTTGCGAAGAAAGATAACTTAGAGAGCATGGTGTCTAAGAATCTCATTAATTTAAGGAAAAATAAAAGTGTTATATTGACTTTGACCTTGGTTTATCCAAAGTGGAATGAAAGGAAAGAAAATCAAGAGTAATGAAACATGAAACAATTTGAATGACTGAATCATATAAAATGTGACAAAGGATGAAAAAAGGATACAACATCAGTAAAGTGTGATGTCTTATCATAATAATGAGGTAAGTGTAAGAAAACATTCTAACATAATTTATTGTGCTAATTTTATCTACAAAAGAAGTAAAAGCCAAAGTTGAGAACAAAGATCAACATCTCATAACCATTGTTAAACATTCTAGAGAAGAAACATTGAATTAAAGATGATGATTTTATGAGGAAGGCCTGGTCTTATCCATGGTATTACACTATAACTCATAAAAGAGAAACCCATGAGGGTGAACAAACCATGAAAAATTAATGAGAAATATGGTATTTGTGAGGAAGGCCAGGTCCTATCCGTGGTCTTACACCACAACTCATAAAAGATAAACCCAAGGGGTGTAAAAATTATTATAAAATAAAGAAACATTGAGAATAAAATGAAAATCATGAGGAAGATTGGGTCCTATCTATGGTATTACTATGTAACTCATGAGAAAAGATGAAAATCAAAGCAACAAGAAAGAGGAACTAATGTTTATGGAAATATAAAATGTTGTAGAGGGTGAGAACCATGTAAGTATCCTATAAAAAATTGTTAGAAGGATACCATATACAAATCATGATAAGAAGGTAAATATATAGGCTAATGTATATATCAAGGATGAGCATGTAGGAGACAAGCCTATGTGTATCGAAATGTTTTTTAAAGTTGAATTAGTTTGGTATTGTGCAATATAAAATAAGACTGGGCATCGTAAGATGAACCAATGGGTAATTAGATGTAGGGATGGGCATCACAATATGATCCAAATTTTGAAGTAACATGTGGGTGGGCATCATAAGATACCCCAAAGGATGAAAAGAGGAAGAAAAGATAAGAAGAAAAGAGCAACCCATATAGTGTCTAAATGGATTTAGGTTATCCAAGAAGATTTTGATAGGGGATTTCATGATGCTCGATGAAAGAAATAAAGATTAGGAAATAAAAAGGAAAATCACGGATAAAGTCAGCCAAATAGAGAATAAAGTTAGCCAGATAAAGAATAGGGTCTACCAGCATATACATAATCGACTAGGTCGATAGGGTACTACTAAAATATAGGGTAAAAATGAATACATAGTTATATGGGTTGACTATGTACTATTGGATAGGGGATAAAAAAAAGAGTTAGGAATACATAATCATTCAAGTCAATTGTGTACTATAGATATGAAGGTGAAAATCAATCTATAAGAGACTGTATCAAAAAAAAATGAAAGTGTTCTAAATTAGGGGAAAATTTTGCAAGATAGTTTGAAGCAAAAATATAAGAAAACACACAAACAATTGGATCAATGTGATTGATCCAATTGGGGCACACAACACAAACCTTGCACCAATTCAAGTTTTTCAATACAACACACAATGATAAAAAAAGAAATTAATCAACTAAAAATTAAATGCTAACTAATTGGTCACCCTAAGTGTTATTAGATTATAATAAAGTGTAATTTTAGTGTGATAGGAAAGTTGAATAAAATAGGGTACTAGAAATCAATCTAAAGTTGGTGTTAGGATGTTTGGGTTGAAAGGGATCTGTTTGGTAATGGTATTGGCTTGATATTGGGGCCTACCCTCTCACTTCACAATCCTATAGAGATAATGGTTTTGGGTGATTTTCTAATATATACCATTAACCACGTATTTATACTTGGCTAGAAAACCAAATCAACTTCCACCTTGGTGATGAAATCCAAGTAGGTAGGTCTTGGGAAGATAAATGTTTAAATGCTTTTTGGATGTTAAGTGGTTTGGTAGTGTGTGAAAAAGAATAAAATAATGTAAATAAAGTGGTAATTTGAAAACTACCTAATTATATTAGGTGAGTTAATCTAAGAAAGCAAACAACTAAAAAGGAAATGTGAATTAATTACTAGAACGTAGATGTTAATTCCTTGATTAAGAAGAGTATAGAGTCAGTTTAGGTGACACTGTATGAAAATGATATAGAATAGAGTTGGTTGGGTCACTATTGTTCTATAGAATTAAGGTCTTTAAGAATAAATTTGAATAGGTTAACTATGTCTCTTAGATAGAAGGTAGACTATAAAACTAAGTTGATCATGTCAACCTAATTAGTTATAGGGTTACAATTTTGAAGATTGCCAACTTATGAAAAATAATACTAAAATAAGAAATAAAATGATAGAGAGTTGAGAAAGGAACCTTGGTGGGATTTAAGATGATTTAGATTTAATTTTTTTATGTTTTAGTTCTTAATTTTTGCTTTCAAATTCTATAAACTAGGTTGACTAGTTTGACCAAGTTCTACAAAACCATGTGTACTGAAGAAGAAATAATGAATAGAGTTGACCTATTTGAAAATGTTTGTTGACATATATGTTGATAAAATAAAATAAAGACAATGTCAACTTATTCAATAGTGTATGATAATATGTAATTGAAGAAGAATATTGTATCAGATTGCTCAATCTAGTAACATGTAACTAATAAAGACCTGCACAGATAGAACATAATTATTTTAAAGAAACTATGTGTGAAACCTATGGATATAAAGTTATAACTATACTAACTAGTTTGATGCAATACTAAAAATATACTAAAATGATAAAAATGATGGCATATAAAACCTACAAGGTTTAGATTCACATCGGGTTCATCAGAATGCATGTAAATGGAAATGTAACTTATCTATAAATCAATCATAGCTAGGATGATATAAATCCCACTTACACTTCCAATTGTTGATACATTAGATATTTGGAGTCATGACCAAGATGGATATGTTATAACTATCCAAAGGATCTCTTACCATAATAATATCACTAGGGATGGTTCCAAAACCTTTAGTCAAGCAAAACTTATACAATAACCCTAACTAGGCCCTATGTTTTCATATTCACTAATGTATAAATGGCAAAAGCAAAGTAAAGTCTAATCTAGTTCCCACCAAATATTGTGGTACAAAGTAGGGGTAATAAAAATTAAAAGTAAACATGCATAAGATAATCCTATTTAAGCTATGTATAGGTAATACCCTAATGCATGGAGAGAACAATATATTCAAAAGCCATTACTTGTGATACTTTTATCTAGTAAAAGAGAGGAGAAAAGTTAGAGATAATTACCTTGCAAACAAACCCATCGAGACTCAATATTTCTCTTGGCCAAAGGTGTTTCACAAGAGGTTTTTGTGGTTTGTAATGATTACTAAGAAATGCCAAAGCATCCAATACTTTTCCACAAGATAAGATTCTTATTTAATTATAAACCTTAAGATAAGACTCCTCAAGTAGAATGGTAGAAGAGCATATTTTAAATAAGTGAAAATCAATAATTAACCCTTGTTGTCTCTAAGAATGATGAAATGAATGTGTATATATATGAATTTAACCCTAGTCCTTTCTAAAATTTTAGCCGATAGGTTTGTCCCAATTGACTCTATATCATAATTGACAAAATCAAATTAGGTCTTAGTCTAGGTTGGCTAGGGGCCAACCTAGACCCTAAATAAGTTTTGCCAATTAGAGTATAGGGTATATGGGGCCAACATTATATTGTAAACCATTGGAAAGGGTTTTATTCTAGGGAATGGATAATGAAGGTAAAAAATGACTAGAGGAGCGTGCCAAAGAGGAGGAAAACCTTACGGGATTTTTTTAGGATATAGTTAGATCGATAAAAATTGTTAGTAAAGGGACAATAATCTTACAAATCACCAATGGTCTACCCACCCATTTTCCAGTGTACCCTTTAAGGTGTGCACTCAAAGAGCTTGAGACTCGATGGGTTTTTGAAAGACAGAAAGCATCAATAATTAGTAAAGTTTGAAAATATTATGTGTATATACTCCCCACATTAATTATCCTTATTAGGGGCCAAGGCCAAGTTTTTTTTCTTTTTATTCTATGATTAAGCATAGTTCCTCTCCCCATTCTTTTCATCCTTAACCTCCCTATAGTGGTTTCATGTTTGACTATCTTGGAAGTAGTAGTGGTAGTGGTTGGGGTGTGCCTCCCTAGGATAAGTATCCACACTCAACTCTTTCCATTTATCCTTCTTAGTAGGCCAAGGAAACTGAATAAAATCACTATATTGATGCATGAGATCTTGTACTTGACACAACAGACTCTCAAGGCACCAATGGTTCGGGGGTAAAACTAATAGTCGCCCTCACCCCCCTCTTCCAACCATAATTTTTTCCACTGCTAACTAATTTATTTGTTTTTTTTGGTTAGTGGTCCTTGGTTTTAACACCCTTTTTATTAAACCACATTTTTATTATGGCTATAAGTATTATATAACCTAAATTTTAATAACTATCTTGGTCATGTAATTTTTATGTCTCAAGGCTTTTTCTTGCTCAATCTAACTCGCATTATGGTGTTTGATTCAATCCACCCATTTTTTAATATGATTAGTATTTTACTTTTAAGTTTCATTAATAAAATTTCAAAAATACCTAAAATCAAAAAAAATTATTAAGTCTATGATTTATATCCACATGGCCCAACAACCATTAAAAATAAAAATATCAAAAAGTAATAGAATATAACCAATGAAAAACTATTAGAAAATAAACATTAATAACTAAGGTGATATCAAATAATTAGACCAAAAACATTAAGTAGATACAATATTAGTGTCAAGTTCATCCACATATATAACAATGTCCATATGAGTTTTATTAAAGAACACCACCACAACCTCCTTGATGAGTATCACAAAACTTGCGTATCACACTTTCTAAGAAATTAATTTGTGTAAAAATGACATATAGACAATAAAATAGATGATAAATAATATTTTCATGGGACTCTAAACATGCCATAATGGTTTGATACTCATTACACTTTGCTTGGAATCACTAAATGTAAAATTTCCCATATTATCTAGAGAAGAGATAGTAAAATCATATGGATCTGCTAATTAGTAAAATAGAGCATCTACATTGATGTCTAGGTGGGCTATTGGTTGAATGAATGACATAAAACTAATAATCATATCAATATACATAGTGTGATAATGGTGACACAAGACTTGTATATACCACTTCATCCATATAAATATGGAGACATTACATTCACACAATCATTAACTCAGGTCTATAAAGCTCACTTAAAACCTTACTAAATCGTATGGTCAGTTGACACAAGAGAAAATAGGTAAGGTTAGTAATATTTCATCATAAAATATTACAAATCATAAGTAAAACATTATTGTCTTGTCAGGTTTAATGTTGGAGAATGGGGTTTTTGAATATCATTTACCCCTACACTATTTTGTCATTTTTGGGAGTGATATGCCCATGGGGTATGATATAAGAGTTATAGAAAGAGTATATGTAATATCCAAGTTTTTCATAATTCTAATAATGTATTTAAAAAAAAACACTCCTCATATTATTTAAAAGAAGAAAAACTAGTTTTTTTCGTAAATGAGTTATTTTGGAGGGGAATGGAACTTGGGGTGTAAGCAACCATTTAAATGACTTTAAGAGCATGATTAGTGATGAATTTAGTTTTTAAAAGGTGGAAAACCAAAAAAAATTACTTCCCTTCCCCTAGCATGAAAAAGAAGACAATTTTACTTAGTGAAGAAATTTTTCTACATGTTTTGTGAAAAAATTTAAAAGAACAAGGGAAAAATGTCAAGGAGAGAAAATTCACTACAATAAAATGGTCATTGTATCTACAATGTTTCCAAATATGCATTGTGGATATATAAAATAAAATTATGATTCCAAGTTTGTGTATTCTACCCATAATTTTATAGTATAAACATAAAATTGTAGTAATTGTCACAATTCAAAACTTGTGACCAAAATTCACAACGTAAAAGTTGTGGAAATTACCAGATTTAAAATAATAAATACACAAAAAAATTAATTGTGAAATTAGTATAATTCATACACAAGTCAACAATTGGGACATTACCACAAACAAAAAAACTGTGACATTAAAACATTATGAATAGTTTTTTTTTAGTCTACATCGCTAAAAAATAACAATGGATATAATTTTTTAATCTTACTATCTATCAAATGTCCAAAGACTAACTTTATAAATATAAAAAAAATTATCCATGAAATACTTTGTTTTATTTTTTAAATAATTTATAAAAATATTATTTAAAATTTAGAATTATTTTTTAGAAATTTAAAATATAAATATTATTAATTTAGTATATATTTATAGACTACAAAAATTAATGTATAATTTTTAACCCTAATTTTGGTTTCTAAACAAAATAAGGAGTAAGTATATTGAAATTAAATAAATGTAATAAGCCCAAGTGTCACAAGTGTAAAGTAAATAAAATAAATGAATTGACAAAGAGGTGAAGAAACAACCACACTTTGATAGTTCTATTTTTTTTAACATGTAATCTAATTGTGTTGATTGTGTTTAACATTCTCCTAAATTTATAGATATATGCACTCCTTTGAGACAAAACCATACTTGTATAGGTCTATTTTGGATGAGCCTAGTCATAACAAGTTGGACCAATTTAATCCTACCCATTTGTCATTAGGTTTACCAGTATGTCATATGGTGTATCTTTGTAGAGTATTTATGTTTGGGTTTTCTGGTGTTTATTTGTAACATCTTCCTGATTGCAATTATACCTTTACCTTGTAGGTGTGTAGAGATAAATATGTAATGTCACTGAATATTTATTTATACATATCTTACACACTCCAAATCAAAAAATAATAATGGAGTCTAGAAACATTCACAATAGTGTTGTACATTATGTATTTTGCATGGTCATATTTAAACCTCCAAGTAATTATTATGGTTTGTGATTGTAATATCTTGAGTAAGCATTTATATATACAAAATTTATGAATTATATATCACCTCAGTCTTGTACAGTTAGGTAACTTAGACCTTGGTTATTCCTCTTAGTTATATACCTTTCCTGCTTCTAGAAGTCTTGCATATGCTCTATTTTGTTCCCTTTGGCCTATCTCTTAGTGTGACCAATATCATGTTGATGACCCAGGGTTTCTATCTTTCCCAAAATTCTTAAAACCTAGTTACCTTATGCCTCTACAAGTTTTGAGCATATACCTATTTTCTAACTACCAGGACACTTGTGTCAATCCTAGACCCCTCTATCAATACTAGTGTCCTACCTTAATGTAAGCATCCAATGCCCTAAATTCATCTAATTTGAAAATGAAACTTAACCCAATGGTTAACTTAAGTTTTATTTTTTGGTATATTATTTCAATAAGAGTGGTACATATGCATAATCCCTTCTCATTTTAAACTCACCTAGAATTCATTCTAAAGAGCATTCAATTGAGAAAAACTTTCCTATTTTCTCCTATTCATATATCAATCACAGGAAAAACACATCTATGACATAGGGGTATTTGGGGTTATCTTGACACCATGAGCCCACTAACCCATTTTTTATTATGGTTGTAAACAAGGAATTCAAAGAAGGTTAGTCGGGCATTAGTAATATAAATCAATTAAAAAAAAATTAGGAAGACTAGCATTCCAAGCCTAGACACTTAAAGGAGCACATGGAAAACAAGCACAAAATAATGAAAAGACACAAGAGTAATAATTTTACCTTCCTTACGAGTGTAATTTGATAATTTACCTAAGAGTGTATTGTGCTTGGATTATGAATAATGAGTCTTCATCAATGATGTATGTGCATCATTTCCCATTGTTTACCTTAGAATTAGCTATGGCATGTGTTGAATGGGTGAAGCTATAGACATATTTTTGCATGGTAATTTTGGCTCAATAGGCTTGATGAAAGAGAGATGTGAGTATTGTATTTATAGTTTATCAAATCATTATGAACTATCCATCTCAAAATGAGGATCAAGGGCCCAAAATGTCTCCTACATATTCATGATGAGGAACATGGGGCATGTAAGAAGAGGATATACTTTGTAAGAAGGGATAAGATTTGTAAGAAGGGATACGCTTTTTAAGAAGAGATTAGCCTTGCCATTTGATTTGACTAATAAATTATAAAGTTGTTTGGATGATGAGGATAAATAGGAATAATAATTTTCCTATATTTATAATATGTGCATTCCATGTAACTCATTTATTGAAGAATATTAACTAATCAATTTCTCTTAATTAATTAATGTAATGTGATGTGAACTTGATAGGATAGGATTTGATAATAAAATAATTAGTTAATTTATTTAGAAGGTCATTTGAAAATAAGGTACCAAGTTTAGGTACTTTTAGCAAATTGAATGATCCAATGCAGTGTACTACCTCTTTTAGGGACATACCAATGCATCACAAAATGCATACATCAAAAGTCTAGGATAATTGGGTTGATTTAATGATCTCTAGCTAAATTTACATTTGATTATTAAAATCTACTTCTATCATAGTTTATACACATAAGTGGCCAAAAAGGAGTGTCTTCATTTTCCCTATTTGAAAAGGTACTACAAGATATAAACATAATAACATATTTTCAAAGAATGAAAAAAATTTATTAAGAATAAAATTTTAAGGATTGAATAATGATGTGTTGACAACTGTAGGTTTTTATGAGCCAATAGGAATAGGTTAATGCCCTAAATGGTATTTGATGAGCCTTGGATGCCCCCTCAAGGGAGTGGGATACAAATAGTGTCATTGAATGAGCCCTTAAAAAGAGGAAACAACATGGTCTAGTGGAAAAAGAGTTCTAAATAATGATTTTCCATAGTAGGGAGAATTTGATTGTTGATAAATTAATTTTGCCCCAGTAGGGAAATTTGGCACAAATAACTAAAGCATATAACCTATAACACATATTAGTAAGGAGATGATGAAGAAAGCTACAATTCTGGGGTAATTGTTAATGCAAAGATGTGCATAATTATTATCATGTGATAAAACCAAAAAATAGTGTTGTTTTAGATTAAGGTAAAAGTAGGTTTTGAAGGGACCCCAAAACCCTAAAATATAAATAAGAAAGATAAATTAATTACGTCTACTAGGAAGAGCATTCCTAAAACCTACTAAAAAATAGCAACAAAATCAAGTTTTACAAGGACCTGAAACCATAAACCTAAACCAATAGAAGTACCCAAGTTTTACAGAGACCTGGAAACTCAAAATAAGTTTAAGACTAAGAACTAAGTAATAGAACCAAAAACAAAAACTAGTTAAAACATCTAGTTGTAAGGACCAGGATAAGAACAAAATCAACAAAGAAGACCCTAGTCTTCTCTTGCAATTCCAGAATCATCTTAACAACCTCCTTTCCAATTGTAGCAGTATCCTGCATGGAGATAGCAGCATCTTGTAGGGATTTATTCCTCAAGCTCTACTTGGTCCTTTTACTTGGACACTCTAAGGATGTTATTTCTTCATTTGCTCTTTTTCCAAGATTAGCTATAGCAACACAGATGCTAGATGTTACCTGCTCCATCTTAGTTCTACTTTCCTTGATGAGCATTCTAAGATTATTCTCATAATCTTGAAGTCTATTTGGGATATCTTTCATTTGCATCGCCATATGGTTGATTTTGATCCAATCAACTTCCTGATTGTGTTTCATTATTTCCACTTTCTTCTTCAGCCCCATTAATTCATTATAGATCAACGAGTCAACTTAGAGAATAGAATCGGCTTTGAATTTGGCAGAATGCAGGAAGGAAAGCTTAGTGTCCCTCTGCCGAGAGTCAAAAATGTCTTTGTATTATCATATGGAGGGAAATCAACCTTTTCATTTTGTTCCTCCCTTTCCATCTATTCCTCCTCTTTAGTCTCAATAGGGTCTTCATGTTGAACAGGGTCCTCCTTTTCTTGTTCCTCAATCTCCATAGCAGGAGTAGAAACCAAAACCATATGATCCAATAGTGTTGTTGATAGGGTCCTCATAAGAGGAAACAACATGGTCCAGTGGTTTTTATGTGATAAAATAATATGGGATAATTTCTAAAGTAAACAAGGAGAATTATCATGACACTATTTCTTGTAAGATCACCTATTCCATTATTTAATATTGAATGTGGCACTATGTACCATAATTATATACAAATTATGATAACATTGGATGTCATACGTGTAAGGATTGAATCTTGATCTAATAGACAATTGAAAACAACACACTAATGATAAAAACCATGATGTAAATGCTAATGTATAAATATGTATGGATTCAAGTGCAAGCACAAGGAATCACCCTATGAATGCATATGCATTGAGTCAAGACAACAACAAGGAAATCAAATACACAAGTAAAGGGAATGATAAACAAATGATGCCCCCAATTAATTATACATGTAAAGGGATGACATTTGGGATAGGACATCTCAAAATAAGTTTCATGATTTGATTTGCCATAGCATGGTGAAATTTGTGATCTTGGCATTGTTGATGTGAAATTGATTTAGATCAAGGATAAACAAGGCTAGTTGACTGGATTTATGATAAAATAATTTTTTTTTAATTTTTTGGATTTATATATATTATGGAGATTGTAAGCATATTTTGATTTCTAGGATTTTATGGCTTTATATCTCACATGAAGATTTTAAGACTTCTCTAATTTTTAGTATTTTTTATTGTTTTGAATATTTTTAGAACATTTTATCATCTCAACTGAATAGAGGATTATGAGATGGAGAACATGTTAACCCAATTGTCCTTAAATAGATTAGAATGGTTGGATTGATGTGATATAAATGCAAGAAAATGTTGATATTGTAACATTCATTGTTCCCAATTGGTGAGTGTACAAAGTAGTCAATATACAACTAGGAATAAACTAGTGTAATAATTTGACACTCATTAGGATTGGGGACTACCAATGGATAATTTAGGATAAATAAGAGCCTATAACAATGTTAACACACCACAAATTTTATTTCATATAGTTTACTCAAAGGAGGGGTTCCCTCATGATGAGGCGAGGGATTCTACACTTTTTCTAGTGTATGAGTAAAGTTGTGAGTAAAGTTGTAGCAATTATCTCTACGAGCCAAATTTTAGAAGATAAAAATCTATCAAGATCTATATAACCTTTTTTAGAGGAGGCCATCATTTTTATGAATCAAGTTTTACTGGATGTGGCTAAGTTTAGAGATGAATATTTATTTTTTGTTGGTTTTATAGATTATGTTTCACAAAAGGCCATCATCATGTTGAGCTGAAGAGGAAAAACTAATTCCTAAGTCAGGACTTATAAATAAATTTTTGGTAAGATGTTGTTGACACTACTCACTAAGAGTAAAAACTAATATTAAGGTCAAGATCCATATATCTTGGTTTATAATATGGGTTGTTATAATGTGTGGAGGATGATGACCTATACCGATGCAGTCTCTACAATTAGTCATGTATGCATCATATGTTACTAAACTTAAGGAACACAAAACTATGGGATTCCTCCTATATAACCTTGATAATGGAAAGTGTGGTGAATGAGGTTATTTTGGAGATAACTTAAGGAGATGAAGGAGATCTAATAGTCAATCAAGAGACCACCAACCCTAGAAGGGCCTCAATATGTGATAATTTCATGAAAATAAAACATTTTCTATAGATTGTAGCACATGGGTTTCCATGATGTGTACTGTGTAAGGTGATTTTGATGTGACATACCACAATAATGATGATCCTGATTTGATAGGATAAATAAATATTTTATTATTGCATACAATGATGAACGTTAGGATGACTATTTGACTGGGGGTTATATGTCTACATTGAAAGGTGAGTGAACATGACCTTTCTAGGTAGCCCAACTATTATTTATAATTAATGATGTCACAAGACTCATTTAGTCAATGCATTAGATGATGTGTCATCAATGAATAATGGTCATGTAGGCTATATAACCCACCAACTTGAGAAAATTTATGCAATGTGATCTATGCAAGTAATCACTTAATATTGATGGTGATTTTTGTAGGATCTTGAGAAAGAAGTGAGCCACTAAGTTACATAGTGGCACATAATAGAAACAATGGAAATTATGGGGAGAATGAATGATGGCCACCACCACCTAATATGATATAAGATGTGAATGTGTAGATTTTACATACTCTACACCAAGTGATGTAATTTTTAGAGTAATTATTATGGTAATAACAACTGATAGAGTTGATGCCTTGGCCTCAACCTCAGCCTCAATGGAAAAGGTGTATATTTAAGTGCATAATTTTCTAAGCTAGGGAACATGCCCCAAGGCCTAACAAAGTTTTACATCTACCAGATTGTCATAGATGAACACCCTAATGTGTGAGGGGATGTGTGATGAGGAAATGATAAGAGTTTCTTACGTAAGCTCACCAAAATTAGTGGATGAATGTAAGGGTTGTCTGTAATGAGAATGGAATAAGTCTAAGGTAGGGTTAATAATCTCTACCCAATTAGAGGTCGATGGAGATTACAAGGGGAATACATCCATTTATGGCCATAGATACAATGAAGAATGATGGTCACGAGGCACACCTTGTAAGACTATGTGGATACTATTAATAACTAGGCCATGCAAGCCAAGGGTTCCTAAGAAGGAGTATTATAAATGTTGGATCGATTAGACATATGTAAGGTGGATGGCTTGAGCATAATCTAGAGTCACCTAGTAATCAAATCAATAATGGTAGATATACCAAACCAAGGCTTTAAGTTGAGGTGGTGAGAGTTTGGTCAATGTTTATGTGGTGTACTTATGTTCCTGAGGTGATAAGTTGTAAAATGTTTCATGATGTTTACACCTCTATGTATGATTTTATATGATTACTTACATTTAATTGCAATGAGAAAATGTTTTTTCATTTCATGGTTGGCATAGACCTATGTTTATTTACATCTCTATGATTATGGTTTAGTGTAAGCATAAATAACTCAACCTAAGGGCACGTGTAAACAACTTAGGATCAATATATGAATGATCAAATCTCAATTTTAAAATTCAATAAATTAAGATGAGGATTTAACACAAATGCCAACAAACCAAGTGCAAGATGTTAATAATAAATACTTAAATGGAAAACATACTATGTGAAAACCAAAGGGAACTAAACAAAATAAAATGAAAAAGGAACATAAGTAAACACACAAAACACCCACAGAAATTTGAATAAATAAACTACTTAATGAAACTACTTGTGCATGTGGGAAAAGAAAATGTTACTCTTTGGAAATGCTACCCTTATGTTTTAGAATTGGATTGGATAGGATATGATGATAATGGAAATGGAAATGGAATATAATAATAAGGAAGGGGTGGCTGAGCTGACTCCAAATGCCACATGTAAGTGGACATTGCCTACATTGTCCCATAGACTTCAAGGCAAATAGAGTTCTCATAGGGAGTGGGAAAAGAATAAAAATGGTGACAAGTAAATAAGATTTATTTTAGAATAAAAATAGGATTAAGATCATAAAACAATGAGTGTGTGAGGTAAAAATATTGTCACTCAATATTTCAATAGCATTAGGCAAAGTTACTTGACAAATAATGAGAGTGTGGTTGAAGAGATTAAAACCATGATAAAGGGTAAAAGATGAGTGTTCAAAAATGAACAAGGTGTAATATTCATATTTTTCACCACATTTAATGCTTAGGACAATAATGGGATCACAAAATTATGATAGTGTGAAAGGTGACGTTACTCATAAAATGGTGAGAGCATAAAAGGTGATTTGTAAAGTAAGATCAATAGAAAAAATAAGGATGTAGAAACTAGAACATGAGTGCTTACTTGTGAAATATTCATAAAGCCTAAAATCCTTAGGGCTAGATAGAAATGAAAAAAAATTGTCGAAAGGCAATGAAGTGTTAAGAGGTGGTGACCAAACGATCCCAAAATACCCCATGTATCCAAGTGCTACCTACATAGTTTGTGTGGCCCTCAGGCTAATGTAGTTCTCAGATAAATGGGAATGAAATGACCAGGACAAATAGAATATAGTGCAAATAAGGTTTGCTTAAGGTACATGATTCAGTGGTACCTACCAATGAGGAGATGCACATATTAATTAGCATTGATACAACCCGATTAGTTAACTATTTTGATTTGATCAAGGAAGATGGAAATAAACAATGGGAAAAATACTCAATGAAAGGTTAATAGAAAGATGACTGATGAATAGGATGACAAACAATCATGAGTTTTTATGTATTTATATGTCTTATAGAAACAAGAAGCCTTTTTCTAATTTTTAGATTTGTTTAAGGTTTTGGAATATTTTAATGTTTTATGGGTTTTGGGTATCTTAACTTTATAGAGATTTACCAAATAAACAAAGTTTTAACTCAAAACATGGTGAGAGCATTGGAATAAGGGTGGTCAAGCTGACCTCAAAAATTAAGTGTTGCCTACATGGTCCAAATGGACCTCAAGCCACTGTAGTTCACCATACAGAGAAAAATTCAACTAACAACAAGTTTGAAGTAATTAAATGGCACAATCTGAAATAATGGAAAGGCAAAGCATGGTAGAATAATAAATGACCTGGAAAAAGTGAAGGATGCAATTTCAAAGGCAACTATGAAAGGAAACCATGACCTAGTGTTTGGATAGACTACCTTTAAAAGATGTACTAAAGATACCCAAGGTGAAACCATCTGCTAAAAACTACTTCTAAATCTAACATATGAATGTATTTATTGTAGTAATGGATCAAAATTAATATCAAAAGGGTAATAGAAGAAATAAAGAGAAGAAAGCCAAGGTAATTGGATAAACCATGACAGGAAAGGAATATGATATGGCACAGAGTGAAAGGTCCTCATAAACAATGTTTTAAGATACTTAAGCATATAAATGCTTGAGGTGCATTATGTGCATCATCTCATCAATCTCTTCTTATTCTAGTATAGCTAATCTATATGCCCTAGAAACATATTTAGTTGTGATGAAAATGGTCCTAACTAATTAGGTTGAAACTTGCCTTCCTTTTGACATTCTACATTGGTGTTTTTCTAGTTTTCTTTGAGCACAATATCACCAGTCTCGAATTCTTTAGGCTGACACAAGTTTTATAGTTATGATGCAACTGATTATGATATTTGAAGGTGATTCAAGGCTAATACCCATTTTTCATTCAATAACTCTGGTTCTTATAGACAAGATACTTTATATTTATCATCATCAATATGTGATTTAATTAAATGTTTAGAGAAGGAAAATTGATCTTGATATGGAGAATAGCCTCAGTGCCATAGACTAGAGAATAATATGTGGCTCCTATTAGATTTTAGACATTGGTATGGTAATCCCGTAAGGAGGGAAATAGTTTCAAGTACCAATTACAACCAACATTATTGGTGATCTTCTTAAGTATCTTAGTAATGGATTCTTTATTTACAAATTTAAATAAGGCACTCCATACTGAGTGTACATAGATATAGATCAAGATTAAGAACGATTACCAAGGAGTCAATATAAGCATAAGAACCCCCAACATTTGAGATTCATTTATTGGTCAATAATGAATTAAAAAATGGACATATTTTAGGTTACCATGATGGTGATGATGATACCACTTATTATATGATAGATGAGAAAATGCAAGAACTAAAATTTGATCCAATTTATTACCTTTCACATAACTTATTCTAACCTACAGGTCCTGTATCTATAATCAAAATCCACTTATAAAAGATATAAAACTAAATCCATATAGAATGAACACAAAGAAAGTATACAAGAATATAAATGCTTATTACCTCATTCATCCCTCTTGGTTAAAAACATTGAGTGAACCTTACAAGGGACAAATTCAATTACATCGTGTGAATAATGTCGAATCTTCTCAAAAGGATTCACAACTAGATTTATAGATCATGACACAAAATGATGGTATAAATGCCATACTATCTATGTTACCTGAACATATAATGATTTCCTTACCTTCTACTAGACATAGATTAAGTGGTATACTTCTACCTGCAAAGGGAGTACCATATTGTAACTATCATAGGCTCATTGGCCACAATACCAATCAATGTCAAGCATTCAAAAACTTAATTCATAAATAAAATAATCAAGGATGCATAAAAATTATGTATAAAATATGTAAAATGATAAATCCTTCCTATCTTTCAAACAATAACCATCTTTTGAAGTGACCAAAGCATGGAGATTTGATTATTACTATTGATATTGATGGGGTTTACTTACACCATCTCTAGTTTGATAAAAAGAAGTGGGATACAACTTGTGGCACTAAATTTCTATCATAATTTGGAAATAGTACATATGAACTAATATACTTTCCATTGATTCTATAATCTTGAGGATACGTTTGATCACCTATTGCCTATGGTACATGCACGATAACTACAAACATATGGATATTAGATCATGAACCACATGTGGAATTAAAACTTGGATAACATTGGCTAGTCGAGTGTAAATCTAAGTTAGATATTACAAATATGTTTGTTACTTTTATTGATATGGATACAAATCTTTGCCAGAACATGATGGGTATGGTCTTTTTCCAACACTATTAACTTCAAGGAAACTATTTGACAAAAACATTGAAGAAGTGGAAATTCATAACTATAAATAGAGCTTGAAAAAATTCCTAGTTTGTCCTACACCTTTTAATGATGAGGACTTATTTGATTAGAGATTTTCATATATTCTAAAAATATCAAAAAAATAAAAAAATAAAAAAATAAAAAAATAAAAAAATATTTTTGGCACCTACATATTTTAATGGATCCTTAACATCTATGTTTTAGTTACATGTTA
Organism: Torreya grandis; assembly: GCA_037957365.1. Classification (NCBI taxonomy): domain Eukaryota; kingdom Viridiplantae; phylum Streptophyta; class Pinopsida; order Cupressales; family Taxaceae; genus Torreya; species Torreya grandis. The sequence continues at coordinate 1,770,067 of JARHVA010001641.1, forward strand.
ATGGATAACATATCAGTTACTTATACATACACATGTGTGTCATACTTCTATTTGAGTGTGATACATGAATACACACATACATGATCTATGCACTTATTGGTGTTTAGCTTTCCCTCTACTTAGGTCACCAAGATGTTGTGGCTATCCACCTTCTTTGATTTTGATATTTCCAAGTTATATCATTCTATGGTCACATTAAATTATCATATTTGAGAGCTTATGTACTTACACATGTCTTTATCCATGGTTATATCTTATACAAGGTACTTGATATGCTATGTACTTGATGATTTTTACTAACACATTTGATCCATGAGCTACATGATATGTTTATGCTAATTTATTATGCTTTTCATTTACACATTTACTTGAGTGTCTTGCATTACTATTATATTGCTTGTTTGAGAATTTGAATATGCTCTATTATTTATGGCCCCTAAGCCTTTGTATGCCTTATTTGACATTTGAATATGTCATTGCTTTTTATATGGACATTTGAATATATCATTTTTAATTTTATGTAAATTTTACTAAGTCATGTCCATTTGATTATGTGGCTTTTGAACATGCACCTTGTTGTAGTCTCCTATGACCATTATCTTTTGATTTGCTTTTGAGTGCTCTTGTGTATGTGTGATTGATTACTTGTTGAGCTTGTATTGTTACTATCTATACATTACCATGATATTTATCATGTATCTTAGGCCTTGATGTGATCACATTATGGTGCTTCAATGATACATTTACCTATACATGTTCTTCTATATGCTACATGGTCCAATCACAATTATATGGTTTTCTTCTCCTTTTGAGGTGAGTTAATTACCATGTTATATCCTTTAATTACCTCAAAGGGGGAATATCAGTGGGTGCATGTTATATAATCATGGATTATACACATTGATAATTTGATATTTAGTGGGGGCATGTCATGGGGACATGGCCTCCACACTTTCACAATTTTCAGATTCAGTGTGGGCATGTTTTAGAAACATGTTCTCTAGATTTATTCAGTATGTAGTATACCCAAATTATAATGGGGGCATGTTTTAGAAACATTTCTTACACATTGGCACTTATAATAGTTTTCATATGTCTCCATATATAATGGGTGCATGTTATGATAACATGTCACTCACAGTTGTTTAAATTTCCAAATTGGCCAAAGTACATAGTTATATGATTCAGATAAACATTTGTGGCATAATTATATATAGTGGTACCATTGTTATATATATAGTTTGAACATCATATATATCTAAGGTGAATATGATATGTAATATGCACCTAATATTATAAAATAAAAATCAATTTTAGATTTAAAAACTCTTATATGGACTATCATCACCCACTAGGATGGACTTTTATGAACTGTATGGAGCTAATATACTGCATTAGTTGGTTCATTTTTGGTATGGTTGAGGTGATTAAATAACTCAATCTTTCCACATTTAAATGTTGGACTAGATTACATCATCCAACCTCACTAGATATATAATATGGGTTGACTTTATTCACTCATGCTTAGCAGCTTTTAAGTATGATTGGGTTACATGGTTGAGATAATATCAAATATTGGGTAGAAACTCACCTCTCTCCAAGGTTGGGATATGTATCCCCTAATCTTTATTTATATATTCTCTCTCTCTCTCTCTCTCCCTCTCTCTCTCTCTCTCTCTCTCTCTCTCTCTCTCTCTCTCTCTCTCTCTCTCTCTCTCTCTCTCTCTCTCTCTCTCTCTCTCTCTCTCTCTCTCTCTCTCTCTCTCTCTCTCTCTCACACACACACACACACACATCACTTTGTGTGTGTGTTCTAATCTCAATAATATGTTATAATGATACATATTTTCAAAACAAATTTCCAATAGGCAAGGTGGTTGCATCGAAATGTAGGGGTACTCCTAAACCTTACTCTTTTAATTTCAATAAATTTAAAATGATTTCAATGTTAGCTTATATGCACTGATTATATACTATAACATGATCTTATTTGCAAATCAGTCATCAACAAATCATTCAAGTTGGGCTCACACAAAAGCAAGATGTGTTAAACATATCTAGGTACACATTCCTTTCCTTTAAACTAGCAATTTCATTACTAAATTAAAGGGGGAAATGTAAATTATATTTATGAATTATGTATCACCTTAATATTGTACACTTTGAAAACTTAAACCTTAGTTGTTCCTCTTAGTTTTAAACCTTTCCTACTTCTATAAGTCTCACAACTTATTTATCTTGTACCCCTTAGCCTATACATTAGTATGACTAGTCTTATGTTGATGATTCAACCATTCTATCTTGACAAAATGATTAAAACCTACTCATATTATGCCTTTACAAGTTTTGATCATGTATCTATTTTATAACTACTAGGTCACTTGCATCAATCCCAAACCCCTGCATTGATACAAGTTTCGTATCTTGAAGTAAGCATCTAATGCCCTAAAATCATCTAATTTTCAAATGAAATGTATCCTAATGGTTATCCTAAGTGTTAATTTGAAATATATTATCTTGATAGGAGTGGTATATATGCACGATCCATCCTCATTCTAAACTCACCTATCATTCAATCCAAAGAGCATTAAATTGAGTAAAGCTTTCCTATTTTCACCTATTATTATATCAATCATAGGAACAACACACCTATAGGTATGAAATATTTAAGGAGAAACCCAAAAACCTAATTCTATAAGTTATAAGTGAGGTCACTATTATACTTAATTTGCACATTATTACACTCTTGTGAACACACAAGCCAAAATTATAGGGGAAAACTACATCACTCTAAGGTCCTCTTCATAATAATGTCTATATAAGAAACACCCACTAACAAAGGTGTCTTTGGGGTTATCTCCACACCATGAGCCCACTAAACCATTTTTACCATGGTCTTTATAAATATGAATAACTAGGGTTTGATCATTTCATGAGGAGTAATAGTCCATAACCTAAATCTAAATTTTCCAGAGTGAAGGTAAAGATAGGCACAAAAGTATCAAGGTAGTTTTATCTCTTTTTAGTATGTATTCCATAAAGATACATACATCTAACATAGACAGTAGGATTGATGTAACCATCTAAGGATGACACTAGTATCCATGGATATAGAGGCACTAAATTCATAATTTAATGACTATTCTAGAATCATATTCCAATCTAATTCCTACCTATTCTAGATCCAGAACTATGTTAGCATCAGAACTAACTAAGTACATTATTTCTTTATCATTTCCATATCTATCATAGTTATTCTTTCTATTTTTTGCATATCTCAGCTTAATAAATTTAGTATATGTTGTATCTGACCCTTGTGCATTGTCATTTTAGTATTTTTAACCATATCTATTGGACAATTATAAATGATGTTATGATGATTTCATGGAGGTGTCCAAGTGAGTGGATAAATTTCCTTGATAGTCTATGTGACACAAAGTGTGCAATGTGTTTGTCCTAGTATACTTGAAGAAGTCTTGGTTAATATTCAGAGTTTATATGGTTTAAGATGTTCAGGGATAAATATGTTAATTTGAGGATGTAAAAGAGGTCCCTAATATTTTTTATATACTTTTAGTGCTTATGTTCATGTGTGCATTTCATTTGGTTGGTCATTATTTTCATTTAGACATTATGGGTCTAGTGGCAAAAAATCTAAGTAGCTAGTTTGATGAGGTCACCATTGTCATATGTGGATGAGTCAAGGGGAGTTGGCCATTTGGTTGTGATCAAATTTGTGCCTAAATATTATGTGATAAATTTTATATTATGCATCTAAGTTCAACAAAATATATAAAGTGTAAATTTTGGCTCCCAGGTAGTTTGACAATGTTTTCCCATACTTAGCCAAATTTGCATGAGGCAAAAAAGATCTGAGTAAGCATTTTGATGGTGGCATACCTCACAAATGTGGAAATTTAAAGATAATTTGATCATATGTTTTTGTTAATTTATATTCCTAGTTATTATGCACCAAATTTTAGGTCATACGATGTAGTGTGGTAAAATATATGCATGTGTAAAGTTGGGCTCCCAGGCATTTTGACAGTGTTTTGTATCTTCAAATAGAGTTGAGTAAGTTGTTTATTAACATAATATATTGAAAGTGAGAATGTTTCAAGATTATATTTATATATGGATTTAATCACCTATGTGAGAGGATATTATTCACTAAATTTCATATCATGCGACTAAGTGCAACAAGAGTTATGCAAGAGCAAAGTTGGCCTCATAGGCAGGTTCTAAGCATAGTTGGCTCTATGAGAAGATTTTGAGAAGGAATTTTAATGTTGATATATCTAAATCATATGAATGTTTCAAGGTCATTTTGATATATTTTTGGATTCATCTTTGAAATTTTATCATATGGTCCCAAATTTAGATCATGCATCTAAGCATAGAAGAAGTTAATAAGGTTCAAAATTGGCTACTCAAGTAGATAAGCATGGTTCTGATACTTAGTCATTTTCACACAAGTTAAATTTAAATAAAAATCAATGTAGTGTGTTGCTTAAATAATTTAGGAAGCTACGAGATAGTGCCATGTGTTTAATTTTTTATGTTGAGTAGAGTTAAAGATTGAGCTTCTTCCAAGGATCAACGATGAGCAGGTGATCATATAGATAGAGATCAACATTATGCATTAAATTCATGAGGTCAAAGTGATATATATCTATCATTTTAAAATTTAAGATAAGATTTATGGTGCATGTTTAATTTTATTAGAAAGGACATGATATATGCTCATAATGTTCAAGGTTTAATTGTAACCATTTTCTTTTGAATATTTGAATTTGCAAAGGAAAAACTAGTGCTCTGTATTTTGGCTATATATTTTGATATATTTAGAATTTGTCCATATAGTAAAAATAATAATTGTAGAGGAATCCAAGGAAAACTTAAAAATATTTATTTTAATATCTGAAAGTGTGTACAATCAAATATATTGATATTTAAATTTTGTGTGTTTGATAATGTTCTTGAAGTGACCCGAGAAGGATGTTCAAGCTTGTTTTATTATTGTTTAGATTTTGCATGATGAATTAAATATTAGATCATGTTTTAAACTCCATGAAGACCATATGTGTGTATTATCAAGTTTTGACCAATTGTATGTAGTATGAACAAAGGTTTATAAGTTGATTGTGTATTCATTCATGGTGACTGTGTACATAGAATGTTGTTTGAGTAAATTGTGCTTTAGCAAATGAGTGTTTTGGTGACTGTGAACACTTCAAGATGTCTAAGGAGACATAATGAGTGGAAACATTTATCTTAAATTGGTTCTATGTTCTTTTTTTTTTGATGATGTGTTAAATGGGTGAATAGGTCTCCATGAGACCTATAAGAGCTACAAGGGACTTATTAAAAGGTGTAATTGCTTAAGGGTGACCCATAAATGCTATGGTTGACCTATGAAGATTGTATTAAACTATGTATTCATATGATTTATGCCTTGAGGTTTAAGTCATGCCTAATTGCCAACCAAGATGCCAATAATCATGAATGCTTTATATATATTAAAACCATATGTGATGGTTTCTAAACTTGGTGAAAGATTTTGGTGAGAGAATTATGTGTGGAATGTGCATTTGAGATAATTTTTTATTGAATAAAAGCAAAGGGTGGGTGCCTATTGTATTATTTGAAGATCATAATATATTAAGGACTATTTTCATGACTTGTAGATCATAATTCTATTGGCATAATAATGCTTTTGTTGTTTGAGTATGAGTGAAGGTGAATTGTGATAATCAGAGGTCCATAATCAAGTGTTGAAGACATCAATAAAAAGGTGGATGTGTTCATAGGTTTTGTTGTGGAAGCTCAAAATCTAAGGGGGTTACAACCTCTTTGCAAGGTGAACTTTCTAAAGGTCTAGTTTTTATGGTAGCTCAGCTAGATAGGTGTGGTAGCTCCTTGTGCGATTATAGTTTCACTAAAATAAGGGATGGTAGTTCCTTGATCAATTGAATCTGGTCTAAATTTGTTATTGTTATTATAGGATAGTAGTCCAATTATAATTTCTAGTGGTTTTTCTCCCCTAAGATGGTTTTCCACATATGTCATGTGTTATGTGATTGATCTTGCATTATCTCTCTTTTTTATTGCTATGAATGTTATATATGCTTCATGAATGCTTGTGGTAACTGATTAATATTTTTGAAAGGTTTGAAACTGAAGTTGAATTATCTAGTCTCATTGATTCACCCCTAGTGATTTTACCTCTATCAATTGGTATCACATAAGGTCCTTTAGTAAAGGCTTGACATCTTAAAGGTGATTTAATGTATAATATGGATAGTCATCAAGGAGTTTTCTCTACTAAGAAAGCACTGAAAAGATGAAGACATACATTATGTGCATAGGGTTTGATGTATGGCAATTTGTTATGGATGGTTATGTTGCTCCTACTACTCCTACATCTAGTGTTCTAGACAAGAAACTCTTTCAGAATAATTCTAAGGCAATGAATGCCATCACTTGTGGTCTTACAGATGTTGAGTTCACTAAGGGAATCCATTGCAAATATATTAAAGAGATATAGGACAAAATATAGATCATTTATGAATGAAATTCAAAGGTCAATCTTGCTAAGTTTTAGACTCATAGAAGGCAATTTGAGAGTCTCAAGATGAAGGAAGAAGATTTTGTGGCATCCTTTTTGCAAAGAGTTGATGAGATTGTGAACATCATCAGAGGTCTTGGAGAGAATATTTAAGAGGATATTGTATTTCAAAATTTATTAAGGTATCTATCCCTCAAGTTTTATCCAAAAGTATTTGCTATAGAAGAAATTCATGATTGTACTCAGTTGAAGATGGATCAATTGCATTTCAACCTTAATACCTATGAGATGAGAGTTAATTATGATATACCACCAAAGAAAGAAGCGTTATTCAAGACAAAGATGAAGCCTAAAAAGAATTTCCAAAGTAATAAACCCAAATAGGATGACATATTTGACATTGATGAAGATGAACTAATTATTTGATTACTAAGAAATTGAACATAGACTCAAGGAAGTATAAGGGTAAACTACCCTTCAAATGTTTCAACTGTGGAGAGATATGAAATTTTGCACATAAGTTCCCTCATAAACATGAGAAGAATGATGATATAGATAATGGTGAAGGCTAATATTAAGACAAGAAGACTTACATGAAGAAAGGATTCAAAAAGTATAATAACAAGATGAAGTCCTTCAAGAACAAGAAGAGTCTCTACATCAAAGAAGAGTGTAGTTCATCAGATGAGAGTGAAGAAAGTGACTCAGATTATGATCATGAACATAATGGTCCTACTAAAGATGAATTTATATTCATGGCTAAGGAAGGAATTTTCTCACATTAAAAATATTCTAGTGAAGTGATTTAGACGATGATGAAGATGAGGTGGACTATGAGACTGTATTGATGAATAATCTTGAAGAACTGAATATTGATAAGATCAATAAGAAGATGAAATATAAACTCAAGGACTATAAGGATAAATTCAACGTGTTTGAGGAAATATTGGTTGAAGACTCTATGGAGTATAAAGGTGTTGTCATGTTTCTTAATTCTAAGTTGGAATCTATGTTTTAAATTATAAGAGTCAAAGATGAAGAATGATCAAGGTATGCTTCTGAGATTGTGTCTTAGAAATATGAGATAGAGAAATCTATAATCAAGGTGAAATAATTTGTCAAGTTTGATAAAAGTTCTAATGATTTGGATGATCTCCTAAGGATTCAAAATTCAGCTAGTGATAGTTGCTACTCAAGTTGACATGAATATCAATGAGATCAAGGTCGATCAGTCTTTGAATATAAATCATCAAACAAAAAATGAAGGTGATGGAAAAATGAAGATAAATTAGATCAGACAACCTAATGCCATGAGGTATGTAAGATTCAATGGTTATTGTTACACATGTAATCAATTTGGTCATAGGTCTAGAGAATGTAAGAGACCTATCAAAAATGAGTTTGCATGGAACTATGATGGGGGTCTTTAGTCAAAATGTGTGAACAAAGTTAATTGATTTAACTATCTTGTTGTGGGACACTTTAAAAACTATTATCCATATAAGGCTAGACAAGGTGAGTCATCTTAAAAAAAGAGGAGGTTGTTTCATTTGTCATGACATAGGACACATTACAATTTTTTGTCCAAATAAGGTAAGGAAAGATACATTTTTTTCAAAATGTATAGTGCACTTCAAGTGTCAACAAAGAGGTCACATTAATATATTTTTTAAACGAAGGAAATCAAGTCAAAATGAGTTCAATCAGGCTCCCAGAGTGAAAGGAAGAATGAAAGTTAACACATGGAAGCCAAAGGTGAAAAGTGTTAGTCATGATGAGTCTATAGGTCCAAGTAATCTATTTTCTATGGTGGAAAAAGCTAAAAAAATTGAAGAGTGCCAAGAGGTCTCATTGTCTGCTCATGTTGAGAATGAAGAGATCAAGCTCAAGGAGAAGACCAAGATACTTGTTGATGTTAGTTCTAAGGTGTGTATGTATCCAAGTGAACATATTGTTATTGATAAGCATATATTATGCAAAGAACATCAATTTTATGTGCCTAGTGATGAGGTTCCAAACTACAAGATGGATTCTTCAGATGAAAAGGTATGTCATGAATATTCGTTGTATCCATGTACTATCAATTCAATATTAGAAGAGAAGGAGAATGTTGTCATGGTTGATCATGTTTATTCTCTTAATATTAATAAGAATAAGAAGAAATACAAGTATCAAATGACCAATGAGGAGAAGGAATATGAAGATTTATGGGTAACTCCTAGTCTCACATTATTTTAGGACATTGTGAAATAGGGTGTCTCTACCTATGCTTCTTAGGAGACATATTTTCTTATGGAAAAGAAAGTTAGTGTGCTCAAGATGATAATTCCAATCAGATAAGTTCTTTGATTAAGGAGGAACAACAAGATCATGAGCTTATTCTAGAGACTTGTGAAGGAGCCATAATACTGGGTCAAAATGAGTGTTTCCAGGTGGCCTAATGAGATTGATAGAATGTTGAGAAGATTTTCATGATCATAAAGGTATATGTAATTATTTGTGATATTCTCTAGGTGTTTTTTTGGTCTGAAGGTATGTTTGTGGGAATAATTGAAGATATTTTTATGTGCTCTCAAATTTTTCAACTTTTGGATTAAGGGCAAGTAGGCCTAAAGTGGGTTATAGGAAGTCAAGACTCCCAAAGGTGTGAAGGCTCAAATATTGGTCTATAAGTGTGTCATGGGCATCTCCAGGTGTGAAATAAGTTTTAGATGTGTGTTTTGATTAGAAGGAGGCTTTTTGAACTTGTTTATTTTGAGATTCTAGGGTTTTGGGTATGCTATAAAAGTGCTTTCCCTTGTGAATTGAGGTCTAAGGATTATTAATAGGTTGAATGGGACAAATGGGTTATCAAATAAATCTTCATATAGATTTCAAGGTTTGTGGTTCTCAAGTTATTCAAGTTTTTGTCAATATGGAGGGTTAATTAGCTAGTAGGTTTATGAAGGAAGTATGTTTCACAGTATGATCCTAGTTATGAAAATTGGTTTGATTGAGGGGGTGTATAATAGTGATCCATATATGAAATTTTAGGTCCTGAAGATGTGTCTACTAAAAATTGTGGGCTCTTCAAGTTCTAGGTAGGGATACAATGAGGCTAGACATGCCTAGTATGAAAAAGAGTGTTTTTTGATCAGTTTCTCTAAAAGAGAAAGGTATGTATGTTTAAATATGAGTTCTCAATCTATTTCAGTGCATGATTCTGATTTTTTGAGTGGCATGAATTTCTATTGGTGGTCCCTGAGATGACTTGAGAGAAGAGGCTAGTAAGCCTATGTGGTGATTCTTCATGATGTATGGAGATCTGAAGATTCTCATTTGATGCAATGGATATAAAATATTAGGTGGAGTTGATATCAAATTTTTATTGGTAAGTTTAATCATATTTTGGTGGTTTTTGTGTGTTTTTTCTTCATTTGTTATAGTGCTTGATTGAAGAGAGTGTTGGCATGGAGCAAGAGGAAGTTGCCAAGGCAAGAAGAGGTATGTTCAAGGTAAGGGGGAGTTTGTATCATATTTAAAAGATGGTCATATCTTGTTTGTAGTATTTTCAGGTCCTCAAGATCAATTGGTTCCCTCTTTGTCATTGTGTCAAAGGGAGAAGTTCCTGTTGTGAGAGTACTTGAAAAGAGAGAAGGAAAGTGAGTTGTATATTGTTATATATGATGGTTGTTGACATCAATGACAAAGGGAGAGATTTTTGGAAAATTATCAATGATTTAATGATTATGTCATGGATGTCTCTAGGTGAGTGGATGAAGTGTCTTGATAGTCTATTTGACAATGATAAAGTGTTTAATGTGTTTGTCCTAGTATGTTTGAATAAGGCTCGATTGATCCTCAGAGTTTGCATGGTTTAAGGTGTTCAAGGATAAATATGGTACTTTGAGGATGTGAAATGGGTCCTTAATATTTTTTTTATAATTTTAGTGCTTTTTCATGTATGTATTTCATTTGGTTGATCATTTTTGTCATCTAGACATTTTGGGTCTAGTGGTAGAAAATTTGAGTAGGTAGTTTGATGATGTCAACATTACCACATATGGATGAGTCAAGAGGATTTGGTAATATGGTTTTGATAAAATTTATTCATATGTATTATGATCTAAATTTCATATCATGCACCAAATCATGTCAAAATATATTCAAGTGCAAATTTGGGATCCCAAGTAGTTTGACAATGTTTTCCCATACTTAGCCAAATTAACATGAGTCAAGAAAGAGTTGAGTAAGAATTTTAATGGTGGAATATTTGACAAGTGTAGATGTTTCAAGAGAATTTAATTATATAGTTTTTTTTTTTTTAAATTCCTAGTTCTTATGCACCAAATTTTAGGTTATGTGATGTAGCACAATAAAAGATATGTATGTGCAAAGTTGGGCTCCCAAGTATTTTGACAGTGTTTTCTATGTTCAAATAGACCCAAGTAAACAATTTGTTGACTTAATATCTCACAAGTGTGAAGGTTTCAAGAGAATATTAATATATTTATGGAATATTATATGTGATAGTTTTTTATTCACTAAGTTTTAGATCATGCAACTAAGCACAATGAAAGTTATGCAAGAGCAAAGTTGGCCTCACATGCAAGTTCTAAGCATAGCTGGCTTTGTTATAAAAGATTTTGAGAATAAATTTTAATGGTGATACATCTCGATCATATTAAGTTTTAAAGAGAAGTTTTATATAAGGTGATCATATGGTATAAATTTTAGATAATGCGTCTAAGCGTAGAAGTTATCAAGGTTCAAAATTAGTCACTCGGGTAAATAAGAAAGTTTCCCAAAGTCATTTTTGCACAAGTTAAAGTTATAGAAACATATATGGATAAAATTTCCTAAATAAGTCTGAAATTATTGAGATGGTTCCAAGTTTTCAATGTTTAACATTGAGCAAAGATAAAGATCGAGCTTCTTCCAAAGATCAACAGTGAGAGGTTGATCATACAGATAGAGATCAATGGTGCACATTAAAGTCAAGAGGTCAAAGTGGAAACTATCTAGCATTATTAAATTTTAAATAATATTTATGGTGTGTGTTTAATGTAATCAACTAGTACATGATATGCAAGTATAATGTTTAAGGTTTAATTGTGACCATTTGCTTTTGAATATTTGAATTTGCAAAATAAAAACCAGTGCTCTATATTTTTGCTATATCTTAAGATCTATGTTGAGTTTTTCCATGAAGTAAAAATGGAAAATTGTATAAGACTCCAAGGTGAATTTTAAAATATTAATTTTAAGATCTAAAAGTGTAAAAAATCAAATATATTGAGGTTCAAAGTTGAATATGTGTTTGACAATGTTCTGCAAGTGACCCAAGAAGGATTTTTGAGCTTGTTTTATTATTGTTAATATATCTCATGATGAATTATCTATTGGATAATGTTTTATAACCCATGAATACCATATATTTACATTATGAAGGTTTGAAAAAATTTATGCATTATGAACAAAGTTTTAGAAGTCGATTGTGTATTCATTCATGGTGATTGTGTGTATAAAATGTTGTTTGAGTAAATTATGATTTAGCAGATGAGTGTTTTGGTGATTGTGAGAACTTGAAGATGTCTAAGGAGATATAAGGAGTGGACCCATGTATTTTTAAGGGGTCTTATGTTCTTGTTTTTATCAATGATGTGTTAAATGGGTGAATAGGTCTCCATAAGACCTATAAGAGCTACAAGGGCCTTATTAAAAGGTGTAGCTACTTAAGGGTTACCCATAGATTCTATGGATGACATATGAAGATTTTATTGAGATGTGTATTCATATGATATATTCCTTAAGGGTTAAGGCATGCCTAATTTCCAACCAAGATGTTGATAATCATGAATGCTCTATATATAGTGGAACCATATGTGATGATTTCTAGACTTGTGAGAGATTTTGGTGAGATAATTATGTGTGGAATATGCATTTGATAGCATTGTGTAGTGAATCAAATGAAAGGGTGGGTGCCTAATTTATGAGTTGAATATTAGAATAGATTGAGGATTATTTATATGACCTATAAGTCATAGTTTTGTTGGTAGAATAGTGTTCTTACTGTTTGAGTATAAGCAAAGGTAAAGAGTGATAATTAGAGGTCCATCATTAGGTGTTGAAGACATCATTGGAAAGGTGGATGTGTTCATAGGTGTTTTTTTTCTAGCTCAACATCTAAGGAGGTTGTATCCTCCTTAAAATGTGAACTTGTTAATGGTCTCTCTTATTCATTGCTATGAATGTTGTGTATGTTTCATGAATTCTTGTGGTAACTTATTAAGAGTTTTGAAAGGTTTAAAACTAAATTTGAATTATATGGGTGCATTGATTCACCCCTATCAATGATTGTACCTCTATCAATATCTACCTAAGTAAGGATCCATATCCAATTTAGGGTTAATAGTTTCAACTTCATCTTCCCTATAACTAATCAATGTAATTACTGGATTATAATTACCCTCCTTTAGCACAAGGGATGTTTTATAAATACCAAGATGAATAAATCTTATAAGTGTGTAGGATTTGATTGAATGAAACACAACTTGAGTGTTGAATATTGGTTATAATCTTGACCCTTGGTGGATTGGGGTGTCTAATGTTATCATCCTTCTCTTTCTTGACTTTATATACTCTCATTTGCTTCTATTCTTCTAATCTAGAAAATGGCTTTGCACAAATTTGTATTTATAAGATGAACTAGGATGAATAAGGTATGTTGGCCATATTTTGAAAATAAAAATGGGAAGGGTTAAGGCTCAAGATCAATGAAAAATATATAGACTCAAAAAGATAAAAGAGACAAACCCATATGGGTATAATTTTTTCCAAGGTGGCCCTTTATATGTATAGGTTTTCCTAAGATACAAGTCAGTCTTTGTTTTTAATATAGGTATCGTTAATAGATAACATATAGTCTATATTTTTAAATGGATACCTTTTAGATAAATTTTAAAATTATATTAAGCTCTTTGGAAAAAATATAAACCTATATGGGATTGGGGGAATCCTATAAATGATTTAAAATACACAAGTTTTCCAAAGTCAAATTGGGATTAAAACATAGGAAGAACAAGTTTTTCCCAATGAAAATTTCCCAACAGATAATAAAATCACATGGATGATGATTAATGCATGATTGACTAGGCATATATAATAAAGGTAGAATTATGGTGGTGGGCCTTGCACATGGATGATTTTATGAAAAATAAACTAAAAAAATTGATTATTTAAACAATTATGTCTTATAAGTACCATCAAAATTTTGAAAGTAAGTTTGAACACCTTTTATAGAATATTAGAGATCACAGCTTCACCCACTTTGACACTATCTCATTCAAATTTAGCATCTACACCTACTTTGACACTATCATATTCAAATTTAATAAATTTGCTTCAAGTTCATAATTTAACATCCATGCCCACTTATATATCACATTCAAATTTAAATCTTCACCCAATTTGACACTATTGCATTCAAATTTAAATTTGATAAACATGATTAATTTAAAATTCCATCCTAATATTATAATATGATTATAGAAACTTATAAATGATCTTTAAGCATTTATTAGTTATTAATTTATATGATTTTAAGGCCTATGAAACATCTCTTCACATGATTTCACATGATTTAGTAGTCTTTGTTACCCCTTTATATGTTCATATTGTACTCATCAAGGGTCTTGGGCTTTAGGCATGTCTTTCCTTCGCTATCCCTCAAGGACATTAGATGGCAAACTATGTGTGCACCTTATAAGTGTATTAAAACCTTTGTCATGACTATTTACCACCTTTAGGATCTTCCATGAGGTCTGTCATACTTGTTTTATTCTTTGAGACCAAAAATATGTGTCATTGTTTATTTATAGATTATATGTCTAAGTTAAGTATTATTGGTATATTTTATTGTTTATTATCATGATTTAGGAACATCCTAAAGGAATCAACAATCCTACATCACCCAAAATTTGAACTGTGAAGCATGCGACCAGTAAAACAAAATCTTGGAACCAAAGAATAGAGTGTAAAAGGACTTACACCATAGCACATAGAGTCACTTGGGATAAATGTGTGAAAGGTGCATAAAACAAATCAATATAACACATATTTTTTAGGAGCCAAGTAAAATTAATAATGCACATAAAGAAGGAAAACTTACAATACAATATGTAAAAATGAGGCACATAACATTTAACATAGAAATTAAGGAAGTTATATCAAGTGAGAGAATAATGATCTATGCCTACACTAAGTTATTTGTACTAACCTTAGCCAATTGTGTGATCGAACCAACTTTATAATTGACAGAGATGATAAAATCTAAGACATGCCAATTTGATCTGGAAATTAGCAAAATCTTAAGCTCAAGGTCCATAAAAGGTGAGGCTATAACTAACATAAGCCTAAAATTTGGAGACAAATCTACTTAGTGACAATTGTTTTTTTTTACCAAACATGATAATATGCAACAATGACAACTATAAAAGGGGGAGTCGAGCACCATTTGAGGTTTTTGATGGTTGAAGGTTGTTGATAGTTGTTGTTGTCATTGGGTTATTTTTGACAAGTGACATTGTACAAGAGCAACACTAAGGCCTAAGGGCCAATTTTTTTTCAAAGTATAAAGCTAAGAAAGTGAGGGAGAAAACACTAAGATATGTTAAAAGAGAGATGAGCATCCTTATGTAAATATGAAAATCTAATAATATTGTGTAATTTTTCCATGATAATTAAATTGAGTATCATAATCTATTGTGTAACTTTAAGGACTACATGGTGAGGAATACCTTTGATAAGAACACCCACCATGAAATCACCATTGGTATCAGAGCATGTTCAAAAATCTTGAGAAGATGCATGGGGAGAAGCACATATAGCAAAGAATGTGGAAGGAAAGATGTTGGTTAATCGTCAAATGGGAGGAGGCAACCAGTAGATACAGTGTTGAGAGATAGAGAGGGATATAAAAACATTAACTATGAGGAAAATAATGAATTAATATTGAGATATGAGGGTTGGTTGATTATAAAGTGGGAGGAAACTAAAATACAAAGTGTTGTGGAAGGAGAACAAGTGGATTGCTGACTGTAATAAATCTAGTGGGTTGTTAAATATAATACTTGTAGACATTTAATGTGAGTCAACTAGTGGAGGGAAGGCTAGCTGATATTCAATCATGAATAAACCAGTAGGGATTGTTGAAGGACAAAGATTGGTAAACCACTGAAAGTGAGGCAATCAACATATTGCATACTAGTAAAAAAAGAATACTTGTCAGGGACAAACTACATATAATCACAAGAGGATATTTATGACAATGGTTCAAGACTCCAAGAGTGCCTATGTAGGAGTATGCCTATGATGTGAAATATTAGGTGTCCTAAATATAGAGCATACATAAAAATACCAATTTGATGCAGTCCATATGCACATGAAAAGATGAGAGAAATGACTGATTGTTGACTATGAGGTAGTCGATTACAAGAAAAGAAGAGTGATGACTAATCACTAAATGTGAGGTAGTCAAGTGTATAAATAATTACCTAATCATAGGTAGCCAAGTGTATAAAAATAAATAAAATAATAAATATAATCATAAATATGAGGAATTAAATGTGTAGAGGTGACTAGACAAGGAGAGCTAATAAAATCATCAATTTGGGGCATTCAGGGCATAATAACATCTTACAATCAAAGTATTGAGTTGAAGGTGACAAGGAATTTCTCCATCAAGCATAAATGGATATATAACAAGGACCACATGGAGTGATGAGATGTTGTAAATGTTAGGATCCTGTAGCTCACTCTAATACCAAATGTTAGTACCTTAGAGCTCAATTGATTACTTTTGTATAAGCAAGGAAACACGGAATTAAACCAAAAGTAATAAGTAACTAGAAATCAAAATCAGAAAAGAATAGATGATACGAGAAAAAATACAATCTGTATTAACACTCTTCCAGAAGGAAATACAATGAAGAAATCTCACTCTTCCCACACCTCTTGGGTGTCCAGTAATTCTCCCTCAAGAGTTCTCTCTCTCACTCAATTACAATCAACAATCAACTCAACACCGAGTTGTTGTTACCTCCAGTAGATCTCCTTGATCTTGCACACTTGTAGATCTAACTGACCTTGCTTACCTGTAGATCTTCCTGGTCTTGCACTCTTGTAGACCTTCTAGATCTTACACTTGAATGATCTAATCCTTTAGTCCTTGATTACAATATAGCCCCATGGGTCTCTTAAATAGATCCCAAACCAAACAATAATTAGAAACGCAGACTCAAGACTAAAATTAGTCTTTACATGCAAAATAATTATTCATCTAAAATTAAAATAGTTTTGGAATGCACAGACGATTGACGTCAGTCTCTATCTGTCTAGAGATGACCAACATCAGTTCCTATCTTACTGATGCCGGCTGACTATAATCGATGTCAGTCTCTGTGTAACTAAATATGACCGATGTCGATTGGCCTGATCGATGTCGGTTACTGTGACACTCAGCAACCTCCACATTTGCATAATAGTGAAGCTTTTAGCTCCATAACTTAACAATCTCCCACTTGGAGATAAATAGCTGCACCTATACCTATACTTGTACAGCAACATCCTCTAATTTATTTCTAGCTTGTATCCCCATCTTCAAGTTCAATCTTGAAGACCAACAAAAGTTGAATGAAGATTCAACTTCTCCTTTGTTCCTAGCTTTGTTAACATACGTGTAGGGTTCCTATCTGTATGGATCTTTTCTAGCTTCAACTGTCCATCCTCCAATACATGTCTAATGAAGTGGTACTTAAGTTATAAATATCTAGTTCTTGAATGAAAGGCTGAATCCTTTGCCAAATGAATTGCTCTTTGACTATACCTGTACAATCTGCAACTCTCTTACTCCTTTCCCAACTCTTCCATGAGCCAAGTCATCCATTTCATTTCCTTACTAGCCTCTATGACTGCAACAACCTTCTGCAACTCTGAAATCTAGCTAACCGTCATTCCACCAATAGTGAACACATATCCTGTGGTGCTTCTCCTGCCATCCAAGTCACCTACCATATCCAAATCTACATACCCATGTAGAGAAGTGTTTGACCCTGCATAGCATAAATACCTATTGCTGGTCCCTCTCAGATATCTGAGAATCCATTGAACTGCTTTCCAGTGCTTCTTTCCTAGATTAGCCATAAACTTGCTGACAACTCCCACTGCTTGGGCAATATCAGGTCTAGTACATACCATGTACTCAACCTCATTATGTGATTTAGGACACTATTCTTTACTCAGCTTGAACTGTCCAACCATAAGTGTGCTTACCAGTTTTATATCCTACAAATTGAACCTCTCCACTACCTTATTCACATAATCCTCTTGAGACAAAATCAACCTGTAATTTTCCATGTCTCTAGAAATACTCATGCCAAGGATTTTCTTTGCTGCTCCCAAATCCTTCATGGTAAATGTCTGAGCTAATTTTACCTTTAGCTCAGTAATTCCCTGCATGTGTGACCCTACAACAAGCATATACACTACATACAGTAATAGGATAATGTAGCTAATATTATCCAACCTGGTAAAATAAACACAATGGTCACATTGACATTAACTAAAGCCATGCTCTATCATAAACCTATCAAACCTTAAACACCATTGTCTTGCAACTTGCTCAAGACCATATAACCTGGCCTTTTGTCTCACCTGTCCTTTCTCTCCTTTCTTTAACCTGTAAATCCATTCATTTTTTAGTGCTTTCTTTCCAGCTGGCAACTCTACCAAATCCCACATTTGGTTCTCTTCTAAGGAATCAATTTCCTCATTCATGCCATGCTCCCACTGTTTCCTAGATTCTACCTACATTGCCTCTTCAAAACTTCCTAGTTTTCCACCATCAGTGAGCAACAAGTAGTATAAATAAGGGGAATAACAAATTTGAGGCTTACCCTTTCAAACCTCCACATGGGCATTTGAGACTCATTGACAGCTTGTTGTCAGCCCAAATTTCATTCTAACAGTGACTGATCTTGATCATCTCTCAGTCTACAACCAATCGATGTCAGTTCCATGTGACCGACCTGATCGACATCAATTCTTACCTAATTGACATCAATTTCCACCTGGTTGCCGACGTCGATTCTCTGATTGATGTCAGTGTCTACCTACCTAACATCACCGACTTTGGTCTCCACTGAACCAATGTCAGTTCCTACCTAATCGACATCAGTTCTCACCTGACTAACGTTGGTAACTATGTTTTCTTATGAGTGATGATTTTTACCTGCGAGCTCATTTTGGATCATAACCTTGTCCAAATCAACATTGCCCTGCTCAAAATTATTTAGCCTCTTGAGCTGATCTCTGTCCATCACCTTCTTAGTGAAAACCAAGGCTTTACAGTTCTTAAATGTGTCAAAAACATCAAATTTCCTCTTTATGCAATAAACCCATACCTTTCTTGTAGCATCATCAATGAAAGAAACATAACACTATGATCATCCAATAGAAGCTCTTTGAGCTGGTCCCCACACCTTTGTGTGAACAAGATCCAACCTGTGCTTCTTCTTTGTTGACTCAGTTGTGAGAAACCTCACTTTCACCTATTTCCCAGAAATACAATGCTCACAAAAATCTAGATCTATCAAATTTGAAAGCATACCTTTTGACTTAAGAACATCTATTCCCTTCTCACTCATGTGACCAAGCCTACAGAGCCACATCTTTGCATCTACATCTGAAGTAGATAAAATAGAAAGAGAATCATTAATACAAGTAGATAGATAAAGTGTACCTACTTTCTTACCTCTTGTTAATACAAGTGCACCCTTGGAAACTTTCCAAGATTCCGCTGTGAGAGTTACTGTCCAACCCTCATCACCCAACTTTCCTACAAAAATTAGACTCCTCTTCAGGATGGGAACATGCATGACATCCTTCAACACCCATGTGTTTCCAGTCTGTAATTTTAGCTACACTTTCCCTTTGCCAACAATTTGACAAGGCTCACCATCCCCTAAATAAACTTTTCCAAAGTCTCCATGGACATAATCATGAAAAAATTATCTATTTAGGGTTGCATAGAAAGAAGCACCATAATCTAAAACCCAAGATTATACTTTATCCAAGGAACATACAAGAGCATCCTGTGCAATAATACTTGCATCATTTGCTTCTTTATTTCCTTCATGCTGATCTTCTACCAACCAATAATCTTTCTTTACATGCCTTTTCTTTCCACAATACATATAATCTTCTATCTGCATCCTCCATAATTGATAATTCTTGCCATTGAATTTCTCCATTATTAGCTTACTTTCTTCTGCCATTGCTTTACTCCCACTCAAATAGAAACCCATGTGAGTGAACCTGTAATTAACAAACACTAACACGCTCTACCACTTGTTAGTGATCCTAGCTCTGATACCACCTGTTAGGATCTTATAGCTCACTCTGATACCAAATATTAGTACCTTAGTGTTAGGTTGTGGAGCTAAAAGCTTCACCAAGGAGCTAATCTGAGAGTTGCTGAGTGCAGATAGAAACTGACATTGGCAGTGTTGCCGACGTCGGTCAGAAAAGGACCAAGGATCGGTTGACATCGGTCAAGAGTAGACCGACAGAAATTGACGTCGGTCACCTGTACGTGTGCATGCTTCTGCATGTATTTCCAGAACGCATTTCCAAAATTAGACTTGTCTAATTTAAGTGGTCTGAGAGTGTATGCATGTTGAAGGCTAATTTAAGTCTTGAGTCTATGTTTCTAATTATTGTAGCTAGAGTTCTAATTATTGTATGCATGGGATCTTATTTAAGATACCCATGAGGCATGTAATTAATTAAGGCAAGTAAAGCATTGAAGCAAGAAGCAAGGTCAAGGAGATCTACAAGGTGTAAGGTCAAGGAGATCAGCTAAAGCATTCAAGGAGGGGATA
This sequence comes from Torreya grandis, assembly GCA_037957365.1. NCBI lineage: Eukaryota > Viridiplantae > Streptophyta > Pinopsida > Cupressales > Taxaceae > Torreya > Torreya grandis. Next base: position 1,790,554 of record JARHVA010001641.1, read on the forward strand.
ACAACTTAGGTTGTTGAGTTGGTTGTGGTTGAGCAAGAGAGAGAGGGAAGAAGTCCTTGAGGTGTGGCAAGCCTTAGTGGTGGAAGAAGAAGTGGCATCTTCTTTATTGTATTTTTTTCTGAAGTATATTTAATACAAGATTGTGTATTGTCTCTCAAATTCTTTGATGTTTCAAGTTTCTAGTTACTTAATCAATCTGGTATAATTCCGTGTTTAATTGCTTATAATAAAAGTAATTAATCGTGCTTCCACAGGTTTCCTAACAAGTGGTATTAGAGCTAAGGTTGCAAGGAGTAGGTTATTGTTTGATTACAGGTCATTTTCAGAGGTTTTTGTTTGAGTGAGAGTATAGCAATGGTAGATGAAAGTAAACTATGAATGGAGAAGTTTAACGACAAGAATTATCAACATTGGAGGATGCAGATAGAGGATTATCTATATCAGAAAGATTTGTACTTATCATTGGGTGGGGTTGCAAGCAAGCCCACAGACATGAAGGATGAAGAATGGAGCGTTCTTGATCGAAAGGCTCTAGGATCTATAAGGTTGAGCCTTGCATCGTCTGTGATTTCTAATTTATCATAGTGTAAAGAGTTGATAAACTCTTTGGAAAATCTGTATGAAAAGCCCTCTGCTTCTAATAAGGTATTTCTTATGAAGCAGTTATTTACTATGCAAATATAGGAAGGACGATCGGTATATACCCATCTTAGTGATTTCCATGGTTTGGTAAACCAATTAAATTCAATCAATATTGTTTTTTATGATGAAATAAGAGCTCTCTTAATCTTATGCTCATTACCTGAAAGTTGGGAGAGTTTGGTAATGGCAGTATCTAATACTACGTCTGCTTCTAAAATCTTAAAAGTTGATGATTTAGTTAGTGTAATCTTGAATGAAGATATTCATAGGAAAAGCACAGGTGAATCATCATCAGGGAATGCTTTAAGTGTTGAAAGCAGAGGAAGGCAAAGAGAGAAGGTTGAGTAGGGGAAATCAAGGTTGAAGATGGAGAGGGGATCCAATTCCAGAAGTGGAAGTATCACCTGCTGGTATTGTGGAAAGAAAGGACACACAAAGAAAGAGTGTTGGTTGAGGGATAAAGACAATCAACATGAAGGTAAGGATGAAGCAGTTGTTGTAGATATTGTGGCACAAGATTCTCTCATACTTTCTTGGATAGTTAGATAGAGTCATGGATTTTAGATTCTGGTTCTTCTTTTCATGCATCCCCAAATAGAGATTTGTTCCATGAGTATGTCCAGGGAGACTTTGGAGTGCTTTATTTAGGGGATGGAACACCTTATCAAATGGTTGGCAAAGGGAAAGTACAGTTGGAATTACAGATAGGCAACACATGGGTGTTGAAGGAGGTTATGCATGTCCTAGTTCTGAAGCAGAGTTTGGTTTTTGTAGGGAAGTTTGGTGATGAGGGATGCACAATAACCCTCACAGCAGACTCTTGGAAGGTTACCAAGGGTGAACTTGTTTTAGCAAGAGGTAAGAAAGTAGGTACTCTTTACCTATCTAATTATATTACTGAATCTTCTTCTAGTTTATCTACTTCAACTGTAGATTCAAAGATGTGGCTTAATAGGCTTGGTCACATGAATAAGGAGGAGATTCATGTTCTTGAGTCAAAGGGTATGAGTTCAAATTTGGAGGGCATAGATCATGTTCATTGTAGGAAATGAAAATTTGATGTTTTTGACAAGAATAGGGAAGCCTTGGTGTTTGAGGAGAAGATGATGGACATAAGTTAGTCACAGGGGCTGAATAAATCAGAGCAGGACAGTTTGGACAGGGTTGTGATTCAAGATGAGCTCGCGGATGAAAAAGTCATCAAGTACAGGAAAACACAGGTACCGATGTCGATCGATTGGAACCGACGTCGACCAGACAGAGACCAACATCAGTAGGATGAAGATCAATGTCAGTGACTCGGTGTAGATAACAATTGGCATCAGCTAGGGGAAACTGACGTTGGCAAGGAGGCAGTCGCATAGAATCGACATCGATTGGGTGCAGATTGAGACATGACCAGCATCGGTCACTGAGACAAATTTTGGGTAAATAGCAAGCTGTCAAGAAGTCTTAAGTGCCCATATAAAGGATTGAAGTGGTAAGTCTTAAATTCATCATTTCCCTTCTTTACACTACTTGTTGCTCACTGATGGTCAAGAATTAGGAAGTTGTTAAAGAAGTAGAGCAGGTAGATCCAAAAAAAATAGTGGGAGCTTGACCAAATGGGAGTGTTTGGTATAGTTGCAAGCTGGAATTAATTACTGAGAGATGAATGGATGTTCAGGATGAAGAAGAGTGGGAATGGATATGTGAGACAGACGGCCAGGGTATAAGGTCTTGAGTAAGCTACAAGACAATGGAGGTTTGACCATTGTATTTCTCTTTACCAAGTTGGATGATATTAGCTACATTATCTTGTTATTGTATTGTGTACTTGTTGCAGGGTTATACATACAGAGAGTTGACTGAACTAAAGGTAAAGTTAGTTCAGAGGTATGTCATAGGGAATCTGGAAGCAGCAAGGTTCTTTGGCATAAGAGACATGGAAGATCACAGGTTGGTTTGGTCTCAAGTGGGAGCTGATGTGAAGAAGGTGTTGGTGAGGTTCAAGGTGCAGGATGTAGAATCGGTATGCACACCAAAAGCTGGACAGTTCAAGATTAGCTTGAACAAGTGTTCGAAATCACATAAGGTCTTGTGTAGGCCTAGTTTTCCCAAGCAGTGGGAGTTGTCAGAAAGTTCAATGTGGCAGTGGACTTGGTTGACAGGTTTAGCATCACAGGATGTGTGGTGGTTGGTCTTCAGAATCAAGCTTGAAGATGGAGGTGCCTGAGATGGTTAGTGGATGATGTTGTACATGTGCATCTGTTTATCTCCAAGTGGGAGATTGTTAGGTTGTGGAGCTAAAAGCTTTGCCAAGGAGCCAATCTGAGAGTTGCTGAGTGCAAATAGAAACCGATGTCGGTAGTGTTGCCGACGTCGGTCAGGCAAGGACCAAGGATCGGCCAACATCGGTCAGGAGCAGATCGACAGCAACCGACGTCGGTCACCTATGCATGTGCATGCTTCTACATGTATTTCTAGAACGCATTTCCAGAATTAGATTTGTCTAATTTAAGTGGTCTGAGAGTGTATGCATGTTGAAGGCTAATTTAAGTCTTGAGTCTGTGTTTCTAATTATTGTAGTTAGAGGTCTAATTATTGTATGCATGGGATCCTATTTAAGAGACCCATGAGGCATGTAATTAATTAAGGCAAGTAAATCATTGAAGCAAGAAGCAAGGTCAAAGAGATCTGCAAAGTGTAAGGTCAAGGAGATCAGCTGAAGCATTCAAGGAGGGGATAACAACTTAGGTTGTTGAGTTGGTTGTGGTTGAGCAAGAGAGAGAGGGAAGAAGTCCTTGAGGTGTGGCAAGCCTTAGTGGTGGAAGAAGAAGTGGCATCTTCTTTATTGTATTTTCTTCTGAAGTATATTTAATACAAGATTGTGTATTGTCTCTCAAATTCTTTGTTGTTTCAAGTTTCTAGTTACTTAATCAATCTGGTATAATTCCATGTTTAATTGCTTATAAGAAAAGTAATCAATTGTGCTTCCATGGGTTTCCTAACACTTAGAGCTCAATTGATTACTTTTGTATAAGCAACTAAACACAAAATTAAACTAGAAGTAATAAGTAACTAGAAATCAGAATTAGCAAAGAATAGATGATACGAGAAACAATACAATCTATATTAACACTCTTCTAGAAGGAAATACAATGAAGAAATCTCACTCTTCCCACACCTCTTGGGTGTCCAATAATTCTCCCTCAATATTTCTCTCTCTCACTCAATTACAATCAACAATCAACTCAATACCGAGTTGTTGTTACCTCCAACAGATCTCCTTGATCTTGCACACTTGCAGATCTAATTGACCTTGCTTACCTATAGATCTTCCTGGTCTTGCACTCTTGCAGACCTTATAGATCTTACACTTGAAGGATCTAATCCTTTAGTCCTTGATTACAATATAGCCCCATGGGTCTCTTAAATAGATCCCAAACCAAACAATAATTAGAAATGCAGACTCAAGAATAAAATTAGTCTTTACATGCAAACTAATTGTTCGTCTAAAATTAGAATAGTTCTAGAACGCACAGATGACCGATGTCAGTCTCTGTCTGTCTGGAGATGGCCGACGTTAGTTCCTGTCTGACCGATGCCGGCTGACTATAACCGATGTCAGTTTCTATGTAACTGAATATGACCGATGTCGGTTGGCCTGACTGACATCGGTTACTGTGACACTCAGCAACCTCCACATTTGCATAACAGTGAAGCTTTTAGCTCCACAACTTAATAGTAAATAATAATAACATAGAGGATAAGGTTTGATGGAATGAGAGATTTCATAGAATATCATGGAGAGACCTGTAGGAGTGAACCCTCAAAGAGCTAAAGGCATGCAAGAGATCACCCAGGAGTTGATGCATCAAGGTTATATGGTGGATAAGACCCAAAGGAAGAAGTGATGCGTTTCACGTATGCAGAGCACAATTTTGTATTGAAGAGTGTATAGGACTCCACAAGAGTGAAGTGTTGATAGATAAGGTTATGGAGTAGCATAATTAGGAGATGGAGAGACTTTGAAGAGAAAAGGAAATGTAGAGTAAAGGAGAGGGTGGGTGGATGGAAACACATGGTTTCCATGTTACTATACCAAGTAGTGTACTCATAGAGATACCTAAAATGGAAGGGAAGTCTTGAAAGAACACCTCATTTTTCATATTTACTGGAATCAAAATTATCATATTATTATTTTTTAATTCTTCATGCCCAAAAGGTGAGATAGGGTCGATGGTCATGTGTTTTGAATGAAATACACTTGTCAATTTACTCTTTTTTGCTTTACAAAACCCTATTTTATCAAAAATAAAAAATTACATCCTTCTGATGTAATGTGTATATTTGGAATATGTGATAATATTATATTATTGGGGGTATTAATCTAAAACATTAAAAGTTAGCAAATAAAAAATATACTTACCCATTGATTAAAAAAAAGAAGTCATTAGATTGTATAATATGTTAGGAATAAAATATCTGATACTACATGTTATATCAATGAGCTATATCCTACAATGTAAGGAATTAAATGTGAAAAAAAATCTATAAATGTTGGAAATATTGTCATTGATGTCAAAGGTTTAGCATTATTGGTGATAAAGGCCCCATTGCATTTAATGTTGTTTGTAATAAATATATCTTGGCTAATGTCAGTTAATATTTATTTAATATTAATGAATATATTTTTGGTTTCATATGAGACAAAAGAAGGGCCCATGGAGAAGTCGAAGAGCCACATGGTAAAGACAAAAGAGGGATGGGATGCATTTTCCCATGAAGATTCATCTTGGGGAATACCAAGAGTCACCAAGTGAAGACAAAAGAGTAAGGGCACAATTTCTCATGAAGGGACACTTTAAGGAATATGAAAAGTCACCAAGATGAGGACAAAATATGGAAGAACATTTTTTGTCATGAAGGGTCACCACATGACTTTTCAAAGGCTTGAATATGAAGGGTCATCCAAGATTGGCACCATTTTCCATGAGGATTGAAGGGTCACAAATGGGGAAGGCCAAAGGTCATTTGGAAAGCTATAAATAAAGGCTTGAGAATCCATTTGTAATATGGTTGAGAGAGGTTGATTTGATATTGTAATATCTAGCATACAAGAGCAATTGTGAGAGATGAATATGATTTGTATTTTTTATATCTAGCTTAGAAGAGCAAAGGTGAGAGAGAGAGGAAGGAGATGTTGTATTGATCTATCATTTGTTGAGATAACAACATTGAGAGATAGGTGTGTGGTATACACAAAGGGGTTGGTGCTCCTGTGGGTTGGTGCTCATGAATAGTAGCTGGGTTGGTGCTCAGCAAAGGGGTTTGAAGCTCTTGTGGGTTGGTGCTCACGAATTATAGCTAAGGTTGGTACTCGGCAAAGGGGTATGGTGCTCCTATGGGTTTGTTCTCATGAATATACTTGAGATTGTTCTCCATAGTTTTTCCCACATTGGGTTTCCACGTTATATCTGGTGTGTCTCTCTATCTTGTGTGATGTTTATTGTTTGAGTTTTATTGCATATATTGAATGTTTGATTAAGTGGAATTTGATAAAGGGAAATATTTATAAGATATATAATATACTGATTCACCCCCCCTCTTAGTATATTCCATGCTTAACAATAAAAATAAGAGACAAAAGGGAACACATTACATAGAGGTTACGTGGAATACCCTTGCTAAATGCAAGGGAAAAAACCATGGGCAAAATGGTAGCTTCCAGACTTCATATTAACATCAACAACTCTTTTCTACAATAGCTCCTCCAACAACTCAATGTTTACACCTAAAGCATTTAGGTTGTGAACCAAGAATAACAATGCCTCCAGGATCCAACCTTCAAGCATGCAACCACAAGATTGTATGGATCCTCTAACATGATGAATTACAAAAAGATCCCCATGCTTATTAATAGCATTTACAACATAGAAAGAGAGAGGGGAGAGAGAATGCAATAGTAACAACAAAAAATGTGCCACACTTGGGTGTCATGTGATCTCTATAGTGGTGGTGTTGTCTTCATGTGTAAAAGTATTCAAGGCATCTCACTTTAGACAAGAACATGTGCCACCTCCATGTGGATCCAAAACCTATGAACCACTCACGCATGTGAGGCCAATCACTCAATGGTGATATTTTGTCTTCATTTTCCATGTGACCAGTATGGCATGTAATTTCAGCCTCATGTGAGGGGCGTGGGTTCAAGCCCTCCCACTCCCAACCAAATTGTGGGAGTATCCTGAGCATTCTCCATGTGACTGTTGTGGAATGGAATTTCAGGGGGGGGTGGCAGGGGGTGGAGGGTTCAAGCTCTCCCACTCCTAGCCATAATGTAGGATCAACCTCAGGCTATGGGTATCTTGTAGTGAGGTTGAAACTTTTGAGAGTGCTAGCTTCCTCTTGGTAGATCACTTAAACTAATGTTTCTACTTGGAAAATAGATAGATATAGGGTATAGGGTAACTAAGAGAGCTAAATAATTGATAGACCAAATTTAAATGAGACTCACATAAGTATGAAATAAACACTAATACAGCATAAGATAATCTTTACTCACATAATATCATAAACTAACTAATTTGCATAATTATTTCATAAACAAGGCTCACCAAGTAATTAATGAAACAAAGAAGAATTCTAAGATTCACACCAATCATCCATTAATGGCATAAAGAGCACAAGTTCAAACCTAAAAATAACTTGAAAACACCTTGAAAGAGGCAAGAAAGAAGGACAATGGACATAGAAGACACTCCACAATACCATCGTACACAAGCTTACTAAACACAAGTTACAAGCAAGAGATAGGTGAAAAATTATCTTATTGCTTTAAGAGGTATTTCATACAAATTTTGGCAGGGTTTTTTTTTTGCCTTGTCAAAATGAGAGTCTCCTCTTTTAATGCAGAAGAAAATGAGAGATATAAGGGAAAGGAGGAGAGAGAGAGAGAGAGAGAGAGAGAGAGAGAGAGGAGAGAGAGAGAGAGAGAGAGAGAGAGAGAGAGAGAGAGAGAGAGAGAGAGAGAGAGAGAGAGAGAGAGAGAGAGAGAGAGAGTAAAATATAAATCAATAAATGAGATTCAACCACTTTCATGGGTGCTCAACCACCATTTTATTTATTATCACTAATTTTTAGTCAACAAATTAATCGTCATCATCTCCAAATAGCTTTCAAGCCCTCTCATTGGCTTAGAAACACACTAGAAGACAAGAACTTGCTGAAGGTGCTGAGTCAAGATCCATTAAAAGGGAAAGTCTCTAAATATTTTTGAAAATTCATTGAATGCTCAACTATCTATCTCAACCTCCAAACTCTCCATCTTGTTAATGATATTATATTACCATGCTTCATCTTGATATGGCCTTTACATTATTAGATAGTTATTTGAACTCATTCATTTGGTGTCACTTCTAACATTCCTTTCACAGTCACAACTATGCCTGTACTCCAAACCCTAAACATAGGTCCACTATAGATGAAAACCAATTCCTTTATTGGTTTTCATATGATTATAATCTCAATGAAGATCCATAGGCTACTTAGTCTCTTGATCATGAACAAGATGTAAAACTTACATTTTGGGGATTTTGAGAGGATTAATTAGGCTTTAATGGTAACATACAATTCTAAAGTGTTTACTTTGGTAACCCAAATTGTATTTTGACCTTACATTTATACATTTTCTTGCCTGGGTGGTGAAACCTTTTGATCTATCATGTCCATCTATGTGGCATCTCTCTACCATGCTATTTATTTCATTGTAAAATAATGACCATCAATGCATTGAACATGTGTCTTCATCCTTTGTTCCCATGAAACTTGACCAAATTTGATTTGTTGATATATTTAGGAGTCTCTTGGATTTGACCTTCAACATTAGTTGTTGATCTTTGATTTGTATTTGAGATTGTAACACTTGGAACCCCTATGTGTCTTTTATAGACACTGTTGTTAGTATCCATCCAGGCAATGTGTTTATGCCATGTGGTGGCCTTGCCTGCAATCTAAGCTCATTGAGTTATTAAATTTGATCCACATGGTTGATCTCCATCTACATGTTTAAACAAACATCGTATATCTTTGATTACATGATTGAATGCAAGCCATTGATCCACTTCCATATGATCAAATGCAGGTCATTAATCTGTTACCAATTCACTATGGTTGTTACACATCACCAATGCATTCAAAATTAGGATCGTTTGACTTGTTGACCTCATTCTCAACATTGGATCTTCATATGCATAATTGAATGCACATCATTAATTTTTTATCTTGACTTATTGAGTTTAGATGTCACCCATGTGCCATTGATCTTTGATTTGATAAAGCAAGGTTTCAGCACTTGGCAGCCTTGTATTCAATTCATACCTTGTTAAAGATTTTTTAATCCAAACAACTATTTATTATGGCTTTAATTTGATGTCCCCTAGCACATCCCGCACTACTAGATCATCTTTGAAGGCTTATATCTTGAGATAGTAAACACACCAGGACACCCAACTTGTAGAGGATATTGATGGCCCAAAATACATCATTTTCATGTTGTCCTTAAACTTTGATTGATTTCCAAAGTACACTAATTAAATGCACAAACAAACTAACATGTTCATTCCTTCATAACATGCTAATATATATAGGTTCCTCTAATCTTGAGTTTTGTATGTAGGCTAATTTTGGCCAACATTTATGGTGACCTCCTAGGATTACATGCCTGCTATGTAATAGATTAGTTGCCTTGTTTGATCTATTGTGCATACAGGGTCAAAAATCTTTCCTTCCCAAATAATATGAAATTGATACAAGGATGTCCATTTTTTAAAACCTCCTCTTGAATTAATAAGGAAAATAAGAAATAAAACAACCATGTGCCCAAGGCACTTAGGGAAAGGAAACACGAAACTAAAACTAAAATGTGCACAAGGCACTTAGAGAAAAACATAAAAATCTATTATAATATATACAATCACTAAAAAATCTTCTAATAATAAGGATTTAAATGAATCCCATTGATTGGGATGGGTAATACCTCTTCATCTAGATGGGCAAGCTGAAAAGCATTATGTTATTTGCATCTGTGTATCATGTAAGGGCCATTTCACAAGCTATCAAACCTAGTATGGTTTCCTAGCTTGGCCTTATTTGAATACTAGTTGAGGACTATATCCCCTTCTTTTAAGTCCCTTTCTATGGCTCTCTTGTCAAATGCTTTCTTGACTTGAGCTTAGTGTGACTCTAGTGTCTTCATTGTAAGGTCCCTAGTTTCTTCAAGCTCCATAAGCTCTATCAGTCTCATGCTCATAGGTTCACTCTCCATCAACTCAAGTTGATGGCCTAACTCCAAGGTAGGTAACTCAAGAGAGATGGGAAATTTGGCCTCCCTCACATATACAAGGACAAATGGTGAGTTATTAATGGCAACTTTGGGAGTCACTCTATTAGCCCATAAGGTTATCCTTAACTTTATGTGCCACACTCTCTAATTCTCTTCCATAGTCCTCTTGATGATTCTAATCAAGTTTTTATTTGTTGACTCTACTAGTCCATTACCTTGGGGGTAGTAATTTGAGGATGTACTAAGGTATATGCCCAGATAAAGTGGCCATTCATTTTTCCCTCATGCCAACATATGTTAAGGCATTACCTAAAATTATTATTTCTAGTACACCAAATCTTGCTACTATGCTATCATAGAAGTCAAACATTATTTTTTCATTGGATTATTATGGAAATTACTTCCACCCATCTAGTGAAGTAGTCAGTAATAGTGAGTACCCATTTGTGTCTTCCATTGGAAGGTGGATTGGTCATTCTTATGAAGTATAAACCCCATTGCATAAAGGGTTATTCTACCTAGATTGGGTTTAGAGGAAAGGTTTTTAATCTTTTATTTCCAAAAAAGAGAGCACACTTTTGACATTTTCCCACCCATACATAGGCATCCTCAAATAGGCTAGGCTAGTAATAGCCAACTCTCATCACTTTTGCTACTATAGTCTTTGTATCAAAATGGCCTCCTCTAGGCCCATCATAGAATTGCTCCAAGAGCCTTGTCACTTGGTTATCACCTATGCACCTTAGGAGTACTCCATTGAAGTCTATTATAAATAGAACCCTATCAACAAATGTATAAGGTATGGATTGAAGTCAAAAATACCTTCTCTTTGCCCTATCCATACCTTGTGGGGACTCACTTGTTATCAGGAATATTGTCATATATTTGAGCCAACTAGTGTGATGTGGAGGTGTATCTGTTTGTGAGTTGTCTTGTGTCACCAAGACAACCTCTTTATCTTCTTGAAGGTCATCCACCATTTTTTCACATAAGACTTTGCCTCTCACTAGCTTAGTGACCTTAATCTCCATGTCATATTACATGAATTTGGTAATCTAACCAACCCTCTTCTCATTCAATTCTTTGTTAAGAAGGAATTCCCTCACTCTAGGATGAGACACCATAAGATAAATCTTGCTATTGGAGAGCTTTGGTCTAAACTTTTTAAGGCTTATTACAACTGTAAGGACTTGATTTTCTACAAAAGTATACCTTACCTCATATCCTTTAAGCCCTTGATTGAAGAATGTAATTGGATTCTCAAGTCCTTCACCATTATTATACATTAGCATAGATGATATATAGTCAATATTGGTAAAGGCATATAATATTAAATCCCTTGAGAGATCAGGATTCATGATTATGGGTGCTTCGGCAATGGCTTGCTTGATAGCCTCAAATGTTTCTTTACCTTCATTTGACCAAGTGAACACTTGGTTCTTCTTCAGCATGGTAGTGATGGGTTTGACCAAGTTTACAAAACCAGGTATAAACCTTCTCACAAAGTTTATTTTCCCAAAGAAACTCTTGAGCCCTTTCCTATGCTTGGGTAAGGATAATTCCAAGATGGAACTTATTCTATCGAGATCAATAGCTAATCCCTATTTTGAGACATTATATCCCAATAGTTTTCCCTCATGAATAGTAAATACATACTTATTGGGATTCAAAGAAATTCCATATTCTCTGCATCTATCAAAGATCAATCTTAGATGATCCAAGTGCTCACTAGATTTCTTGGAGAAAATTGTTATGTCATCCAAGTAGACAAGCACAATTTGATTTATCAATACTTGGAAAGCCATGTCCATGGATATTTAAAAGGTATTCTTGGAATTTAATAAGACAAAATGCATCTTCTAATAAGCATATATGCCATATTTTGTAGTGAAGGTAGTCTTGTATTGGTCTTCTTCTCATAGTAGTACCTGGTTGTGTCCTGAGTACCCATCTAAAAGTGAGAAGCATTCTAAACTAACAATTATTTGGAGTTACTCCATGGATGGTAAGGAGTAATGATATTTTAAAGTGACCCTATTTAAGTCACTAAAATTAACACACCACTTGATCTCCCCATTCTTCTTCCTCACACATACCAGGTTGGCTACCCATGAGGAGTGCTTAATGAGAAAAATGATATTAGATTCAATAAATTTAGTCAATTATTTCCTCATAAGCTCTTCAATTTTTGGGTTGATAGGCCTTTGATTTTGCTTGACAAGCTTGGCATTAACCTCCAACTCTATAATGTGTTGGGATAGCTTGGGATCAAAGCGTCTCAGGTCACTATATTCCCAAGTAAATATGTCTACATATCCTTGACAAATCTCAATGAAATCATGTTTATCTACCTCAGTGCTTACCTTTCCAAGCTTGAGAAGCTTGTCTTTGAAGATAAGAACTCTTTCATAGTTCTCCTCATTAGTTGACATTATTTCCTTACCTTTTCTCATATGGTCTCCCTCATGGAAAAGACTTTCAAGGGTGACCAACCCTTTATGAATTTTTTTAGACCTCAACTAAACAATTTGATAATCATATTGATGTTGAATTTTAGTTTGGTTCATTGAGGAAAACTTTGCTTCTTGCTGTAAAAAATAAGTAATATGATTGTCACTATCAAAGAACTGCTAATGAGCCTCATTGTCTGGCACTGATGGTCTTACCACCACTTTAACATGTGGCTACACTTTGGATCTTTTCAACTATTTTAGGATGTCAAACTGAGATCCCATAGTTTCCAACCTATCAACTTGTTGATTTTGGTCTCTTGGCACTCCTTAGATGTTAAAGGTGTCAAAGTCTTCAAGTATATCCCACTCTCTATGTTTTTCAAATTTCATTAATGGATTCTTTGTGGTGTTTTGGCCTCTGACCTAATACACTATTAGATCACTATCCCCATACACTTGTAAATTCTTGATTCCCCTATTACTAGCCCATTGAAGGCCATGGATAAGGCCCTCATACTCGATTGTATCACAAGAAAAACTAAATTACAATTTGTAAGAAGAAAAGTAACTATCATTGGAGGGAGATATTATCATTACACCTATACCTACCACTTGTTTGCTCCTTGGGATATCAAAAAACAATTTTTACAAGCCATTAATATCTTCTTATGGCCTAGTGAGGGATGACATGGATTCATTCTATTCATGCAAGTAATATACTCCCATGTCTCTTTATTCAACACCTTCCAAAGGGTCAATTAACTGATTTTCACTCAATAACTCATCCAAGAACATATCAAGTATCTCTTTAGGATGAATGTCTAGTTCTTGACTAACTAGGTGTTCATATTCATCAAAAATGGTACAATTGATGTTTGGGCTATCTAGCCCATAAGGCTCAATGTGAAATTGTGCAATAGGATTAGCTTTGATGGATATATTGGTCCCATATATTATCCTAAAATCCATGTAGGATCAATATTCTTCTAGATAACCCCCAAATTTTATTAAGTATGGATCCCTTTGGACCTATCACATGACCATTGTGGAACATTTTGGGGGTTTAGAGAGCTCCACAAATGTGGGGAGTGCATTTTGTATGTACTCCACATGTGAGTAGAAGATAATTAAATGTTTTTTAATAATTTATATGGTTGACCTCAATGTTTTATGTAAGTGGGATTGATTTTCTTATTTTAGGGAATTAGTTTTTATCTTTTCTTATTTCCAAGTTGACTGCCATGTTTATTGGAAGTGGGATTAACTTCCTTATTTTTAGGGAGTTAGTTTTTTATTTTAAGTGGGATTTACTTTCTTATTTCAAGGAGTTAATTGTTATGTCATTGTATTATAAGTTGTGTAAGCCTTTTGGAGGAGAGATATAAGGATGGCATGTTCTTTCTTAAGAGGGCTTCTAGATAAGCTTGATTGGGTGGAGGATGGCGTGCTTCTTTGTGGATAAGACCATCTTGGATAAGAATGGCATGTTTCTCATTCTTGGGTGGATTTAATCCTCATTTATTTATTTACAGGTGTGGTGTGACTTTATAGAATGATGTTTTTATTTATAGGATGTGGTATAGTAGCTTGTGGTATCTTATTATAAAGGTACAAGTATGGTATAGCATGTGTGGATTATTGTTGATAGCTTTCAGATTTGGATCAGCAATTTAGAGAATTCTATTTTCAATTATTGAGGAGATTTTTAATCTCTATGAGAGGTTCTCTTTAGAGAGTTTGAACTCTTGTTCTATTAATTTTATTGAGGACTTTCTTAGTGGATGTAGCCCACATTGGGTTAACCATGATATATCTATCTTATGTGATATTGCTGGTTTTACTTTTCTCTATTAAAGCACTCATTTAATAAGATTTGAGGAATTGATTCCATGATGCAAGTAGTGTATGGTGAAATCTAATTTTACACATTTAAAATCTAATTTATGTGTTTTAAATTAAGATTTTATGGTAAATTAAATATAGTTTGAATTAATTTAATTCCTAATAACTAGTATCAGAGCTTTGGTGGTGTTCTTGTTGAAGTGGTAAATCATAGGAAGGGTTATTAGCTTGACTGGGAGCTATGGGAAAAGATATCAGATTCAGAGTTGAGAAATTTGATGGCAAAAAATTTGGTTTGTGGAAAATTAAAATGAAAGATTACTTGTATCAAAAGTAACTTCATCTCCCCTTGGAGGGGAAAGGAGAAAAACCTGTAACCATGAGTGATGTTGGTCGAACATTACTTGATAGGAAGTCATTTGGAGCCATACGGTTATGCCTTGCATCTTCTATTGCATTAAACAATTCAGATGAGAAGTGTACAAAAGATCTCATGGATAAACTTGAAAAGTTGTATGAGAAACCCTCTTCTTCAAATAAAATATTTCTTATAAAAAGATTATTTAATATGAAAATGTCTAAGAATGTTTCTATTGCTAGTCATTTAAATGATTTTAATATGGTTTTAAGTATGCTCAATTTTTTTGGAATTAAATTTGATGATGAATTTAGAATTTTTCTAATTTTGTGTTTTTTGCTTGATAGTTGGGATCGCTTGGTTATGGTTGTGAGTAATGTAGTACCTACCAAGGGAAGTTTAAATTTTGAGGATGTTGTAGTGTGATTCTTATTAGGGAAATGTGAAAGAAGAGCACTGGTGAATCATCTTCAAGTAATTATTTATCTATTGAAACTAGAGGGAGGCAAAAAGACAATCGAAAAGTAAACTATAGATAGTCAAAAGGTATATCTAGAGCCAAGATGATATGTTGGCATTATGGGAAGAGTAGACACTCAAATAAGAATTGTTGGTCACTTTGGGATAAGAATGTAAATAAGATATAAATGAATGAGGTAAATGTGACATCAGGTAAATCATGTCAGGATGCCTTGATTCTTTCTTTGGACAATTTTTTTGAGTCTTGGGTATTAGATTCAAGGGCTTCTTTTCATGCCACCCCACATAGGCATTATTTGACTAATTATGTTCAATAAAATTTGGAACATGTTTATCTTGGTGATGATGAACCTTGTGAGATAGTGGGAAAGTTTGTGTTTAGGTGAAAATGTAGAATGATAACATGTTGCTACTTAAAGATGTCAGACATGTGCCTATGTTGAGATGGAATTTGGTTTCAGTGGGGCAATTGGGTAGTGAGGGTTGTTCAGTAATGTTTACTATAGATTCTTGGAAAGTTACCAAAAGTGCTCTTATAGTTTCAAGAGGTAAGAAATTTGGTACTTTATATTTGACTAGTAGTGTTGATTCTTGTGATTTAGTTGTTGCAGATGGAAATACAAGTATGTGGCACTATAGGCTCGATCATATGAGCCATAAGGGCATGGATATATTAAAATATATGTTTTCTGGATTAAAATATATTGATTTAGACTTTTATGAGGATTGTGTGTATGAGAAATAGAAGCGATTTAATTTCCTAAAAGTTAGACCCATAAAGAAAGAGCATAAGTTAAAGTCGATGCATTCAGATGTATGGGGACTAGCTCATGTATCTTCTATTGATGGTTCCAATTATTATATCACTTTTATTGATGATGCAAATAAGAAATTTTGGGTTTATTGAATTAAAAGGAAATCTAATGTATTTGACACTTTTAAGAAGTGGAAAGCCTTGGTTGAGAATGAAATAGGTCTCAAGTTGAAATGTGTCAGAGTAGTTAATAAAGGTGAGTATTATATTAATGCTTTCATTGATTATTGTTTTAACAATGTAATCCATAGGCAAAGAATCATTCCAAGAACTCCACAATAGAATGGGGTATCTGAAAGGATGAATAGAACAATAATGGAATGTGCTAGGAGTATGAGGTTACATGCAGGATTACCTTGACAATTTTGGGTAGATGTAATTAGCATGACAATTTATTTCATTAACAGAGGACTTTCAATGCCTTTGGATGGAGACATTCCTCAACAAGCTTGGTTTGGTAATAATGTTGATTGTTCTCTTCTTAGAGTCTTTAGATGTGAGTATTTTGCTCTTATTAAGAAAGAGGATAGGACCAAGTTAGAGGCAAAATCATAAAAATGCCCATTTGTTGGTTATGGTGAGGATGAGTTTGGTTTTTGTATATGGAGCATTAGAGATAAGAAAATATTTTAGTCTAGAGATGTAATATTTAATGAAAAAATCATGTATAAGAATCAGTTGTAGTAATAGCAACATGAAAAGAAAGAGTACATATTATTGGATGACATTATGGATGGAAAAGTATCCAATGAATCAATTTAGGAACCTTCTACACAAGGACCCCAAAATACTATGATAAAAAGGTCTTATAGGGTAAGAAGATCAAGCACCTAAAAATTTGTCTCCTTCTTTGAATTATTTATTACTCACTGACAATGGAGAACCAGTGTATTATAAGGAAGCAATGCAGGTAGATGCCAGGAAGAAGTGGGAGCAAGCCATGGATGAGAAGCATAGATCTATCATAGAGAACCATATGTGGGATTTGGTAAGGCTACCTAAGGGCAAGAGTGTATTTCCAAACAAGTGGATATATAGAATAAAATAATTTAATAAAGGGAGAAAAAGGTATAAGGCTAGAATGGTGGTCAAGGCATTTACACAAAAATTAGGTATTGATTTTGATGAGACTTTTTCTCCTATTATAAAAATGACTTCTATTATGACTATTCTTGGTTTAGTTACAGTTGAGGATTTTCATTTAGAATAGTTAGATATGAAAACTACTTTTCTTCATGGTGATTTGGATGAAGAGTTGTATATGGAGCAACTAGGGATATGAGGTTAAAGGGAAGGAAAACTATGTGTGTAGACTAAAGAAGAGCTTGTATATCCTGAAACATGCTCCACAAAAATGGTATAATAAATTTGATTGTTTTATGTCAAATAAAGGTTATCAAAGGTGTAATTCTGACCATTACATGTACATCAAAAAATTTGATGATGGTTCTCTTATTATATTATGCTTGTATGTGGATAGCATGTTAGTTGTAGGAAAGAATATACAATATATTCATATACTTATAAAATAGCTTGGTGACTCCTTTTCTATGAAGTATTTTGGTGTAGCAAATCAAATCCTTGGTATGAAGATTACTCGTGACAAAAAGGAGAGGAAGTTGATTTTATCCCAATCAAAGTATGTGAAGAACGTTCTGAAAAGGTTTAACATGTTGGATGTTAAATCTGTTGGTACTCCTTTGGCAGGCCACTTTATATTATCAAAGGAGTAGTATCCCAAGATGGAGATTGAAAATATTACAATCTCTAATGTACCTTACTCATCAATAGTTGGTAATTTGATGTATACCATCATTTGTACTAGGTCATATATTGCCCATGCAGTGGGGAGTTGTGAGTAGGTATATGAGTGATCCTAGTTATGAGCATTGGCAAGCAGTGAAATGGATTCTTTGATATTTGAGAGCAACCATGGATTTTACATTATGTTATGGTAGATCATATACCACTTTGTATGGTTATGTGGACTCGAATATGGTAGGGGACATTGATAGTAGGAGAAGTATGATAGGTTATATATTTATTGTTAGAGATACAATGGTTAGTTGAATTTTTAAGATACATAAGGTTGTAGCTTTGTCAACCATAAACGTAGAGTATGTTGCTACCATAGAGGCTAGCAAGGATATGATTTGGTTACAACATTTGTTTCAAGAGTTGGGGTCTGAGCAAGAAGTTGGGAGACTACATAATGATAGTCAAAGTGTTATTCATTTGGTAAAGAACTCCACTTTCCACTCAAGGACAAAACACATTTAGTTATGTTGTCACTTCATTAAGATAGCTTTGGAGGAGAACTTGGTGAATTTGGAGAAGATTCATACTAGCTATAATCCTATGGATATGATGAGCAAGGTGGTCACATTAGACAATTTGAGACTATGTTCAGATATGGGTGGTCTTAGTGGCCATGGAGCAGTGATAGATTCCATGTAGGAGAAATGGACTCCAAGTGGGATATTTTTGAGTGTGTATCCCTTTGGGGATATCATGACCATGGTGGAACATTTTGGGGGCTTAGAGAGCTCCACAAATATGGGTAGTGCATTTTTCATATACTCCACATGTGAGTAGAATATTATTAATTTTTTTAATTAATTTCTATGGTGACTTCCATGTTTTATGGAAGTGGGATTAATTTCCTTGTTTTAAGGAATTAATTGTTATCTTTTCTTATTTCTATGTTTATTGGAAGTGGGATTGACCTCCTTATTTTTAGGGAGTTAGTTTTTTATTAGAAGTGGGATTGAATTCCTTGTTTTAAGGAGTTAGTTGTTATCTCATTAAATTGTAAGTTTTGTAAGCCTTTTGGAAGAGAGAGATAAGGATGGTGTGTTCCTATTTAGGAGGGCTTGTGTATAAGCTTTATTGGGTGGAGGATGGCCTGTTTCCTTATGGATAAGGCCATCTTGGATAAGCATGGTGTGTTTCTCCTTCTTGGGTGGATTTATTCCTCATTTGTTTATATACAAGTGTGGTGTGACTTTGCAGAATGATGTTTTTATTTATAGGGTGTGGTATGTTATTATATAGGGCTACATGTGGCATATGATGTGTAGATTATTGTTGACAGGTTTCAGATTTGGATCAGCAATTAGAGAATTCTTTTGTGTATTCTTGAGGAGATTTTCAATCTCTGTGAGAGGTTCTCTTTGGAGAGTTTGTAATCTTGTTCTATTAATTTTATTGAGGACTTTATTGGTGGATGTATCCCACATTAGGTGAACCAAAATATATCTATCTTATGTGATATTGTTGGTTCTACTTTTTTCTATTAAAGCGTTTATTTACTATGATTTAAGGAATTGATTCCATTATGCAAGTAGTACATAATGAAATCTAATTTTACACATTTAAAATCTGGTTTATGTGTTTTAAATTAAGATTTTATGGTGAATTAAATATGGTTGAATTCATTTAATTCCTAACAATTTTTTCTATGAAATATATAGATAAGCATAGATCAAAAAGAGAAAGAACATCTAGAACCAACACATCCTAAGCCATTGAAACACTTGGACAAACATGGAGGATCAAGTTTAGACCTTTAATTATGACAACTAGTTTATTGGAAGATCCATCAAGATGGAAAACTCCCTGAGATTGGGGTTCATACTTAAAACCAAGCTAATTTGCTATTGACTTTGTCATCACTAAAGTACTTGTTCCACTATCTACCATGCTGTTATGTATTAAGAAATCACTAATGATTATAAAAATGTAGAAGGGAGGAGGTTTGGCCACCTTATTTTATTTCCCTTCATTAGGTCTTTTGGTTGCATTGGTGAGAATTACATTTTCCTCGCTTGGTGGCTTCTTAAAAACATTGATCTTTGACAAACCTTCTTGAAGGATATCCACTTGACCAGGTATGGAAATCATGTCCCACATTGGCACATTCACATTGGACTTTTTCATTTGTTCAACAATATTGACAGGTAAACCACAAAATTTTGTTTGTGTTTTGGGATCCACAACTGTACTTTGAACTTGTGATTTTTAGGGTACAAAGGCATTCCCTTGGTTTTGATTCTTTGGATCAATTAGAACCTTTAGATCAGTAGTAGGTTAACTTGACTTTGATAATAATGGATTAATAGTAGGAGGATCTTTTACTACCCCTGGTTACCATCCATGTTCCTTATTTTGAACCTTGTATTGGCTTCCACTAGAAAGTATGCTTGGATAGAACTACCCTATTCATTGCATGCACAATACTCTTCCTACTCATAGTTAACCATTGTAGCACCCAATTGTTTTGGTCCCTTATAAGGCCCTTGGCCTTGTTGAGGCTCTACCATTTTTTTCATCATAGGTATTTCTGTACACTGAGCCATAAGTACTTGATTGTATCCATAACTAGCATCTTGATTCCATTGATCATTAAAACCCTAATTGAACTCAGTGTTTGGGACAATGAATTGACTAAAAGACTGATTTCAAGGTATAATACCCTAACTTTCTTGAGTAATGTTATTTTGAATAGGGACCAAAGTATTAGAGGTGTTTGTAGCATTTAGATTATAATTGTTTTGCCTAGCATAATTAGTCTGGCCTTATCCTTGACCTTGTCTTTATCTTTGTCCTCAAAAATTTCCTTTTTAGGGTGGCCTATTTGCTTGATAATATTATTTTTAAGGCTGATATGGAGATTGATAAGCTCTATTAAATTGGGATTTTTGCCTTTTCACATTCACCAATTCATTTTCTAAGGATTGAAATATGCTCTTAAGCTCTTAGAAATTCTTATGTTCTTGGGAGTCAATAGATTGAATAGTTGAAGTCTTCTCATGTTTTTGTGTAGGTATGGAAAAAAGTTTTGGCATAGGAAGAATGACATCAAGGGGAAGAATAACAACATGAGGTGGTTGAATCTTAGGAAACATAGGTATTATTGGCCTACATTTAATCTTGATAACTTATACTAGACTGTTATATGCTCTTATTGACACCTCATAATGATTTGGTAGTGTGTTTCCTCCCATAGATTGGATCATTACTGCAATATCATTATTGAGAGCTTTCAAATAGTAAAATAAAGCATAGTTAGGAGAAGGCCTAATAGAGATTGGAATCCTATCCCATGTCTTCTGAAACTTGGTATTAAAAATCTTGCATAACCTCATAAGGTTCCCTCTTGACTGTGGTTAAATATTTATCAAGTGAAAAATGGTCACTCTTATCTTCAAATCTCTTACACAATGCATCACCTAACTAACCCCATGACGTGATAGAGTTGGCATTAAGGTTTTTATACCAGTCTAGGACTTTACCCTTGAAAGAGATGACCAATACCCTAGTAACCACATTCACTTTAGTGATGTCATGAGTATTAAAATAGTTATCTATATCCCTAAGGTGTTTAGAAGGGGTTTTAGACTGTTCTCTCATGAAGTAAGGAACACTTTTAAGAGATGCCACTAGAATGGGATTTTATTGTTAGAGATCCAAAGGACTCTAACTATTGAAACCCATAAAAGGGAAAGTTCTAGGGGATTTCATGGTAATGAAAGGACCCAAAAAAGATATTCTTGCAAAGGTAGAATTATAAATTGGTTTAGGAGGAATGTTTCCTTTGTATGGATGAGTGTTAGAAAGCCTTAACCTTTTTACTGAGTTTAAAGGAAATTTAGAAAATTCAAAAGAAATACCTCTAAAATTTAATCTTGTAGTCACCTTTGGCATGAAATATAGTTATTTATTGACTACCATAATTTTGAGTTTTCTCTGAAGTCATCAGATACTAAAATATGAAAGATATAACCATTGTAAATTGATCAAACCAACATCAAACTTAACCAATCTTCTTAAAAAATAGTCCCACTGGGCATGCCAAAAAATATTATGGCATGGAATTACACTATTGTCAGAGGGTTTTAGACCATCCCACTCCTAGCCACAATGTGGGAGCAACTTCAAGATGTGGGTGTCCTACAGTGAGGTTGAACCTCCTGAGAAGGAAGACTTCCTCTTGGTAGATCACCTAAACTAATGTTTTTTCATGGAAAAGGGATAGAGAGGAGGTATAGGGTAACTAATAGAGATAAATAGGTGATGTACAAAATTTAAATGATACTCACATAATAATGAAATAAACATTGATGCAACATAATAGAATCTTTGCTCACACAATCTCACAAACTAGCTAATCTGCATAAGTATTTCATAAACTAGGATCACCAAGCAATGAATGAAATAAAGAAGAATTATAAGATTCACATAGAATACATTAATGGAATAAATAGTTCATGTTCAGACCTAAAAATAAATTTAAAACACCTTAAAATAGGTAATAAATAATGATAATTGACATAGAAGACACTCCTTCACAATACCATCATGCACAAGCTTACTAAACACAAGTTACAAGTAAGAGATAGGTGAAAATTTATCTTATTGATTCAAGAGGTCTTTCATATAAATTTTGAAGGTTTTTTTTTGCCTTTTAAAAATGAGAGTCTCGTCTTTTAATGGGGAATAAAATGAGAGATATAGGAGAAAGGGGAAGAGAGAGAGATAAGCAAGTAAAATAGAAATCAATAAATGAGATCCAACCACTTTCATGGGGTCTCAAACACCTTTTGATCAATTATCACTAATTATTTCTCAATGAATTAACCTTCATCAACTCTAAATAACTTTCAAGCCCTCTCATTGGTTTAGAAACACACTAGAAGATAATAAGTTGTTGAAGGTGCTGAGTCATGATCCATTAAAATGGGAAAGTCTCTAAAGACTTGAAAATTCATTGAATGCTCCACTGTCTATCTCAACCTCAAAAATATCCATATTCTTAATGAGCTTATAGTACCATGATTCATCTTGATATGTCCTTTACATTATTATAAATTCACATCAACTCATTCATCTGGTGTCCCTTTTGACATTCCTTTCATAGTCACAACTCTGCCCTTACTTCAAACCTTACACATAAGTCAAATATAGATGAAAACCAATTCCATTATTGGCTTTCATATCGTCATAATCTCAATGAATATCCATTGGCTACTTAGATTCTTGATCATGAATAAGATGTAAAACTTATGTCTGGGGGATTTTGAGAGGTTTAACCAAGCTTTAATGGTGTCATATGATTCTACAGTGTTTGTTTTGGTAACCCAAATCATATTTTGACCTTGCATTTATACATTTACCTACTTGGGTGGTGAAACCTTTGATATGGTATGTTCATCTATGTGTCATCTCTCTACCATGCTATTTATTTCATTTTAAAATAATGACTATTATCATATCAGACATGTGTCTTCATCCTATACCCCCTAAAACTTTATCAAATTTACTCCATCGATTTGCTCAAGAGTTTCCTACCTTTGACCTTCAACATTGATCATTGATCTTTGATTTGCATATGAGATTGTGACACTTAGCATCCCCACATGTGTTTTGTAGACCTTGTTATCAGTCTCCATCTAGTTAATGCACTTATGCCATGTGGTGGTATTACATGCAATTTGGGCTCATCAACTTATTGACTTAGATCTGCACTATCGATCTCTATATGGATGGTTGAATGTGCACCATAGATCTTTGATTACATGATTTAATGCACATCATTTATCTAATACCATATGATCAAACATGGGTCATTGATTTGATGCCAATTCATCGTGGTTATGACATATGTCACCAATGCATTCAATCTCAATATCCACTGACTTGTTGACCTCGTACTCACCACTGGATCTTCATCTACACAATTGAACACATGTTATCGATTTTTGATCTTGACTTATTGAATTTAGCTATCACCCACAAGCCATTGATTTTTTATCTAATCAAGTGAGGTTTTGACAATTGGTAGCCTTGCATCCAATTCCTACCTTGTTGAAGATTTTTGAGTCTAAATGACTATTTCTTATGGATTTAATTTGACGTCCCTTGACAAATCCCAAACTGCTAGATCATCTTTGAAGGCTTATATATTTAGATAGGAAACACACTAAGACACCAAACTTGTAAGGGATATTCATGACATAGAATGCATCATTTTTATGTAGTCCTTCAACTTTGGTTGATTTCCTAAGTACACTTATTAAATGCACAACTGAATTGACATGTTTAATCCTACATGATATGCTAAGACTACTAGGTTCCTCTAGGCTTGAGTTTCATATGTAGGCTAATTTTGGTGAACAATTACCACATGAGTCCAAAAGGTGTTGCAATCACCTTATCACTATCTCCACACATGGGAATTTTAGACACATATAGAAATGTGCCCCACAACAAACCTTTTATCATTTTCACCACGTGACTAACTACCTAGGGCAAACCCATTTGCCTTGGTGGAGTGTTATGCCCAACTCCTATCACATCAACCTGATCACACCAAATGACCCTCCATGGGACCTTGCCACATCATCAATCAACCACATCACTAACCAGCCACATCACCAACATGCCACATCACCAGGAATAATAGCCATGAATAGTGACTATGAATAATGATTCATGAATAATGACTATGAGTAGTGATGTCACACCTAACATAATATTAATGTGGGAGAAAATTATAGGGAGAAAAATAATCCTTGTGCGAATAAACAAGTAACACCAAGTATGACAGTGATGTAAAAAAGATAAAAATAATGTAATCAAAGTTAAGTGAAGAGAACTACATGAATCTTTCTGGTGTTCTTTCTTACATTTATTTTTCTGGAATACTCATTTCCACACAATCATAAATCATTAAGAAATCAAAAATATCATAATTATTATGTTAATTGGTTGAAAAATGATGATTTATTGACATCTTTGAATTTAATCAATTTCATAATCCTAAGCAATATGTATTTAAATGCATCTTGAAATGTCATTCTTATATAATTTTTTTTTTCTAACTGATTAAAACTAATGAAAGAAACATGTACTTCACATAAACACAATTCAAAATTATGTATGATTATATATATATATATATATATATATATATATATATATATATATATATATATATATATATATATATATTAAAATGGGAAGAGGTACATATTTAAAATTGTGATATTGTTTTGCGACCCATAGGTTTAAAAAACCCCTAAAATGACATTATGAATACTTTTTTCTAAATCAAAAAATTTAGGATTTCGGGAGAGAAATAAAACTGAGAGAGGATTGATGGAAAAATTTTAATGTTTCATACCTTTGTAACATTATTGTCATTTTACTAATCTTTAATAGAAATACACAATATTTTTATGGTTTATTGTACATTTATTACATTGTGTTAAGTTTTTATTCTTCCCTTTGGTCATTGTTTGTAAAAATCCCCTATATGAATGGTCAACTCCTCTGAACTTGAATCATTTGATGCACGTTTCACTAGCAGAGCTCTAAATGATCATGGCACAAAATAGGGAAAGGAAGTTTGTACTGCATGTCTTATATGAGGTAATGGTTCTAACCCATATACCCTTTCCCTCATGTTGTGCTTGATTTTATTGAATTTTAAATATCTTGCAATTGGTTTGAATATTTTACTCTTGTTAGTTATTTTTTTGGTCAAGTCCCCCTAAGTGTTTACTCAATTAGTGGGTTTGTAATTATTAGAAACCCCATAATGTTAAGCTTGAGGAAATTCAAAACATCACCAATTTTTTTTTTTTTATTTGCTAATGTTGACCATTATAAGGCTATTTTCAACCATACTCCCTAGTTTTTTTGTAATACTCTTGTGGTGTTTTATCATTGGAACATGGATTTCCAAGTCTTTGAGTAAGCTAAGCTCAAATAATAAGTCTACATTAAGCTTTCAGGTCTCCCTATCCCCCTTTGGGGATTTGTTGAATAACTCTTCAAACCTTTGCATTGATTCATTTTCCATAAGAAACCAAAATTCTACGTGGCTCACTTGCAAAAGTTAGTATGTGTTGAAATTGACCTAACATATGACTTGAAGGAAACTATTGATGTACAGATCGGTGAAACTCAATTTTCATAGTATGTGATTTACACTAATCATCCAAATCATTTTTTCCACTGCCAATACTTAGACCATATTATTTTAGAATTCCCTTTAATGGCTACTTCTTGATAGGATCCATAGGAAAAAGGTGTGACACAGAACAAGCTAACCAGATCCACTAGTGATAGATGGGCCATTGTGACTAATAAAAAAATGCTTTGAATTTTTTCAATGATTATAGGTTATAAGCTAATTTGTATCAACCCACAAGTGGTCCCATACCTAGCTTCTCTATTCCTAATGATAAAAATATATGCCCTCCACTACTCTCTCCCATGACATAGATAATGGCCAAAACTATATCCTCATAGCCTATAACTATCACCACCTAATCATAAAAACCCCCTTATAGGACAATAATCACAAACAAATGAAAATGTGGTATCATTTTATCATAAAAGTATGCTCAGTCGGCCCCATAGTCTCTCTCCTTTTGAAGATGTAAAATATGTTCAAGGAAAATGATGTCCCTTTAAAATGACTAAATTTATGTACAAAACCTAGATAAATCTTACATTCATTAAAAAATTTGTATCCTTAAATGATCTCAAATAGGTAAATAAGAGTCACCCTAATGTTTCCCCATGAAATTTTACTCTTTGAATGTTCATAGCCTCACTGAACTGATCTGTAGGTAGACAATTAGGGACAATTCTCAGAGATTTCATAATATGGAAGTGTTGTCTTTGAAAGAGGTTAATATTTATAATTTTATTCTTAAATTTAATGATCACATGATTTGGATAGGTGCACTCTGCCAGGTGTCTAATCATGATCCTGGTCATGGAGGAGTCATCATACTATTAACACCAGAGCTTTCATAGATTATTTTTTCTTAGGGTTTAGCCCTGCCCATCAAGTGGTGTGGACCCTTTTTTATTTTGATGGTTGACTTCTTGGGTTGGTAAACTTGTGTAATTCAAAATATGTCATTGAAAGAGATATAATTTCAAGTTAGTCAGAAGATTTGTTTATTGAATCTCACTGGATTATCTATGGTATTTTTTAAAATGGTAGAATCCAACAAAGATAACAAATGTTGCCTTCTTATGCATTGGTGTATTTGGGAGTGAGAATCATGATTCTACATGCATATTAAAATTGAAATATATGATCCTAGTCACAACAAAAAGAGATAATCTACTTCATCTTGATTTACTTGGTTAAACTTTAGACAAATTCAAGACATAGTGGTTAAAAGGCTAGATTGTGCTTTACTTGTAGAGTATGATTTTTTTTTCCTTCTCTAACCCCACTACTTGCCTAGTTTATTTAATCAATGATGAAATTATTTTAGATTATCAAACTATTTCATTATGTATTGAATGGATCTCCCATCAAAGCAAATCAACCAAAACCCAGTTCTATCTCAATACTGCTCATCTTAGCCATGAGATAACTTTGGGTCACATCAATTAGATTTAGAATCTAGTTTTTAGACCCACATGAGATACATGTTGGATTGATTTATGGTGTAATTCCTTTACTTATAATACCATATTTCTTATGTTTTATTGTAATTAAACATATATCTTTAGTCAACATTTTCATAAAGCATCATATGTTTAATTCCATAAGATTTCTCAATAACTTGAAAATTAGCCATTTAATGTTCATTTACAATCTCAAGCTACTTAATGGAGATAAATATAAAAATTGAGGAAGCTTAAAAAACCATGGGAGTCTAAATTAGAGCTAGAATTCAATGGTTGGGAGTGGGTGATAGAGTTACCAAATAATTATTTTCTCTTCTTCACTCTAGACAAACTATAAATAGAATTAAAGCTTTTAAAGATGCAAATGCTAGTTTAACAAGCTCCTGGACATCTTGTAATATTTGTTTCACCATTATCATGGAGTGTTTGATACCTAACCATCTTCCCCAACTCGTGAAGAAACTATCTTGAAATGCTTTCAATATTTCCCTTGCAAGATTTTTGAAGTACAAAGAGTTTCATGTGATAGAGCTCTTGGTGTGAATGATCTCAAGGAAGAAGTAATGCATATGGCCTCTAATAAATCATGGCATTAATGGTTTCCCATGTGAATTTTATCAGATCCTTTAGAATAATGTTGGACCATATCTTTAGAATTTATATTATGAAGTTGTTTTATCCAACTCTCTAAGTCCTCATCAATTAGGGTAATATCAAATTCATTTCGAATGTTGGAGATCTTGAGATTATTACTAATTGAATACCTATCACTCTTTTGAATTTCTCTTATAAAATAATTATTCAATCCCTTTCACTCAGGTTAAGACATCTTTTTCCCCTCATTTTTATAATTAAACAAAAAATATTTATCCAACACATGTATATTCTATACAATGTTATTACAGTTCGGGAGGGTACGGAATAGGCCAGATTCTTGGGTCAAAAAGCCATGTTTGTGAAGATTTATTATTAGAAATATTATGAAAATATTGAGTGACCCTTCATCATTATAATGCTTCAATATCTTGGATTTTTCCTCTAGTTCATCCACAAAAATAGTAAGTTATTTCAAAATGTTGGATCTTGTATTACCATTAATGGAGTGCAATCTCATAAGTTTGGGTTGTTTAGGTCTATTAGGAAAGGTTTCGCCTTGGCTCCTTATATATATTTTCTTGCTATATAAGGGTTCAATTAATTACTCTCTAATTTCTATTTAATAGGTTTGGTGAAAGAAATCTCTCTCCCCATTTTGAACAAAAACTCATCAATAGGAATTTTACATATGAATATTTTCTTAACCTTTTGGAAGAAGAAGATTTAGTCAAGAATGCCATGGAATGCATTGAATTTTTTGCCCTATGTTCATTTACTCTATTTAGTGGAGAAACACTTAATGATAAAGATAATATTTATCCCAAAAACATCCTTGGTTGGAATAATTTCAATGGAAATGGATTCATTTAGGTGTGTAATTTAAGTTTTTGGGCATTCTCTTTGCTTTTCAGGATTATCCATCTAATATTTGGTCATATGTTATTTAGAGGGTTGAGAAAAAGATTACATACTGGATCAGCAAACATATTTCTTTAGTAGTAAAGTTCCAAGTTTGTTCCAAAGTGTTGGTTGCTACTCATGTTTTCTATTTTTTTATTCGTATCCTTCTCAAGCTACCTATGCTAAATCAGAGAAGTTACTATGAGATTTTCTCTAGGAAAATTTTGAAGGCCATAAGGGTTTCCACAAGGTCTCATGGGATTGTTTTCCTATACCTAAGGCAGTAGAGGGCCTTGGGCTCATTGACATCAAGCTTCAAGGCCATGCCTTAAGTGTTAAGTGGATCATAAAAATCTTAGAATGATATGGTACTTGGAAGGTTCTATTGATGCATTCCATTATCTAAGGAACTCATTTTGCTATAAATTCATGGAAGAGGATTGATTTTAAAAATATCCTTCTTTCTCTTGTGCCAGTTTAAATTGGTGGAAATTTAGAGGTTAAAAGTATATGAAATTCCTAGTAATTTATCAAACACAAGCTCATCTAGGTAGGGTATGGTTTTAGAAATAGACTTTCTCTTAATTCTCATTCTCTTTGATGATATCCCATTTCTAATTTTCATAATGTCCCCTTTGTCATGGTCCCAAAGATTAAGAATCTTGGTATTTATAAAAATTGAATAATATTGGTGGTATATTATGCAAGGTTTATCTTAGGTGGGTGTCATGGGATATGCTTAATGAAATACCAGCTTAAGAATGATGATGGAAAAAACATTTTTGAAATTTATAACTCCATACCCGATGTTTTTTCCATAAGATTGGTGTATCTTCTAGAGTCCCATGGTGGAAATACTAGTATTGGCCTACTATTAATCCTTTCTAATGTTATAAACTCAATATTGGGTATCATCTTCTTTCCCCTCAACATATTCAAATTGAAATCCTCAACCACCATTGGAAGTGAAGGTCCTTAGATATTGTCTAGGATCGAAGGTTTTTAATTATTTGGAAAACCCATATTGAGCTTTAAAAAGCTCATTTTATTTGGTGTATTCTCTACTAGGGCCTACTAGTTAGAGATCATCTCAAGCACATGGGGATTTTAAATCCCACTTTATCTAACTGTCAAACCTTTAAACACCTTTTCTATTTTCAATCCCATGGTTAATCTACCTAAAAATGAATTCATAACCTTTTTCAACCTTTTATTCTAGAATTATTTACTTGGAAAATGGTTCCTCTTTGGGACTTAGCCATATTACCTATAAGACATAATACTTTTTGATAGATATTTAATGTTGATATTATTTTTCATATAAAAATATATATATATCATGTTATTTTTAATAATGAAGTTATGGAAAGAGATTTTTTTGGTTTCTAAAAGAGTTAATGTTATCTCTGATGTTTTTCTTTAGATCCAAGTCCAGGTAGAGAAGGTTTGCTTGGAGATAGAACACCTCTAGATAATTTTGTATTATTGGAGTAATGCTCTATGTGATGTTATTCAAGTTCCTCTTGACCCTCCCCATATTTATTCTCCTTCTTAGGACCAAGGCCAGGTTTTTTTTCCTTGTTATTCTAGGAGTAAGCTTAGCTCCTATCCCCATTCTTTTTAGACTTAACCTCCCTACGGTGGTGGCATGTTTGATCATCTTGGAAGCAATGGTGGTAGTGGTTGGGATGTTCCTCCCTTGAATAAATTTCCATGCTTGGATCTTTACATTTTTCCTTCTTGGTGGGCCAATAAAACTAAAGAAAAAAACCATAATGATGGGTGGGATCTTGTACTTGACACAATAGATCCTCCAGGCACTAGTGGTTGGGTGGATAGGACTGATAAGCCCCCTCCTCTCCCTCATCTAGCCATAATGTTCACCAATTCTACCTAATTTACTTGTTCTTTATGATGAGTGGTCCTCAATTTTAACACCTTTTTTATTTTATTGAACCACAGTTTTATTATGGCTATAAATATTATACAACTTTAATTTTAAAACTATCTTGATGATGTGATTTTTATGTCTTGAGACTTTCTCTAGCTCAATGTGACTCACATTCTAGGGTGTGATTACATCCACTCATCTTTAATATGATTAACATTCTAATTTTATGTTTCATTATTAAAAGTATAAAAACACCAAAAACCAAAAAAAATATGAAAGCTATGATTTATGTCCACATGGCCCAACAACCATGAAAAATAAAAATATAAAAAAATTAATAGACTTTAACAAATAAAAACTATTAGAAAATGAACATTAATATATAAGGTGATATGAAACAATTAGACCAAAACATTAACTAGTTACAATATTAGTGGCAAATGCATCCACATATACAACAATGTCCATATGTGTTGTACTAAAGAATAACACCACAATATCCTTGATGAGTATCATGAAACATGTGCATCACACTTTCCAAGAACTTAATTCATGTAAAAATGAAATCTAATCAAGAAACTATATGACAAACAAGATTTTCGTGGGAATCCAAACATGTCACAATGGCTCGTACTTATTAAAAATTTCTAGGAATCACTAAATGTAAAATTTATCATATTATCTAGAGAAGAGATAGTAAAATCACATGGATCTACTAATTAGTAGAACATATTCAGAGCATATAAATTGATGTCTAGGTGTGTTATTGGTTGAATGAATGAAATATAATTAAAAATCCTATCAACATACATAATGATATAATGTTGACACAAGGCTCACATACACCACTTTACTCATTCATTCAAATATGGAGACATTACATTGACACAATCATTAACTCAGGTCTACAAATTTCACATGCAACCTTACTACATTGCATAGTCAGTTGATACAAGAGCATCAATGTAAGGTTAGTAATGTTGCATAAAAAATACTAATATTAAGTAAAAAATGACTATTTTATATGTTTAATGTTGGATAATGGTGTTTTTGAATACCATTTACCCCTACACTATTTTATCATTTTTGGGAGTAAGATGCCCATGGGGTACAATAGAAGATGTATGGGAAGCATAAATGGGATTTCCACGCTTGTCACAATGCTAATAATGTAGTTCCAAAAAAAAAACTTGTGCTCATATTATTTAAAAGAAGAAAAACTAGTTTTATTTCTTAGATGAGTTGTTTTGGAGGGGAATGCACCTTGGGTGTAAGCAACCATTTCAATAACTTTAAGATCATGATTAGTGATGATTTCATTTTTATAAGGTGGAATAACAAAAAGAAATCATCTCGCTTCCCCTAGCATGAAAAAGAAGAAAATTTTACTTAATAAAGAAAATTTTCTACATGTTTTATGATTTTATTCAAAGAACAAAGGAAAAATGTTGAAGATAGAAAATTCACAAAAAAAAAAATGGACATTATATCCACAATGTTTCCAAATATTCATTATGGATAAAGAATATAAAATTATGAATAAAATTTTATGGATTCTACCCACAGTTTTATAGTAGAAACATAAAATTGTAACAATTGTCACAATTCAAAAATTGTGACAAAATTTACAACTTAAAAGTTGTGTAAATTATTAGATCTAAAATAATAGATACATATAAAAAAAATTAACATTTGTAAAATTAATATAAGTCACACACAAGTTAACCATTGAGACATTATCATAAATAAAAAAATTGTAACATTGTAACATTATATTTTTTTTGGGTGTCTCTATTGTTAAGAAATAACAATGGATAAATTTTTTTAATCTTACTATCTATTAAATGTCCAAAGACTAATATTATAAATATATCAAAAAAATTATCCATGAAATACTTTGAGTTATTTTTTTAAAAATTTATAAAATTATTATTTAAAATTTAGAATAACTTTTTAGAAATTTAAAATTTAAATATTATTAATTTTTTAAATATTTATGGACTGCAAAAATCAATATATAATTGTTTACCCTAATTTTGGTTTCTAAACAAAATAAGGAGTAAGTAAATTATAATTATATAAATGTAAGTTTGTATAACCGAAACACGTAATTCAGATTTATTTAAAAGGATAAATAATGGAAACAAGCCCAAGTGTCACAAGTGTAAAGTAAAGAAAATAACGGAATTGACTAAAAGGTGAAGAAACAACCATATTTTGATAGTTCTATTTTTTTTAACCTCTAATCTAATTGTGTTGATTATTTTTACATTTTCCTAAATTTATATATCTATGCACTACTTTGAGATAAACCAATACTTATACAGGTCTATTCTAGATGAGTCCAGTCACAACAATCTCGACCACTTTGATTATGCCCATGTGTCAGTAGGTTTATCATTATGCCATTGGGTGCATCTCTGTAAGGTTTTTATGGTTCTTATTTGTAGCATCTTCCTGATTGTAATTATACCTTCACTTTGTGGATGTGTAGGGATAAATATGCAATGTCACTAAATATTTATTTTGACCTAGCTTACACAATCCAAAGAAAAACAAAAATAATGGAGTTTGGAAACCTTTAAAGTAGTGTTGAAAGTTATGTATCTTACATCCTCAAAATTATACCTCCACAAATTTATTGTGGTGTGCGATTGGAATATATTAAGTGTTTTTATATACAATATTTATAAATTATATAGAACCTAAGCTTGGCAAACTTAGACCTTGGTTGTTCCTCTTAGTTCTAGAACTTTCTTGTTTCTATAACTCTCGCATATATTCTATCCTATTACCGTTGGATTATCTCTTAGTCTGACCAGTCTTATGTTGATTACGCAGGACTTCTATCTTGACTTGAATGCTTAAAACCTACTTATATTATGCCTCTACAAGTTCTAATCCTATACCTATTTTCTAACTACTAGGGCACTTGTGTCAATCTCATAACCTTGCATCAATGCTAGTGTCCTACCCTAATGCAATCATTTAGTACCCTAAAGTCATCTAATTTGCAAATAAAATGTATCCAAATGGTCAACTTAAGTGCTATTTTGAGAGATATTCTCTTGATAAGAGTGGTATGTATACACAATACCTCCTCATTCTAAACTCACATAATATTCAGTCTAAAGGGAATTCAAAGAGCACTCAATTGAGCAAATATTTCTTATTTTCTCATATTCATATATCAGTCATAGGAATAACACACCTATAGGTCTGAAGTACTAAAGGAGTATCCCAAGAGACTAATTTTCCAAGTTACAAGCTAGGCCATTATTGTACTTCATGTTCACATTATCGCACCCTTATACATACACAATCCAACACATTAAGGGATAAATGCATTAGTTTTAGGCCCTCTTCAGAGTAGTGGCTATGTAGGCAACACCCACTAACAAAGAGGTCTTTGGGGTTATCTCAACACTGTGAACCCACTAACCCTTTTTTACCAAGCTCACTATAAAGATGAAAAACTAGTGTTCGATCATTTCATGAGGAGAGACAGTCCATGACCTAAATCTAAATGCACAAGAGTGAAGGCTACAACAAGACTAGATGCATCTAGGTGGTTGTACCTATTTTTGGTAGGTATTTTGTATAGGACACCTTCATCCTACATAGATAGTAGTGTCGATGCAATTTTACAAGGCACCAGTGTACATAGCTATAGAGGTACTAAATCCATAATTTGATGAATTGTTCTAGAGTCAACTTCTAGTCTACTTCCTACTTGTTCCAAATCCAAAATTGTGTTAGCATCAGAACTAGATAAGTACATTATTTATTTGTCATTTAAATATCTAGTATAGTTTTTCTTTCCATTTTTAACATATCTTAGATTAATAAATTTTATCTATGTTTTACATGAGCGTAGCAATTAATTGGTCTACTATAGATCTAATTTACACCCTTATGCATTGTCATTTCTATATTCTTAACCCTACCTACCCAAGTAAGGATCCATATTCAATTTAGGGTTAAACATTTGGTGGCCCAATCGTTGAGCTCCAAACCCTTTGTAAAATTGGGTTTTTTATGATTTATCTATTTATAATTGCTAATTACTATAAAATATGTGAAATATGAATGCGTTCATCACCCATTTTGGGTTCTAATTTGTTATACTTATTGAGGTTTTCTATATTAATTGCCTTGTCAAATCTATTAAGAAAATTCATGAGCATAATAAGAGCATTTTAAAGCATAGACAACACTTGATATCTCTTCATAAAAACTTTTTAAATGTTATAGATAGGGTATATATATGACAATGTGCATGCTTTCAACCATTTATTCTACCTAAGTCTTATTTGAGTGATAATTACCATCCCACCCCCATTATTCTCCTATGGATTATATTGGATTATGTGGTTCATGTTGTTACTACTTGAAGAGATAAGGTTTCTCAATCTACTCTACCACCTATTAATATACAACATGTGACTCTTAAGCATAAAATTGTTATAAAATCTAAGGGATATGACATTGTTTATCGTTTGGGCAATACACAAGCTAATATTTCAATCCTTGATCTCATAAAGCAATCTAACATTGACAAGGATATCTTATATGAGGTGTTACATGAGACCCAAGTTCCAAGTGATATTAAACTTGATTATTTTTTGGATATCATGAAATAATTCAAGACCAATTCCAAGCTCATTACCTTTGATCCAAAAAATTAACCATCTAAATATATTACTGACCAAGAGTTACCTTTATTCATATAAGTGACCATGAAAAATAAAGGCATCAAAAGGCTGCTCATTGATACTAGATTAGGCCTAAACATTTGTAGAATAAAATTATTAACCACCATGGGTATTAGTACTAATATTCTTTAAAATTTGGTTATGCATATAAAAGGGATTGATAATTCACATAGCCCTTTGGTCAGTCAAATCACTTTGGATTTGACATTGGAACAAAAAATAGTTTCAACTAATTTTTAGGTAATGCCTCAATCATTACATTATAATTTAATTTTGGGTAGACCTTGGATACATTCAATGGAGGCCATCCCATCTACACTTCACCAATTTTTAAAATTTATTCATGATGGGACATTATTAACAATGCACGTCAATGATGGACCTTTCAAATTTTTCAAAGTGATAAAACAAAAAATTGAAGGCATTCCTATAGTGGTACCACCTAAATAATGCATTCTTATTGAGCATATAAACACTTATGAAATAGGTGAGTCAATTACAATGAATCATTTATCTCTAGATGAAAATAAGGTGCTCCATATTAAGGATCAGATAGATACACATCAAGATCAAGAACCATTACCAAAGGAGACAATAAAACTACAAGAACTCCTAGCATTTTAGCTCCTTTATTGGTCAATATTGAATAGAAAAATGACCATATTTTAGATTATTATAATAGTCTTGATGATATAAATTATTATATGGCATATGATAAAATGTGAGAACTAAAATTTGATCCACTTGATCACCTTTCACATAACTTATTCGAACCTATAGGTCCTGGTACATATAAGCTAAAACCACTTGCAAAATCTACATAACTAATCCAAATAGAGGGAACATAAAAATAGAAGATGAGAATGTAAATGCTTATTAATCCATTCATCCTTATTAGTTAAAAACATTGAGTTGACATTATAAGGGCCAAATTAAATTACGTCATGTGAATAAAGTGGAATCTTCTCAAAAGGCTTCACAGCTAGATTTACAAATCACAACATAACAAGATATTATAGATACCATATTATCTATGTTACTTGAACATAAAATTATTTCCTTTCCTTATACTAGATACATATTAGGTAAAATACTTCTAATTGCAAGGGGAGTACCATATGTTAACTATCATAGGCTCATTGGCCACAATATCAATCAATGTGAGGCATTAAAGAACTTAATTCAGAAATATAAGAATGAAGGATGTATAAAATTGTGTCTAAAATATGCAAAATTCCAAATCCTTCCTTTATTTCGAATGAGAACCATCTTTCAAAGTGATCAGAACATGAATATTTGACTATCAATGCTAATATTTACGGGGTATATTGGTGCCATCTCTAGTTTGATAAGAACAAGTGGGATACAACTTATGGCACTACATTTCTTGAATAATTTGGACATACTATAGATGAACTAAAATATTATCCATTGATGCTATAATATGGAGGATACATTTTATTACCTATTGCCTATGGTACACATGTGCTAACTAGACCATATGGATATTAGATCATGAACCATATATGGAATTAAAAATTGAATAACATTGGCTAGTTGAGTGGAAATCCAAGATGGATTCTAAAAATATGTGTGTTAGTTTTCTTGGCATGGATACATGGATTTGCATACAACATGAAGGGTATGGTCATTTTCCCACTCCATTATATTTATGGAAACCATTGGACATAAACATTGAAGAAGTGGCAATCCATCACTATAAATAGAGGTTGAAAATTTTCCCAGGTGGTCCTATACCTTTTGATGATGAGGACTTGCTTGGTTAGAGATTTTCATATATTCCAAAAAAACCAAAGAAAAAATAAATCTAAAATTCAAATATATTTTCAGCATCTGCATGTTCTATTGGCTCCTTGGTATCTATGTTTT
The DNA here is from genome assembly GCA_037957365.1 of Torreya grandis. Classification (NCBI taxonomy): domain Eukaryota; kingdom Viridiplantae; phylum Streptophyta; class Pinopsida; order Cupressales; family Taxaceae; genus Torreya; species Torreya grandis. The sequence continues at coordinate 1,827,903 of JARHVA010001641.1, forward strand.
AGTTCCATGTTGATGGATAACATATCATTTACTTATACATAAACCGTTTCACACTTCTACTTGAGTGTGATATAAGCATACACAGATGCATGATCTATGTACTTATGGGTGTTGGGATTTCCCTCTATTCATGTCACTAGGACATAGGGGGTATCCACCTTATTTGATCTTGATACTCTTAGGTTATGTCATTCTATGGTCACATTCCATTATCATGTTGAGCTCTTATGTACTTACACATTCCTTTATCCATGCTTATATCTTATATAGGGTACTCGATATGCTATGCAATTGACATTTTTTTGCTAATACATTTGATATGTGAGCCATTATGATATGTTTATTTTAGTTGCTTATAATTTTCCTTTACGTATTTCCTTGAGTGTATTGCTTTGCTATTATCTTTCTTGTTTGAGCATTTAAATATGCTCCATTATTTGCAGCCCCTAAGCCTTTGTATGCCTTGTTTAACATTTGAATATGTCATTACTTATTGTATTAACATTTAAATATGTCATTATTGCTTTTATGGATATTTTAATAAGTCATGTCCAGTCAATTATGCAACATTTGAACATTTCCCTTGTTTATAGTCTCCTAAGACCATTATGTTTTGATTTTATTTTGAGTACTCTTGTGTGTGTGTGTGTGTGTGTTTAATTGTTTGTTGAGCTTGTACTATTACTATCTAGACATGCCATGATATTTATCATGCATCCTAGGCTTTGATGTGATAACATTATAGTGATTCAATGATACATTTACTTAGACATGTTCTTATATTTTCTACATGGTCCAGTCATATCCATATGGTTTTCTTCTCCTTTTAAGGTGAGGTAACTACCAATTTCTATTCTTCCCTCACATAAAATGGGGCATATCTATGGGGGCATTTCATATAGGCATGGATTCCACACATTTGTAGTTTGAGATATAGTGGGGGCATGTCATGGGGACATAGTTTCCATACATTCATAGTTTTCAGATTCAGTGGAGGTATGTTTTGGAAACATGTTCTCTAAACTTATTCAGTATGCAGTATACCTAGATTACAATGGGGGCATGTTTTAGAAACATGTCCTCCACATTGTTACATATATTAGTTTTCATATTTCTCCATATATAGTGGGGGTATGTTATGATAACATATCACTCACACTTGTTCAACTTTCAAAATTGGCAAAAGCACATAGTTATATGATTTAGATACACATTTTTGGCATAATTTTACACATTGGTACTAATGTTATACATAATTTCAACATGATAAATATATAAGGTGCATATTCTATGCAATGTGCACCTAATATTGTAAAATGAAAATTAGTTTCAGATTTCAAAACTCTTATATGGACCATCATCACCCACCAGGTAAGACTTTTATAGATTGTATTGAGCCAATCTACTACAGTAGGTAGTTTACTTATGATATAATTGAGGTGATTAAATCACTAAATATTTATAATTTTATAGGTTGGATTTGATTACATCATCCAACCTCACCATATATATCATATGTATTGAAGTTTTTAACTCATGTTGATCAGGTTTGTACAATTGAGATAATGTCAACTATTAGGTGGAAACTCACCTCTCTCCAAGGTTGGGGGCATTTATACACACACACACACACACACACACACACACACACACACACACACACACATTTATATTTGTGTGTGTGTGTGTCCTAATCTCATATCTATGTCATTATGATACATCTTTTCAAATTAATTGCAAATAGGCAAGGCAGTTACATTGATACACAAGTGCCCTCCTAAACCTTGCTCTTTCAATTTTAGTTAATTTCAAATTATTTCAATTTCATATTATATGCACTGATTATATATTGTAACATGATCTTGGTTACAAGTCAGTTGCCAACAAAACACACAAGTTTGGCTCATGTAAAGACAAGGTGTGTTATACACATCTAGGTACACATTATTTTCATTTAAACCAACAATTTGATTACTATATTAAAGGGGGTCAAATGTATATGATATTTATGAATTATATATCACATCAATCTTGTACACTTTAAAAAATTATACCTTTGTTATTTATCTCAATTGTAGACTTTTCCAACTTTCATAAGTCTCACATCTTCTCTATATTGTGCCCCTTCACACATCTCTTATTCTGACTAGTCTTATGTTGATGACTCAAGGATTCTATCTTGCCCAAATGCTTAAAACCTACTTATATTATGCCTCTAAAATTTTTGAGGTTGTACATATTTTTTAACTACTGAGAAACTAGCATTAATCCTAGGCACCTGCATCGATGTTAGTGTCTTACCCTAATGCAAGCATATAGTGACCTAAAGTCATATTATTTGTAAATGAAATGTATCCTAATGGTTAGCTTAAGTGATATTTTTGGGGATATTCTCTTGATATGAGTGGTATATATGCTTAAACCCTCCTAATTTTAAACTCACCTAACATTCATTCATAAGAGCACTCAAATAGCATTAAATTGAGAAAATCTTTCCTATTTTATCTTATTCTTATATCAGTCATAGGAACAACACACCTAAAGGTCTAAAGTATTGAAAGGACAACCCAAGATCCTGATTTTCCAAGTTAAAATAAATGTCACTATTATACTTGATTTCCACATTATTGCACCCTTATGCACACACAAGCCAACACATTATGAGAGAACTACATCAGTATGAGGCCCTCTTCAAATCAATGGCTATGTAGGAAACATCCACTAATATATGTGTCTTTGAGGTTAACTCGACACCTTGAGCCCACTAACCCATTTTTACCATGGTCACTATGAATATGAAGAACTAAGGTTTGATCATTTCATGAGGATCAAAAGTTCATGACACATATCTAAATTCACCAGAGTGAAGGTGATGACAAGACTAGAAGAATTTAGTGGTCGCATCTCTTTCTATAAGGTATTTTGTATAAGACACTTACATCTGACATAAATAGTAGCATTGATAAAACCATCCAAGGCTAATGCTAGTGTCTACGAATATAGAGGCACTAAATCTAGAATTCAATGATTATTCAAGAATCATGTTCTAGTATGCTTCTTGTGTTACCATCAAAACCATCTAAGTAGATTATTTAGTTTTCATTTTCATATCTAGCATGTTCATACTTTCTATTTTTGGAATATCTCAGGTTAATAAATTTAGTATATGTTGTACTCAAGTTATTAATTAATTGGCCTACTTTAGATCTAATTTACACCCATGTGCATTGTCATTTCTATATTATTAACCCTATCTACCTAAGTAAGGATCCATATCCATCTTAGGGTTAAATAGTTTCAACCTCCTTTTCCCTATAAGTGATCAATGTAATGAATCAATTATAATTACCCTCCTTTGGCACAAGGGATGATTCATAAAGACCAAGATGAATAAATCTTGCAATTGTGTAGGATTTGATTCAATGAAACATAACTTGAATATAGAATATTGGTTCTAGGCTATGCCTTTGGTGGAGTGGGGTGTCTAATATTATCCTCCTTCTCTCTATTGACTTTAAATACTCTTATTTCTTTATATTATTCCAAACTAGAAAATGGCTTTGCAAAAATTTGTATTTATAGGATGATCTTGGATGACCAAGGTATGTTGGCCATATTTTGAAAATGCAAATGAGAAGGGCTAAGGCTCATGATCATTGGAAAAAAATAAATAGACTCATAAAGATAAAAGAGACAAACCCATATGGGTATAATGTTTTCAATATGGCCTTTTACATGTATAGGTTTTCAAAAGGTACAAGTCAATCTTTATTTTTTAGGTATGGGTGGATAATAGATAAAATGTAGTCCAAGTGTTTAAATGGATACCTCCTAGATAAATTTTAAAAATCTATTGAGCTCCCTAGAAAAAATATAGACCTATGTGGGGTTATGGGGAATCCTATAAATGATTTAAAATACACAAGTTTTCCAAAGTCAAATTAGGATTAAAACATAAGAAGAAGGGTTTTTTCAAATGAATTTTTTTCCCAAAAGATAATAAAAACACTTTTTTGATGATTGATACATGGTTGGCTAGGCACGTGCACATGCACACACACACACACAAAGTAGAGGCATAATTATGGTGATGGGCCCTGAACAGGGATGATTGTACACATAAACAAACTAATGGCTTTGAATATTTCAAATAATTGTGTCTTACAATTACTATCACAATTTTAAAATTATGTTTGAACACATTTTATGAAATATGGAAGATCACATCTACATCCACTTTGACACTATCACATTCAAATTTAGCATCTATACCTAATTTAACACTATCGTATTCAAATTTAATAAATTTATTCCAAGTTCATAATTTTACACCCCCACCTAATTCCCTATTATATTCAAATTTAAATCTACACTCACTTTGACACTATTGCATTCAAATTTAATTTGAATTTTAGCCATCATCAAATTTTTAATTTGATAAACATGATTAATTCAAAACTCCATCCTAATATTATAATCTATTATTAGACACTTATAAATGATCTTTAGGCATTTATTAGTTTTTTTTTTTTTTATGATTGTAATGTCTTTGTTTATTTGTCAAAAATATGTCTAAGTTAAGTATTTTTGGTATGTTTTATTGTTTGTTATCAAGATGCAAGAGCATCCTAGGGGAATCAACAATCCTACATCACCAAAGTTTTGAAGCACAAAATGCATGGGTAGTAAAATAAAATCTTGGAACTAAATAATAAAGTGGAAATTAACTTGTACCATAGTGCATAGAGTCACTCAGGATACATGCATGAAGGATGCACAAAACAAAATCAAGAAAACACATAGTTCCAAGGAGATGATCAAAGTGAACAATGCATATAAAGAAGGAAAACCTACAACATGAGATATATAAATGAGGCACACAACTTTCAACATAAAAATTAAGGAAGCTAGATCGAGTGAGAAACCAATGATGTGGTCCTACACTTAGTCATTTATACTAGCCTTAGCTAATTGTATGATCGACATGAATTCATAATTTATATAGATAAGAAAATCTAAGGCATACCAATTTTATTTGGAAGTTATCAAAATCCTAAAGCTTGAGGTCCATAAAAGGCAATGTTATATCTAGGATGGGCCTATAATTTGGTGACAAGGCTACTTGGTGAAATTTATTTATTTCTTAACCGACCATGACAATGAGTAGTGACAACAACTATAAAAGGTGGAGTCAAGCCCATTTGAGGTTTTTTATGGTTAAAGGTTATTGATAATTTATATTTTATTTTAGTCGTTGTTGATAGGTGATGTTTTAAGAGAGTATAAATGAGGCCTAAGGGCCAAGAATATATCAAAATGTAAAGCTAATAAAGTTAGGGAAAACACACTATGAGATATTAAAAGGGAGCTAAGAGTCCCTATGAAAATATTCAAAGCTAACAATATCATGTATTTTCATGCATGATAATGAAATTGAGATTGATAATTTGTTGTGTAACTCTAAGGATTGTGTGGTGAGGCATACATTCACTGGAAACCCCAACCATGACTGTACCATGTATTATCATATCAAGATCACAAACCTTGATAAGATGCAGGGGAGAAGAAACTATAAGCAAAGAGTGAGAAAGGAAGGATGTTGGTTGATTTTTGAATGGGAGGCAACCAATAGACAAAGCATTGAAAGATAAAGAGGGATAGAAAACCACCAACTATGAGGTAACTATCAAAGGAATATTAAGAGATAAGGGTTGGTCAATTATCAAATGGGAGGCAACTAGCATATAGAGTGTTGTGGAAGGACTATTAGATTCTCGACTACCAAACAACTAGTGGAGTGTTGATTAGTAGACTTGTAGAATATGAATGTGAGGAAACTAATGGAGGGAAGGATAGTTGATCTCCAATCATGAGGCAAATAATTAGAGTGTTGAATGACAAATATTGATAGACTATTAAATGTTAGGCAACCAACAAAGAGCATACTAGTAAAAGAATAACATTTATCAAGGATAAATTGTATACAATTACAAGAAGAGGGTAAAAATAATGGTTCAATATTATAAGAGTGTTTATGTAGGATTATGCTTGTGAAATACAAATATGGGTGGTCTAAAATTGGGCATAAATAAAAACATTAATTTGATGTAGTTTATGCATACATGAAAATATTAGAGCACTAACTGATTACTAACTATAAGGTAATCGATTGTAAAAAAATAAGAGTGTCAATTGATCACTGAGTATGAGGTAGTTAAGTGAAAAAATAAGTACCTGATCATAAGTATTTGATCATAAAATAAATAAATATGACTGCAAATAGAATCACTGATATGATGAAGTCAATGCACAAAGGTGACTATACAAGGATAGCTAATAGAAACACAAATCTAAGGTAGTTAGGGCATGAGATAATCTTCCAATCAAAGTATTGAGTTGAAGGTGACAAAGAAGTTCTCTATCAAGTGTAGATAGGTATAAAATGAAGATCACGAGGAGTGATGTAGCATTATATATAATAATAACATAAATAAGAAGGTTTGATCGAACAATAAATTTCACATAAGAGCATTGAGATACCTATAGGAGAGAACCCTCAAAGAGTTGGAGGCATGTGAGATATCACCTAAGATTTGATGTGCCAAGGTTATCTAGTGGATAATACCCAAAGGAAGAGGTGATATGGGTCATAGATGTCAAGAAAAATTTCATGTTGAAGAGTGTTGAGGACTCCATAGGAGTGAATTATGCATGGAGAAGGTCATATAGAGTGGCACAACCTGGAGCTAGTGATATTTTGAAACTAAGTTGAGATGGAGAGTCAAAGAGAGGGTGGGTAGATGTAAACACATGGTTTCCAAGCTACTATACCAAGTGGTGTACTCATAGAGATACCTCTAATGAAATTGAAGTCTTGACATCAATTTCCCATAAGTAAGGCCAAGTAACTAACCTTGAGAATATGTCTAAGGGCAATGGGGAGCTTGATGTCTAAGTAGGAAGGCATTGGGGTGAGATTTTCATAAATATAACATGTAAGAAAGAGTTGATAAGGAGACATAGTTGATACATAACACAATGTGTGATTAAAAGGTGGATATTATTACACCAAGATGACAACAACATGAAATATGTGTTGAATGGAGTGAAGTAAACTGCACATGAGACAGGGATACAAGGAGGAATAAAAGACCACAAGTATTCTTGTGTGTGGTGTTGATGATGTGTCAAAAAGAAGTTATTAAGAGTGCAACTAGGAGTTACAGAGTGTAGTAGGAGCCAAGGTTAAATGCATACACCCTAGGATGAAAAGATACATCCAAAGAAGGAGGTGAAAAGGTAAACCTATAGTTTAACCTAAGTTTTCCAGGAGACAACAAAGTAACATACAAGGATGTAAAAAATGAGAAAAGAAGGAAAACACAGATATGTGTTGCAAAGGAGGACAACCAATAAAATAGTAAATATGATCTACTAAAAGAGTTTTCCAGTATCAAGCTAACAATAAATTAGAGAGAATAGTTCATAGTGCACATGAGAGAGAACAAAAGGTCACTATTAATGAAAGGGTAGGACTAGAGAAAGAGAAGAGTTGATGAGGAGAGATTGAAAAAAATGGACAAGTGTATAAGTGTGTGTAATGAAGGGCAAAATGGTAAAAGGATAAATGAGAGACTAATGGGTTGCACACCATGAACCCTAGGAAGAGAAATCTAAGGAATAACATGCAATCAAGATTAATTTTCATGAAGGACTGACAAAGATGTGCTTGGTATGGAAGGAATGACATAAAAAATCAAGTATACATAGATGTTTCAAGGAAATGTTGCCTTGGGTGAAACTAAATAATAGTAAAACATCAAACTTTAGGTAGATATCATAATGGCATAGTAATAAAAAAACATGCCAAAGGAGGAAGTGTTGGCCATTTTTGGCCTACATATAGAGCTTTCAAGGACTGAGAAATGTTCCTAATTGAGATAAGGACCCAATGATAAAATAGGAAGATCATTTTGCTTGAAAACCTTTTGAAACACCTTAGGTCTACTTAAAGTGTAATTTGTCATCCTCTAAGGATAGATCTTGAGTTGTAGAGCCTCCATGAGGTGTCAAAATTGATTGAAATAGATATGGAAGTGCACGAATTTGATATGGTTCTTCATTATGTTTAACTTGACATTTGAGTCTAGTGATATAAATTCCAAGGCCTTTTTCTAGTGCTATATCTCACACGTGTGGATGAGTCAAGAAGAATTGGTCACATGGGTCTGTCCATTTTTATGCCTAGGACATATGCATCAAGTTTTAACCCATCTTCCAAAGTGCATCAAAATATATTGAGGTCCAAAGTTTCCCTCTCAACCAAATTCCTCTATTTTTCTATAATTAGCCATTTTCACAAGAATTCAACAGAGCCAAGCGGGCAATTTTCTGGCATTAGATATCGCACATGTGATAGTTTTTAAGAAAAGTGATCACATGGGTTTACTCATTTTGGTCTCTAGTTTCTACGCAGTAAGTTTCAACTCCTTTATCAAATCATAAATGAAGTTACACATGATTAAATTTGGCTCCTCAATCATTATTTTCTATGTTTTCCATACTTAGCCAAATGAGCTTGACCATCACCAGGACATCACAGAGAAATGAGTAGACCAGTGAAATTATGTAATTTTTATCTTGCTAAAGAAACCTCATATGACCAATAGATCAAGTTCAAATGTATATCTACATGCTAGGAACATCCTCACAAATTTATAGACCGACACAAACTTTTTGGTTCGAGTTAGAAGCTTCTAAAGTTAGACTTGTGAAGTAAGATGTTTGCGCTAATGTCAAACTAAAGTTTAGGTAAAAATCTATATGTGCTTAAAATTTATGGTCTGTAAGACATCATATATGTTTTATGAGATGATAAATGATAGTTGGTGGGGCATCAAATTTAAAGACAGAATAAGATAAATCTTATTAAACTTAAATTTGATGGTCACGTGATCGTCAATGATGGTCACGTGAACATCATTTGATGGGAACAAGGATGCCAATTTTAAGACCATGAACTAGCCATTTTCTTTCAAATAGTAGGTCTCAACAAGATCTATGGTCCTCATTTGATCGTACATCTTGATTTAATGGTGCGAGATGGGTCAAATAGTCAGAGAGCACAAGAACCCACCACGTGGCATAAGCATGTGAACTAATAGACTGATAGTAGGATCTTAAAGATTAACATGCATTTGATATGTGGCATAAGTAGGGATAAGGTTTATAATTTAAATATATATCTAAGGGCTTGCATTCATTCAAACCTGGCAAATCCAATAGAGTGAGCTGAATTAAGGGTTAATGGTCCAAGTTGGATTGCCGACAACCAAAGAAAAGGATCGAACCTCGAGACATTTTGATGAAGGTCAAGGAGATAGTTTTCAATCTAAGTAAGGTAATCAAAAAGAACTAAACTCAAAATGGTGATCTGAGTTAAACCAGATGAACATTTTAGGGATTGAAGGTTTCCATTAAAGCCCTATAAAGATAAAAATAGGTCTTTTGGACATAATATGGACCAAGATTGGTAGTTTGTCGATGGAAAAGGGACCTGTGCATATATTGAGCTCTTAGTTTTCACAAGGTTCAAATGGTAGAATAGGTTTATTTAAACTTAATATATTCCAGATCGAGACTATGTGGCCTATAAGCTTTCCTATAAATAGGGAAACTATAGAAAAACCAATGGAATGATTGGTTTTCAATCTATAAAGAGATCTGTGTTCATTTATAATGTCAACGAATAGGTATATTTATCCATTGAAAAAAGACCAAATGAGAATCTATCAGTTATAAGGCATAAAGGTTTGGTCCTCATCAACATATTAGGTAGAGGTGGCATGGAGTCTTGAGATGAAGACCTAGCAGTTGCATAAGAATCATGGAGAATTAAATTCTTTTGCAAATCCCTTTGAAAGTATGCCTTCTTGATAATATCATGACTCATTTGCATCCTTGAATTGGTCCTAATCCATTAAAAGTAGTTGGTCCTTTTCCAATGCATAGTTCCCTCTCTCTCATTTTTCTATAAATGTAGGCTTCAACTTGGTAATCCTCTCTTGGGCACGACTAGACTCTACCCAAAATTTGATCTTTGTAACCTCTTGAGATGGCTATAGGACTCTTTTTTAGATTTTATGATTCTAATATAGTGTGTTAATGTTAGATTAATTTTCATATGTGGTATAAATCCCTCCTTTTTCAAATTTTGATTTCACCTAGTTATTAGTTCTTATTATTTTATAGGTCATGTTTAGTGTCAAATATCATTTGATTATAGCTAGCAAGTGGATATATTGATTGGTTAGTGCCTTGAACTAGGCCTCTCCATCATTTCCCTTAGGGTTTGATCATTTGGTGAATCTTTGCATGAAATACTAATGCATAAACATCCATTTGGAGTTGTAGATCCAATCTCATTAGTGTTTTTTAGAAGTTTAATAGAGTGGATGAACAATCACATTACTGGTGCATCACCTCCTTTACATGTTTTTATGTATTGTTACCCATTTCTCTCCCTCTTTTCCAGTCAATTTTAGTTTAGATTATAGATATAGAAGGAAGCTAACCTTCTCATAATGTCTAACCCTATCATAGGTGACCCATAGCCTAGGGTCAGTCCCATGTTGGTCTAGAGCTGAAAAGAAGACATAAAGTAACCCCTTCTCAACTAGGGTGCAAATCTAAAATGCCAATAGTTTTGGCATTCCTAGTGGGATACATTGGAACTTGTCTTGATGGAATTATTATTGAATTAGTGTTATTCATGAATAATTTGGTGATTTCAAGCTCAAGAAATTGTTTCTAAAAGTCCAAGCAATGTTTAAGTAAGTTCATTTTCATTGCACTATCCTGATGTTATTTTCATGGCTATGTATGAAGGAGATCTCTATGCAATACCTCCTTATCAACCCTATGATGAATCTTAACAGCCTCTTTATGATCCATATGAGCCTAATTAGTATTAATAGGAGATTTATCAAATCCATCATGAGCCTTATCAAGTTTCCCATGATCCTTATTATCAAGATCATGACTCTTACCTTCCTTATGAACCATATCAGCCTCAAGACCAAATTTCACCTTTCCCATATGGATATGATGTTGCATGTGATCACCCTTATCTCCAAGAGAGAATGGATGAAATAGATCTTAAATTTATAGCATATGCAAGAAAAGTATGTTTAGATTCCCAGTATGAGCAAGTGAATGAGTAGTTTTTTCAGAATGTGTCTAATGATCTAGAAGAGAGGCTTGAGTTTAGTAGCTTTGTATTAGATAATGCATAGGATTATGATATGCAACAAATTTAGTTGAATTAGTTGTCTCAATAATCCTCTTGTATTCTTTACCAACCTTTTTATGTTCCTTATTCTTATAAAGTTCTTGACCATGTTCAGTATGAGCTAATGGAGATCCTAGTTGGAATCAAGAACCTATTCAAGAAGATATTGATTTGCCTATTCAAGAGGCTAAAGCTTCTTATATTCCCTTTTATTCACCACTTACCCCTCAAGCTCAATTTATCTATGAAGACAAAAAAATTTAGACCTTGATGAGATAATGGCTAAGTGGAAAGAGCAGAATGTGGAGATTGTTAAAAGTTTCTCTTTCCCTCCTCTCCAAAATTCCATTGTCCTCAAGATCCCAAATTTTGATCATGATCAACCTCTCATGCTTTATACTACCTCTCAAACAAAATAATTTCATCATCCTCCCACCATCTCCCTTCTTCAAGAGGAGCATGTTCTATGGGAAATAGAGGAAGAGGTTGTAGCTACAAATCAAGATCTTGAGCAATGTGAAGAGGATGCTTCAAATGTGTATGATGAAGAGATCTTCATTGATACTCCACTTGAATTCCAAGTTGAAACTGATATTCTAACTCATATTGAGGAAGTTATCTCAGGTATGTAGGAAAAGGATGGTCTCAATATGGAATAAATCCATGAAAATTTGATACAATTTGATGTCACAAATGAGACTGAGATATCTCCACTTAAGGAAGATCAATATACCTTTCAACATTATCTTATTCAGATTGATCAAAGTGAAGAGAAAAAATATGATTGGCTTCTATATCTTGAATCTCTACAAGAGATTGAAGATCTTTGTAAGGGAATGATTCCCAATGGGGAGCATGATGTTCAAAAATTTGATCAAAAATTACCTATTCAAGATCATGATACAAATTTGGTTGATTATTCAGAGCTCCTTGGAGAGTTGAATTAACTTACAATAGTTGCTAAGAAGGATAAGGTCATTCAAGAATCAAGCATAAATGAAGTATCACTTGACAAGGTTATAGCTGACAAGCAATACGAAAAGGATCTAGAAATACAATATGAATTTGTCTTTGTTGGTGACTAGTTTGTTGTTGATGGCTCATTTAAGGAGATGTTAAGAGAAATAATTGGAAAAAAGAGTGCCTCTTCAAAGGTCATGTTCAATAAACCCCCTACTTTGCAACTTGTACCATCTTTTGTAATAATAAAGTTCATGAATTTCCCTTTTGATATAGGTGGATCATGTTTTGTCATGGTTAATTAGGTTAGTTTTTTTAATATTTTTTCCTAGATAAGTGTTTGTTTGCACATTTGATTTGTTAGGATAGTTTCCCTACTTTCTTTTATTTCTTCCCTATTTTGGTAGAGTCCATTGTCTTTAAAAATCAAGATGTTCCTTGTTGTCATGGAATAGATGTGTTATCTTTTGTGTTCCAAGAGTCATGTACATGGTCTGAGTTCAAGCATAATAGGCATGATGCCCAACTAAGTCACCAAAGATGTTGGCCATTTGTGGCCTACATACAAAACTTTCAAGGACTGAGCAATGTTTCTGATTGAGAGAAGGACCCAATGATTAAAGAGGAAGATCATTTTTCTTACAAACCTTTTTAAATACTTTAAGTCCACTTAAAGTGTAATTTGTCATCTTCTAAGGATAGGTCTGGAGTTTCAAATCCCCCATGACGTGTCAAAAGTGATTGAAATAGATATGGAAGTGCATGAATTTCATATGGTTCTTCATTTTGTTCATCTTGACATTTGAGTCCAGAGACAGAAAGTCCAAGTAGGCTTTTTGATGATTTTATATCTCGCACATGTGGATGAGTCAAGAAGAATTAGTCACATGGGTTTATTCATTTGTATGCTTAGGACATATGCACCAAGTTTTAACCCATCTGCCAAAATGCATCAAAAGATATTGAGGTCCAAAGTTGCCCTCTCAGCCAAATTTTGTTGTTTTTATATACTTAGCCATTTTCACAAGAATTCAAATAAAGCCAAGTGGGCAATTTTTTGGCATTAGATCTCACACGTGTGATAGTTTATCAGAAACATGACTACATGGGTTTGCTCATTTTGGTCCCTAACTACTACATGCAAAGTTTAAGATCTTTTGCTAGAGCACAAATGAAGTTACACATGATCAAATTTGGCTCCTCAGTCAAATTTTGCTAATTTTTCCATACTTAGCCAAATGAGCTTGATTGTCACCAAGATGTCATGAAGAAATAAGTAGACTAGCTAAATTGTGAAATTTTTATCTTGCTCAGGAAACCTCATGTGACCAATAGATCAAGCACAAATGTAGATCTACATGCCAGAAACATCCTTAAAAAAATTCAGACCCACACGAGCTTTCTGGTTTGAGTTAGAAGCTTCTAAATTTGGACCTTTGCAATAAGATGTTCACACTAATGCCAAAATCAATCTTGGAAAAAAATCTATCTATGTTTAAAATTGATGGTCTAAAAGACATTATTTACATTCTACAGGATGATAAATAACAGTCGGTGGGACATCAAATCTAAAGACAAAGCAAGACAAATCCTATTGAGCTTAAATTTTATGGTAATGCAACTTTCAATGATGATCATGTGAACGTCATTTGATAGGAGTGAGAATGTCAACTTTAAGAGCATGAAATAGCCATTGGCTTTCAAACAGTGGGTCTTGATAAGATCAATGGTCTTCACTCAATCGTACATCTCGATCCAAAAGTATGAGATGGGTCAAATAGTTAGAGAGCTCAAGAAGCCACCACATGGCGTAAGTATGTGAATTGATGGACTAATAGTAGGATCCTTAGGATTAACATGCATTTGACATGTGGCATAATTGGTGACAATGTTGACAATTCAAAGATAGATTTGAGGGCTCACATTTATTTGGACCTAGCAAACTAACGGAGTGAGCTAAGTCAAGGTTCAATGATCCCATTTGGATTGTCGATATCCAATGAACAGGATCGAGCCTTGGGACATTTTGACGAAGGTCGAAGAGATGATTTTTGACCTAAACAAGGTAATAACATAGGAACCAAGATCAAAATGGTGATCTAAGTTGAAACAAATGAACATTTCATAGATCAAAGGTTACTATTAAAGCCTTGTAAAGATAAAATAGGTCTTTTGGACCTAATATAGACCAAGATCAATAGTTTATCAATGAAATGGGACTTTTGCATATATTTAGCTCTCATTTTTCACAAGGTTCAAATGGTAAAATAGATTTATTTAAACCTAATATAGTCCAAATCAAGACTATGTGGCCTATAATCTTTCCTATCAATAGGGAAACTATAGGAATACCAATGGAATGATTGGTTTTCAATCTATAAAGAGATTTGTGCTTAGTTACATCCTCAACAAATAGGTATATCTAACCATTCAAAATAGACCAAATGAGACTCTATCAGTTCCAAGGCATAAAGGATTGGTCCTCATCAATAGATCAGATAGAGGTGGCATGGAGTCCCAAGATGAAGACCTGGCAGTTGCATAAGAATCATGGAGCATTAAATTATTTTGTAAATCCCTTTGAAATTGTGCCTTCTTGATAAGATCATGACTCAAAAACATCTTTGAATTAGTGATAATCCATTAGAATTAGTTGGTCCTTTTCCAATGCACATTTCCCTCTCTTTCCTTCTTTTCCTATAAATGTAGGCTTCTAAGCCTTGAAAACAGCTTGGTAATCCCTCTCTTGGGCATGACTAGACTCTACCCAAAACTTGATCTTTGTAACCTCTTGAGATGAATAAAGGACTCCTTTTTAGATTTTATGATTTTAAAATAGTGTGTTAATGTCAGATTGATTTGCATATGTGGTAGAAATCTCTCCCTTGTCAAATCCTGATTTCACCTAGCGATTAGTTCATATTGTTTTATTAGTCATGTTTAGAGTCAAATATCATTTGATTAGATCTATGAAGTGGATATATTGATTGGTTAGTGCCCTGAACCAGGCCTCTCCATCATTTCCCTTAGGTTTTTATCATTTAGTGAACCTTTTCATGAAATACTAATGCATAAATAACCATTTGGAGTTGTAAATCCAATCTCATTAGTGTTTGTTATAAGTTTAATAGAGTGGATGAACAATCACATTATTGGTGCATCACCTCCTTTACATGTTTTTATGTGTTGTTACTCATTTATCTCCCTCTTTTTTGGTAAATTTTAGTTTAGGTGATAGATCCAAAAGGAAGTCAACCTTCTTAGGAGTCTGACCCTGTCATACATGACCCACAACATAGGGTCAGTCCCATGTTGGTCTATAGCTGAGAAGAGGACCTAAACAAACCCCTTGTTAGCTAAGGTACAAATATAGAAGACCAATATGAAGAATCAAAGTTAAGTTGAGTGTAGTTGAAGGCTAGTAGAGCACCAAACTTGAGGGAAATAGCAAGAGTGCAAGACTAAGAATGTTATGGAGAAGGAGATGAGTAAATAAGAAGGATATAACAATTACCTAGTGTGAAACTAACGTTGTTAGAGTTCCAAACTTTATGAAGCTATTAGGAGGATCAAATGTATAAAGACACACCAAATAAGATAGAACATGAGGAGAAGAGTTGCGTGGAAATCAAAAAAGTTGGAAAAGTGCAGAACGTGAGACAATTGGTAAAGATCTGAAAAATTGAAGTAGGTAGATGTATGAAGTAAAGGAGTGTTAAAAGGAATGTCAATTGAGAAATGAGTTGTGCAAAGAGCATTACATAAGAAACAATGAAGGATAATACTAAGCATATTGATCAGGAGGCATACATATGAAGGAGGAAGATGTGTTGTATTAGCTATTATTAATAAAATCTCTGATGCATATGTTTTTTAAGTTGCCCCATTTTCTATTTGTAATTATCCCATGTGTATGGGAGTTAGCAGTTGTCTTGAGTAGAATAGATTAGATAAAGGGCTTGTGTAAGTGGAAAGTTCATTTATTAAATATTTTTCATTGACTTGTGTTCAAAGGAGGTTGCTCCCTTAAAGAGGCCCGCAATACTTTATAGTGAGATTATATCATTTTCAATACAATATTGTTATTATCTTTCCATTCATTTCATGTTAGTTATATTTTTATTATTATATTAACTTGTTTTCAAACATGTATATCTGACACTTATTTTCATTGAGATGAAACTTTTTTCTATCATGTATTGAGTAACTAAAATAATTTGTTGGAAGCTATAAATTAAATTGTGTGTCTACTTGGGCTTATTTGATTCCATTACCTGGAATACTTTGTCATTTACCTTTAACATCACTACCCGTCTCACCTTGAAGTATTTCACCACTTTCATGTTTTGTATGGTGTTTCCCTTCCCCATCTCTTTGCATTACTAAAGTTCACCATGAATTGAAAAGTCTCATCCTTGCACAATGCATAACCATGTCGTATGAAGGAAAAAAACACCTAATTTTCCATCATCACTTGCATTATAATTATATATTATTGTTTGTTAATGTTTCATATATAAAAGGTGAGACAGTGTCAATGGTCATGAATTTCAGTGAGATGCACTTGTCAATTTACACTCTTTTGCTTTACAAAACTCTATTTCACAAAAAAATTAAAAAATACATCCTTTAAACATAGTTTATATTGCGTAATTTTAGCCATGATAGTTATATTGAGTTTGAGAATATGTTGTGTAACTTTGAGGACTATGTGGTGGGGAATCCCTTCACGAGGAACCCCCACCATGATGATAGATTTTGTCAAGATCTCTGAATAGTAGCCACGCGATGAATGTCAAATTCCTATAGAGGTAGAATGAGAGCTCCCAAAATAAGAAAATTTCACAAAGAAAATGTTTGTATTAGCAACTTTAGGAAAAAATAAAGTATATATAGGGTGAGATTAGGTCACCAAAAAGGTAAAACCCTAACTCACAATTAGAACCCACATAAAGTTAAATGACCCCTAATGACTTAATTAACTAACCTAAGTTAAAAATACGTGTAGGTTAAACTAATAGGTATGAAAAAGTCTACAGTGACACCCCCCTAAAGCGTAGCTTAGGTGGGTAGAAGAACTGGGTCCCAGTAATGAGGCCTAATGAGGTACCCAAGTATTATGTAACTCTAATAAACCAGGGTAAAGTAGAAAACCCATAGGAACAAAAATCCTCCCCAAAAAGAGAGCAAGGAAAGAGGGCTAAAAATTCCCACTAAGGTCTACAATTGACTATAGCCATCCAGTGTCCCCCAGAAGAATGATCGAAAGTGATTGTGAATCAGAAGTAGATGTAGTGAAGAGTGGATTACCCTAAAATAATGATTTTGTCCACGAAGTGCCTAATGGATCTTCAACCAAGGTTTAATTTATATGAAAGTAATGATCCTCATACTATGAGGTAGGTGACCCAACTATTTTATGCCAAGATGGTGCAATAGAAGAAGAGGCAAAGAAGGTCTATGGAGTCCTTTGTAACTGTGGAACTAACTATCAAATGTCTAATATGTCTTGGATCAGTAGACCATTACCCTATAATGTCAAAAGTAGAATAGAGGTAGGTGGGTCAATAAATAAATCTTTAATATCTAGAAGGTAACAAGTAGATGGTAGAGGTGTGTCCACTTCACTATTGTAGTCATCTACAGAAGAAGAGTTGTCAATATCAGAAAGAATCGTAGGCTCAGAAGTGTCAATAGGTACAAGTGAGTTTGAAGAGGAATATAAATGAGAGTTAGGAGAAAAGTGTGAGAAGACATATAGCCGAGTATGATGATCAACCATTCCCATAGTCAAAATAGTATCACTATGCAACTCTCTGATGTACACTAAATCTGGAGTGAATTAAACTCTCATGCCCAGACCAAGGTGAGTGATCTGGTATACTAATAGGAGATTAGTTGAAAGTGAGGGCACACTTAGAAAATTATTGAATGTTCCACCACTTACTTCAAAAGACCCTCTCTTGAGAACATTTTTAGAATTGTTGTCACCTAGTTGTATAGAGGACATGTCACATGGTTCCAAGGAACTGAAATCAATTTGTGGAGAGGCCATGTGATGTGAAGCACCAGAGTCAATGACCCATGTAAGAGGATTTGGAGGCACAACTACAAGTAAAGATTTTCCCTTATGATTTCCCTTGTTATTCTATTTTGCCTTTTCTTTGCCATATTTGTTTTCCTTAGTGGATTCATGGGTTGATGAAGATGGCTTGATAGAATCTGTAACACCTATATTTTTTTGAATGAGAAAGCTAGTAAGATGGTCAATTTATTTCTTCAAACATTTAATCTCATCATGCTTACCTAAGCAATACCCACATTTTATCCAGTATTTCTTAAGCTTATGACTGGAAGAAGAGGTCACATTGTTTGATTTGAAGGTGGAAATATTTTCACCTTTCTCAACTTTTTGCTTGCTTTACTTTATCTCTCTACTGTTAGAAGCCTTATCTTTCTTAGGAATCAATGCATGAGATTTAAATGACTTCATTGTACCCATCTGTATCAACTTATCTTTCTCCTAAATCGGGTTGGCAACAAAGGTATCTAAATAAGGCATCTTTCATGCATTATCAAGACCACTCTTAGTGGCATAAAAAGTGGACACAAATATAGAATATTTAAGACCCAATTTAGAGAGTATTGATAAAATAAGTTGTTCATCTTTCTTGTTAATTCCACATGCTTTCAACTACAATCTCAAAAGTCTGAACTTGGTGAAAAAATCATGAAGAGTGTCAAAGTCATCTGGGCTCAATCTGATGAGCTCATTTTCTAGCTCATGTCCTCTCATCACATCTTCCACTCTAAAGATCTTGGATATTGTGTTCCACACTTTATTAGGTGTTTTGGTAGATTCAATGTGAAAGAGTAGATCTGGGGAGATTGAGAGACATAGTAGTCCATAGACTTTGTCACAATGGTTAAACTATTTGATTTTTGCTCCAACATCAGTAGGTTTAGGCTCAGTGCCTATTATAATTTGATGGTAACCCTTAGATTGCAAGATTATTTATATTATAGGTTTCCATTCATGATAATTAAATGGTGTAAGTAGACTAATAAAGAGTGGATCCATAGTGCAGAAGTAAATATTGTTGCAGTAAGTAAAGAAGAATGCATAAAAAGAAAGAATGCACAACACAACATAGTAACCCCTTAGAACTATCAACGGTGACCCCCTCTATATGTTTCAAATACAAGCACACTCGTAGATAATTCAAATTCAACCAAAAAAGTGTCTTGATCAGTAGGTGTGTAAGTACAAGGAACTAAGGGATGTTGGATTCAATCGATAATGCATCTAAGAGTGTACAAAAAATATGAAAAATATTTGTAGCTATGGAAAGCTCAATGAAAGTTCCAATGTGTAGAGAATAAAAAATAAGCACATTCAAAGAAAATGACACTTAAAAAGGAGTTACCGATCAAAAGTTATGGCACTTACAAGTTCTTACTTCGACATATTCCTGGACCCTTTCCAAAAATGGAAATTTTTTTCCACACTTGTGTTTTTCAATCTAAAAATAGAAAAAAACTAATATATTTCTTCATTAACTTTCATCTGAAATTTGACGCCCACTTGAATGTCACACAGGTTTCCAACACTGCTTTACTTTGGGTTCTCGAACTAATTCAACTTATAGAAAGTTATAAGCAGTTGACCTTGGAAACCCCGATTACTTCTTGGCAGTGTATTTTAGGTTCTTTGATCTACTTTACTTCAAGATTTCAAACTACTTCAACTTATAAAAAGTTATAAGTAGTCGACCTTGGAAAACCTGATTACTTCAAAGCATTACCCTCCAAAAACCTGATTACTTCCAAGTAGTGTATTTCGAGGTTGTGAAGTCTGACTGTTAAAGCCCAATTACTTTATAAGTAATTGCCTTAGAAAAGCCAGATTACTTCCAAGTGGAAGCACTCCAAAAAATGGATTTAGTTGGCAAGTAAGTAGAAGCACTCTGGAAACTTGATTTGGTCAGTGAAGAGAAGATCAGGGTTTGCATGTTAGATTACTTCGATCGTACAGATAACAACCAGATAGAAGAAATCAAATTTTTTGAAAAATCCATTATCTTTCTCAAAAAACTAAGAACAACCCATTTTAGATCTCAAAAAACCCACAAAATATGTGCAGATAGTTTTTCAACAAGGCCTTCTGACATGAGTTTTGATGCAATTTTCATAAAATACCTCCAAGGTCAAAAAATGGTTGTCATACAATATGAAAGAATAGCAAGGTGAATGCAAGAGGTTCATACCAAAGGAGACAAATGCATGAGGCTATCAGAAAAGATTTGGTACCATGATAGATTTTGTCAAGATCTCTGAATAGCGACCATGCAATAAATGTCGAATCCCTGTAGAGGTAGAATGAGAGCTCCAAAAATAAGAAAATTTCACAAAGAAAATGTTTGCATTAGCCACTCTAGGAAAAAAGAAAGTACATATAGGTTGAGATTAGGCCACCAAAAAGGTAAAACCCTAATTCATAATTAAAACCCACTTAGAGGTAAATGATCCCTAATGACTTAATTAACTAACCTAAGTAAGCTAAAAAGACGTGTAGGTAAAACCATAGGTGGAAAAATGCCTACATTGACACATGACTACACCATATGGTATTATAAAATCATCAAATGGGAGGTAACTAGTAAGGAGGCTGGTCGATCTCGAATAGGAGCTAACTAGTAAGGAGGCTAAGAAATTGCATGTAGAGAGTGCGAAAATAAGGATGTTGGTCAATCATTGAATGGGAGGTAACTAGTAAGGAGGTTGGTCGATCTCGAATGGGAGGTAACTAGTAGACAAAGTGTTGAGAGAGAGGGATATAAAATCATTGATTATGAGGAATCTAGTGGATGATTATTGAGAGATAAGAGTTGGTTTATTATCGAATGGGAGGCAACTAGCATAAAAAAATTTGTGGAAGGAGGACTAATAGACTGTCGACTATAGATAATAACTTGCAACTAGAGAATGCGAAAGGAAGTTGGGCGATCTCAAATTGGAGCTAACTAATAGACATAGTTTAGAGAGAGAGAGAGAGAGAGAGAGAGAGATAAAATCACTGATTGTGAGGAAGTTAGTGGAGGAATATTGAGAGATAAGATTTGGTTTATTATCGAATAGGAGGCAACTAGCATACAAAGTTTTATGGAAGGGGGACTAGTAGATTACTGACTATGAGACAACTAGTGGAATGTTAAATAGAAGACTTACAAATGTTGAATGTGAGGCAACTAGTGGAGGGAAGGTTAGTTGATCTCCAACCATAATGTAACTATTATGGAGTGTTTAAGGACAAAGACTCATAGATCACTAAAAGTGAGGCTACCAACAAGGAGCATATTAGTAAAAGAAGAACACTTGTTAGGGAAAAACTGCAAATAATCATAGGAAGAAATTTATGATCATGGTTAGAGAGTCCAAGAGTGCCTATGTAAAGTTGCACCTATGAAGTGCAACAATGGGTGGCCTAAAGATTGAGCACAAAAAAAACACCAATATGATGCAATGTGTGCATGAATGAAAATATAAGATCACCAACTGATTGTTGACCGTGAGGTTGTCAAGTGAAAGAAAAAAAGAGTGTAGAAATAAGCATCAGATTAGAGGCAGTCGAGTGAAAAATAAATAAGCTGAGCACAAATAGAATCACTGATATGAGGAAGTCAATGCATAGAGGTGACTAGACAAGGAGAGCTAAGAGAATCATCACTTTGAGGTAGTTAAGGCATGAGAGCATCCTCCAATCAAAGTATTGAGTTTAAGGTGCCAAGGAAGTTCTCCTTCAAGCTTAAATGGGTAGACAATGAAGAGCTTGAGGAGTGATGAAATACTATAGAAAATAATAACATAGAGAAGAAGGTCTGATAGAACAAGAGATTTCACATAAGAGCATGGAGAGACCTAGAGGAGATAACCCTCAAATATTTAGATGCATACGAGAGATCGTCCAAGAGATGATGTGTCAAGGTTATCTAGTGAAGAAGACCCAAAAGAAAAGGTGACGTGGGTCATGGATGTCGAGCATAATTTCACATTGAAGAGTGTAGAGGACTCCACAGGAGTGAAGTGTGCATGGAGAAGGTTGTGGAGTAGCACAACTAGGATCTGGAGATACTTTGAAGAGAAAAGGAGATGGAAAGGCAAATAGAGGGTGGGTAGATGGAAATATGTGGTTTTCATGCTACTATACCAAGTAGTGTATCCATAGAGCTACCTCAAATGGAAGGGAAGTCTCAAGATCAACTGCCCATAGGTAGAGGCCCAAGGAACCAACCTTGGGTAGATGTATAAGGGAAATAAGGAGGCTTATGTCTATGAAGGAAGGTGTTGGGTGAGAGCAACGTGAAGAGATCAAAATCAAGAGTTGAGAAGGAGACATGGTTTCTACATATCATAATGGGTGATGAAAAGGTGGATTTTATTCCACCAAGAGGGTAATAATATGAAAGAATGTGTTGAATGGAACAAAGCAACTTTCACATGAGACAGGGATGCAGGGAGGAAGAAAAAATCACAAGTGTTTTTGTGTGTGATGTGGAAGATGTGCCAAAGAGAAGTTATTGAGAGTTCAACTAGTAGCTATAGAACACATAGGAGTTAGGGTGAAATGCATATACCCTATGAGGAGGAGATGGATCTCAGGAAAAAGTAGGTGAAAAGGTAAGCCTATGGTTAAACCTAAGTTGTCCAGGAGACAATAAAGTATTGCGTAAGGATGCAACGCATGAGAGAATAAGAAAAGCATGGAGATGTGATATGAAAAGAGCAATCAATAAGAAAATAGAGATGATTTGATAAAAGAGTTGGCTAGTATCAGGGCAACGCTGAATTGGAGAGCATAGTTCATAGTGCACACGAGAGAGAAGAAAAGGTCATTGTTAATGAAAGGGCAGGACCAAAGGAAGAGAAAATTTGATGAGGAGAGATTGACCAAAATGGACAAGTGTCCAAGTGCAACAAACGAAGGGCACAACAATAGAAGGACAAAATAGATACTAGTGGGTCGTATATCAAAAACCCTAGCAAGAGAATGTTGAGGAACAACACACAAGCATGATTACTTTTTATGAAGGAATGACATAGATACACTTGGTGTGAAAAGAAGCACATGACAAAATGAGTAGACATAGATGCTACAAGGAAATGTTTCCTTGGGTGCAACTAAATACTAGTAAAACATCAAAGTTACGGTAACTATCATAGTGGCACAACAATCAAAAGACATGCCAAAGGAGGAAGAAGCAAAGTTGAGTTGAGTGTAGATGAAGGCTAGCAAAGCATTGAACTTGAGGCAAATAGAAAGACTAAGAATGTTATGGAGAAGGAAATAAGAAACTAAGAAGGAGATGATAATTTCTTTATGTGCAACTAAGGCTAGCAAAGCTCCAAACTTAACGAAATTAGCAGGGGGATCAAATGTCTAAGGATGCACCAAGGAAGATAGATCATGGAAGAGAAGAGTTGCAAGGGAAGCAAAAATGTTAGCAGGGTGCTAAACGTGAGATAATTAGCAAAGATCTCCAAAATTGAATTAAGTAGATGTGCAAAACCAAAAAGAAAGAGTACAAGATGCTTGCAAGAGTAATATAAACTGTATTCTCAAAGTTGTTAAATGATCATAAGCCCCCTGTAATAATTAATCAAACCATAATTAGCATTCACCATGAAAGGAGGGTATTAATGTGGAACAAAATATATCACTAACAGTAAAGGGTATTTACTACAAATTATTTTAAATCATAGATTTTATGATTTCACATATTAGGAAGCTTTTGGATATATTTTGGACACTTGTGATCAATATTTTCTTCCTGATAATAAATCAGGGATGTTTTTTCCCGACGTTCAAATTGGTGTGTTTATTAATGCACTAACCAACTCAAATCAACTTCATCCAATGTTTTACCGATGCCAACAATATAGTTTTCACAATTACCATCCATTCTCAATTTATTGATATAAACAATGCCAACGCACACTGTAATCTCTCTCAAATTGCAATTGATATCATTTTAAATTATCAACAATAAACACCTAAACTATTTCATTTTCATATATTTATGCATAAGAAGTTGAAACATTAATTAAATATGCAACGCATTTCTTACCGGCTGTGAAGACCATCTCAGGTGATTTTTCTACCAGAAAACTCATAGCGATCCCCTCCATGCTGAAGTTGCAAACACACCCAAAAATGCAAGATAAGATCGTATATGGATTACATACAAGTTTCAAATTAGCAGAGTTGTGGGGTAGGTATTGTAATGACTCTTGGTACAACCTTTCTTTACACTGCAACATGTGTCAGGGTAAACAATTCAATAGATATTGTATGAGTGGCATTTGAGCATTAACCTATTTCCGCGGGGCCATTATAATTCTCATTTAGTGGCCTCCCCTGCTTATCAAACTGTATTATTCCTCCTTTTCTAATTAAGTATTTTTACCAATTGATTTTTTTTTTACAATTTTGAATGTTTGAAAATTCAAAACTATAATAGAATATATATTATATAATATAATAATATTTATATATTATATGATATATAATATTAATATATATTATTTGATTAATTTTTGATATACACAAATATTTTGATATTATAATATATAAGTTTTATATAATAATTATTGTAAAGTAAAAGTGTCTAAATTGACACTTAAATCTCACTCAAAACCCATGATTATTAATTTGTCATTGTTTTTTACCATCATTGCCTAACACACCTTGAAATATTTTACTTTTTCCCTAATTCTAATTAGCAGAGTTGTAGGGTAGGTACCGTTGCAATTGATGTCAAGCTAAACAACTCAAAAGGTGTTGTGTGGTTAGCTATATATATGTTAAAAGTGTGGCATTTAGACATTAACCTATTTCTACGAATCTATTATGATTCTCAATACAAAAATGTATGGTTTAGCTTCTTTTTTTATATAATTTCACAACCTCCTAAACCCGACAAACTCTACAATTCCTCTTTTTCCTAATTAACTATCTTCGCCAATTAGATTTGTTTTCACAATTTCAATAATATATATATATATATATATATATACAAGAATAATATAACACCTTATATTATGTAATTAATTTTTAATATTACAAAAAATGACATGATTTATGAGAGTTTTTATCCCTAGTCCTCTATTAATACAACTGTTGTTATCATTGAGCTATGATGCATTAAGCATGGTAGCCATTAGCGATGGTAGATTTGGTGAAACACTCATCATCATCAATGTGTCTCTTGTGAGCTTTTCCTTCTTCGCTTGCCTTTCCTTAAACGGCAATATATGTTAGGTTAAACAACTTAACAAGTGTTGTGTGAGCAGCGCAACAAATGTTTTTATGGTGTGACATTTGGCCATTAACTTATTTTTGTGAGGCCATTATAATTCTCAGTACAAAAGTATATAGTTCACCTTATTTTTTTCTACAGTAACTTACCTTAAATTTGAAAAGTTCGTAGAGTATAAATGTCAGTTTGTTTTCGTCGAACTTAACACATATTTTATTCAATATTTAATTCCTCGTATACTTTTTTTTTTTTTCCCCTGGAAATGATCCATCATTCACATAAGTATAACACCTTATCTCGCTCATTTAAATTGCACGACCTCCCATACCTGACAAACTCTACTATTCCTCACGTAGATGCATTGTAAACTACCAAATGCATGTCAGTTCCATATCTTATTTACATACATATTTTATCATAGATTATATGTTTTCATGGCCAGATAAGTGATTTGATTTTGAAATGACCGTGGTCTGGCATCAGCAAACAGGTCCAATTGTCTCATAATATTGTTTATGTCAATCGACACTCAAAGTCTGTGCAGTTGTTCGGACATTCCAACTTTTGTCCCGTGTGCTTTGAGGGTCTCTTTGTTCGAATGAAGCCTAGATTTTTTTGAAGCTATCAGGCTTTGAAATCTTCATCCATGCCAATGTGCCATACCTTTTGTGACATCTGTTATACTGCACATTGATCCACTATGCCACCTGTTATATGATAACATACATTCAAAAGCAAAGATGGCAGCAAAAATTTTCACCTCGACCCTGCATCAATGTTCAGAAGATCTTTTTATATAAATAAAAATCCTCAGGACCTATCAATTAATTCAATCTATCACAGTATATAGGAAAAAACTAGCAATTTGTAAAGAACTGTGTATGAAAGAAAAGACGAGGACATTTCTGGTCACCTTCCCTGACCAATGATCAGGATGATTGAAAATATAGAAAACATAAACTCAAGACCTTCCTGGATTTGAGTATTGAAAGAGGATGATGTGGACAGTTGCATGGCTGCAACAAATTTACAGAGCTATGACACCTTCCAAAATGATTAAAATTAGACCCTTCAATTTTAGTTCTTCCACATCGTCTAGAGTAAACCTGTTATAGGGCTTCAGACCACCTGTTATAGGGCTTCACACCATCTGCAAAAATCCCATTTTTGAAAGCTCCCTGCATACATTCAATGAAATATTTTAAATCTGAATACATTCAAACCTTTTTTGAGATATTGCTTCACAACAATGTATTGATGGCATTGATTAAATCATACAATTGGCTTACAGGTGTTGCTCGCAGGTGGGTGATGAGTTTGTTTTGATGTAGATGCTACTATCTTTATCTGTTGTAACAGGGTTAATGGCTCTCGTTGAGGCTTAAGAGTGTTATGGCTGCTTTCATTGACGCTTGTAAATTAATTGCCTTTCACCTCTTTTGAAGGGTTAAAGTATTTATTGTTGTTTATTTTTTCAACATTTTTCTTAAAAAATTGCTTTTATCATATAATTGGTTTTTTTTTTTTTTTTTTTTTCATTTTGATATTTTATTATTTAAATAATATTTTTATTTTTTATTTTTATTTTCATTAATCTTTAATTTATAATGTTTGATAAGAATTTTTTTATTTTTTTCATCGTTATTTAGTTTATAATATTTGATAGGTCGTATAATGAGGGAAAATATTATATTCAAGAAAATTTGACTTTGAAACATAGACTTACATGTTTGAAATTGCCAAAACATAAGATGATCCACTACATCTTGAAATATTTCACCACTTTCATGATTTGTAAGAATGTATTTAGATGTCAAAATAAGTTCATATAAAATAATTATGAGGGTAGAGCAATCAGGGTCTGAATCTCCATGCAATGCTTTAGTCTACGATGGCTTGCATTCTTCGTGGAAATAGATAGCCTCTTTTCCCAAACTCTATGTCAAAAATGCAACTCCCTTTGTTTTGTTCAGGTGACATCTGTATTCGCTGGTTGAAGATCCCAACATGTTAGGGTCGAGCCAATTATTTTGGTTACAATGACACTGGAAAATTAGAAGCAACCAAGAGTAATTTGGAATTTTGGGTTTGGGAATTGGATAAAAATTTGAAGTGGACATGGGTACATACAATCAATATCAATATTAAAAGTTGTAAACACTTTGACCATTTGTGATTATTTTTCTCGGCCATCCACCGGAATGATCAAATATGGTGTGACATTGTTGACAAAAAAATATTTCCATACTGTACTTGGGCATGATCTACACCAAAAATCATCAACTTTCCAATTCCAAACCTTCATGAAAAAAAATTATGTTGTAGGGGTTTTTCAATTCCATTGCGTTAAATGCACTTTCTTCATGGAAAGAGATAGCCTCTTTGCCCAATCATTATGTCAAAATTACAACTACCTTGGTTTCGATCAGGGGACATTTGTATTGGTTAGTTGAAGATACGAACATGTTTGGGCTAGACCAGTTGTGGGTGATTCGGTTCTATCTTGGTGATTGCAATGGAGAAATTGTTTTCATTAAAACAACATTAGAAAAATTAGAAGCACCCAAGATCAATTTGGAATTTTGGATTTGGAATTTAGATAAAATTTTAAAGTGGACATGGGTACATACAATCAATATCAAGATTCAAGTTTTAAATGCTCCGACCACTTGTGATTATTTTTCCTGACCATCTGCCAGGGTGATAAAAAATAGTGTGATGTGATTGATGAAAGTTCATTTCCGTATTGTACTTAAGAATAATCTACACCACCAATCATCAACATTCTAATTCCAAACCTTCATGTAAAATGTGTCATATAAATTTCATGAAAGATTTACATGACTTGCATCCATCAAAAAAGGGGTACACAACTTACAAGGTGGTGGGTTATTTGATTAGATGTTTGCTATTGGGAAGGGTAAAAAAAACACAACATTTCTGACTTTCTTTTTATTTTTCTAGTAACTAGTAATTGGTAATACCCCCCTCAAATTAGAATCAAAGATAAACAAATATGCAAGAAGTTTAAACATGTAATGTGTATAATCAATTTACAAACATGACTTTTTGTTATGTGTGACAAATGACTTTACATGGGAATCAAGATATCTAGAAAACCAATAAAAGGTGGGAACATTTATATTTAATGTCATGGCAGGCTGGTCACTTTATGCGTTCACTAGGAGTATTGAATACCAAACATTCTTCAGACACAATACACAATATGTTGAAGGCGCTGAGATGGTCACACGGTTTGCCTTTTTCATCCATAGGCAAACAAAGAATTCATCATTATAGATGGCAGACACCAATGCATCTGAGAAGAACTTTAAAAGGAGAAGAAAACAACTTGGAAACAAGGGTTTAGTCATTAGATCTGAGGAAGAGGGTAGTGGACAATCCATAGAAGATAAGAAGGTTGTGGACAATGATGTGTTAAGCATTGTGTTGCCACCCAAAGAGAGTGGAAAGGATTTGAGCAATGTCCATGAGGATTACATGACAACTAAGTCTTCATGGGACCATCATATGGATGGAGATGAGGAAGAGGTAGATGAGTGTTAGGTTGTTTCACCATATTGTATCCTAATAAACAATCCCTTCTAGCATTACTTGGACCTTTGGACCAACTTCTAATTGGTAGGCTTGCTTTTGATTAACAATATATCATATATTGTATAAAACCTAATTTATTTGTGATAAATATGGGTATAAAAATTGAGTGTAAAATAAAGTATTATCCTTCCCCAAAAAATATCATAATTAATATGTATATTTTATGGCATCTTAGACTTTAATTAATTTCATAATCCTAAGCAATAGATATGTAAATGCATCTTGAAATGGTCATTTTTACATAATATTTTTTTTCTAGCTTGATCACGATTAATGAAATAAACATGTACTTCACATAAACACAATTCAAAACATTGTATGCTTACCTAAAAATAATAATTATATATTAAAATGGGAAGAAGTATATATTTAAAATTGTGATATTGTTTTACAATCTATAAGTAAAAAAAACCCTAAAATGGTATTATAAATATTTTTCTTTGAATTGAAAAAATTTGGGATTTGGGAGAGAAGTAAAATGGGGAGAGGATTGAGGGAATGTTTTAATGTTTCCTACCTTTGTGACACCGGTGTCATACTTCTAATATTTAATAGATATACACAAGAAATTTATGATTTTTTTCACAATTATTGCACTAATTCGGGTTGTTACTCCACCCCTTGGTTGTTGTTTGTAACAACTCTCTATATTAATGGTCAGATCCTTCACACTTGCATTGTTTGATGTAGGCTTCGATATCATAGCTCTAAATAATCATGGCACCAAATATGGAAAGGAAGTTTTTACTATGGGTCTTACATGAGATACTGATTCAAACCTTTAAACCCTTTCCCTAATGTTGTGCTTGATTTTGTTAAATTTGACAAAGCTTGTAACTGGTTTGAATATTTTAATCTTGGTTATTTTGTTGGTCAAATCCCCCTAAGTGCTTGCTCAAGTAGTGGGTTCACAACCATTGGAAACCCCATGGTGTTAAGTTTGAGAAGGTTCAAAACATGACCAAAGGTTTTTTCTTGTTTCGATTTGCTAATATTGACCATTGTAAGGCTATTTTAAAACATGGTCCCTAGTTTCTTCATAATATTGTTGTGGTATTTTCTCATTAGACCATGGATTTTTAAGTCTTCAAGTAAGTTAAGGTCAAAATCCCATCCTAGATTAAGTTTTTAGGTCTCCATATCCCCCTTAGGGGATTTGTTGAATACCTCATCAAACCCTTGAGGTGATTCATTTTCCATAAGGAACCAAAATTCTATGTGTATCACCTACAAAATGTTAATATGTGTTGAAATTGACCTATCCAAGAACTTGAATGAAACCATTGACATACATAGTGATGAAACTCAATTTTCATAGTGTGTGCTTTACATTAATCATTCAAATACTTGTTTCCACTACCAATCCTTAGACCAAATGATTCAAGAATGCCCTTTAATGTCTACTTATTGACATGATTCACATGAAAATGGTGTGCCACAAAACAAGCTGACCAACTCTGCTGGTGATAGATGGACCATCATGAGTAAGTGACCTTTCGTCATTAATGTGCATCATTCATGCTCCGTCATCTCCTTCTGAATGATCTCTCTAATGTTTGGGGGTATATGAGCCCCTTGTCACCATACCCTCCATCCTGAGAATTGTTGACCAAGGTTGGCACAAGCATCAACGACCCTGTTACCTTCTCTGTATGTGTGGGTAATCTCAACTTCAGAAAACTTTTGTAAAAGAAATTGGATGTCTATAATGATGTCTTTTAGATGGATACCAACGTTATATGCTTTATTAACAGCATCTATGACCAACTTAGAATCTCCCTGAATATTCAAATTTCTAATTCCTAGGGATATAGCTAACTTTAATCTCCAAAGTAAGGCCATAGCTTCAGCATAGTTATTGCTCTGGCAACCCATGCCACCAGCATAGACAGCAGACATCCCTCTTTTTTCATTTCTTATTATTCCTCCTCCACTTGATCTACCACTCAACTTGGATACCCCATCAAAATTGAGTTTCATCCAATTGGGTTTAGGTGGTATCCATTTAGTATGAAGTCTCTGAAGAATTTTGGAATTATCATGCCTAGGGATAAGGTTTAAAACCTTCCATTTGGCAGCAATTTGACTTTCAAATTTAGATAGGGGTTTCTCCGCAACACTAATATGAGCTGTTGCAACACTTTCCAAGATGGTCCTAGCAAAGGAGTTAAACACCTGAGCAGCATTTCTAGCAGTGTCCCTGAAAATTCTGTGATTTCGCTCTTTCCATAAAGTCTAGCTCAAGCATGGCAGAGCTTGCTTCCATAATTCCTTAATCTAGGGATGTGTGAAGATTTAGTTCCAGCTGAGAATTACTTCTTTAAGGTCAGAATTGCAAACCCATTCAATGCCAAAGTTGTTAAGTATTGTCTCCATAAATCCCAAGTAAACTCACAGTGTATGAATAGGTGTGAAATTGATTCCTCTCTAGAATCACACAAAAAACATCTATTGACCAAAGTAAACCCCCTCTTTTGAAGGTTGTCCTGAGTAAGGATTTTGTTATGGGAAGCAGCCCACCAAAACAAGTTAATCTTTGGAATGAGTTTATGATTCCAAACCTTTTTCCATACCTCCTTATTCTGAGCTTCAGGTGTAAGCAGATGATAGGTAGATTTGACAGAGAACGATCCATTCTTATCCGGCCACCAGTATTGTTCATCCTCCCGAGGGAAGAGTGGGATTCTGATCTCCTGAACACATTGCTGGATCTCCCAAATTCTTGGGATAAGCTCAGGTCTGTGCACACAGCAATCCAAAAGGTTTTTCCAGCTCCTTATCCCATTGTTATTTTCCATATAATCACTAACCCTATCACCAAAGAACTGAGTAGTCAGGTCTATAATTTCTCCATAGTTTCCTTGGGAGATGAGAGGCTTGTCCCTTAACCAATTATCCTCCTAGAATTTAATCTATCAGCCATTTCCAAGCTTCCACCTAATTCCCTGTTTGAGAAGACTTCTACTTTTTAGCATTTTATTCCATATCACAGACCCATGGGGTAATCCCACCTGTTGTAAAAAGTTGGAATCATCCATGCTATGCATGTATTTGGCATACATTATTTCCCCCCACTCACTGTTGTTGTGAATCAGATTCCAAATAACTTTTGAGAGGAGGGCTTTATTCATTTTCTTGATGGATCTTATATTAAGTCCACCATGAGATTTAGGGAGACAAACTTTTTCCCATCTGACTAAAGACATTCTCAGTTTGTCTTCCACTCCCATCCATAAAAATTTCCTTTGGATCTATTCTAGCTTTTCAGCAACATATGTAGGAATTTTAAAAAGAGACATGAAGTAAGTAGGAATACCTTGCAAGGATGCCCGAAGAAGTTGCAGCTTACCCACACTACTGAGTAGTTTCCCCTTCCACTCAAGAAGTTTCCTCTGTGTACGTTCCACAATACCATTCCAAAAACTTGAAGATACCTCTTTGACTGAGAGTGGGAGACCTAGGTAGGTAGCTGGTAGGCCAGCCTCAGCACAATCTAAGATATCAATGATTATATGTCTAAGTTCATTGGGAGTGTTGAAGAAGTACACATTGCTTTTTTGGAAATTTATTTTTTGTCTCGAGTCTCTGGCATAATCATTAAGTATATTCTTTCATCTTCTAGCTTCGATCACCGATGAGATGCCAAATAAGATGGTATCAACCACAAACTGTTGTATAACCATAGGATGGAGGGAAGAGGCAAGTTTGATGCCTACTAGCTTTTTTGAAACTATATCAGCTTGTATCTTCTCAGTGCCTCAGCCATAATGATGAATAGGTACAGGGAGAGAGGGTCTCCCTGATGAATTCCTCTCGAGGAGGAGAAAAACCCTCTAGGAACTCCATTAACCAGCACTGAGAATTTAGCAGAAGAGACCGCATTCCATAATAAACAAGACAATTTATCATTAAACCCAAATTTTCTAATCACTTGGAATAGAAAAGTCCATGAGACTCTATCATAAGCTTTGGATATATCAAGCTTGAGGGCCATCCCAGGGATTCTGCTCCTATCCATGGAGTGGATAGTCTCATGTGTGGTGATCACAGCATCAAGAATCTGTCTGCCCGAGATGAAACCTTCTTGAGCAGGAGAAATAATTTTGTCAAGCAAGGGTTGAATTCTCAAAACGAGCAGTTTATTACATATCTTATACACAGTGTTGCATAAGTTAATGGGTCTGAAATTAGCAAGGTGTAAAGGTTGAGATTTTTTAGGAACAAGTACAATGAAGGTATTATTGACTTGTTTCAAAAGTTTTCCAGATCTGAAAAAATCACGAACTGCAGTCATGAGGTCCGCTCCAACAATCTCCCAATATTCTTGAAATAATATAGAAGGAAAGCCATCAGGACCCGGGGCTTTAAAAGCACCCATGGAGAATAAAATAGCATGTACTTCTTCATCAGATACAGGCTTTAACATTTCTAGATTGTCTTCTTCTGTTATCAAACAGAGGATTTTATCAATGAATTGACTCATAGATCTATCAATTCTATCATTATTGTTTTCTTCCGTAAGAAAATTCTAAAAGAACACCCTGGCTTGCTCCCCTATTTTTTTATCCTTAGTAATAATGTCTCCATTATCCAAGACAAGCTTAGTTATTGAGTTGGCTTTTCTATGTTTCATAGCTGAGAGATGAAAAAAAGCAGTGTTCCTATCACCCTCTTTAAGCCATTGAACACGGGATTTTTGTTTCCAGAAAACCTCTTCCCTTTCCATCAAACTCTTCCATTCTGAAGACAGACTGTTCTCTTCTTCTAAGGTGCCCATAGAGTCATCCCCTTGATCAATCAGTTGCTGAATAGCCTTGAGTTTCCCATTATAATTTTCTTCTGCTGGAAAACCTGCCCAAAACTGTATCTATTCTAGCCATAAACTTCTTGTTTAATGTGCTGGAGTTTCTTGACTATTCTAAAAATGGGAGTACCTTGAATGGGAATATTCCACCATTGAGCCACCATTTGTCTAAAACCTTTGTGTTTAATCCACATAGCTTCAAAACGGAATGGAGGAGGTCCGTGTTGTCCCTGATCTCTCCAATTGAGGATAATCAGGCAGTGGTCGGACATGGTTTTAGGTAGAGCCTGCGCCTGCATATTTTGATAATCATTCCACTTGCTTGATATCAAAAATCTATCTAATTTAACCTGAATCATTTGATCTCCTCTTCTTCTATTGGTCCAAGTAAAATTTTGGTTCTGCAGCTCTATGTCCAATAATCCCCAATCATTGATGAATTCAGCAAAGTCGAACATGTTGTCTGAGT
Organism: Torreya grandis; assembly: GCA_037957365.1. NCBI lineage: Eukaryota > Viridiplantae > Streptophyta > Pinopsida > Cupressales > Taxaceae > Torreya > Torreya grandis. The sequence goes on from JARHVA010001641.1 coordinate 1,862,360, forward strand.
AATCAATAATTCCACCTTGTTTTTCAGAAGGGTATAAAGGTGTGTTAAAATATCTAGCTAACATCCATTTAGAATTCTAAGGATTATTCCTGTAGCTACTCAAATCTATCCATAATTTCTGTCTCAAAGCTCTGTTATTCGGTGCATAAACATTTACCAATGTGCAGTTCAAGGAATTCATGGAAAAATTGGTAATTAAAAAGTGCTTATTATGGGCCATAAGAGATCCTTCGATTTTAGCACTATTCCACATAGTGATAATCCCTCCTGAAGCCCCTTCAGCAGGACTAATACAAAAAGCCGCCTTAGGCCATATATAGTTAGCAATTTTCACAAAATTCTCCTCTTTCATCTTGACTTCTTGGAGTAATAGAATATCTAGTTTATTATCTAAAATGAAGTTTTTAACCTCAAACTGCTTTGAGGGACTATTAAATCCCCTCAAATTCCATGATAATATTCTCATTTAGAGAGTTTGGAGGGTTGGGACTCCAGTGTTTTCTATTTTTCACTGGCAATCTCCCTAGCAATCTCTCTTTGTCTTGTTTCCCTTAGGGTTGGCCTCCCTTGTTTGGGCTCAGTACCAACATCAGCATATTTTTTACCTTTTTAGAGCTTTTTCTTTGGGGTAACCCATTCTTCCTATTCATTGCTACCATCTTGTCCTACTACCCCTGTTGCCAAGTAGTTTCCTACCTGGCCTCCATCTTCCAGATCACGAAAAAAGTCTGTATTTGACTGTGGATCTGGTACTCGTTGAGTGTGACTATCAGGTGTTACTTCTTACTATCTAATCCTTGAAACTGTGTCATCTTCATTGACTTCCTTTAGCAAAAGGTCCCCTCCTACCCCTTCTTTAAACATATTAGTTTGTTTTTCTAAAGTGTAGACTGTGTTAAATGTGGCCTTGTGACTATCGTCAGATACTATATTCTCCTTTGGGACCTCTTTTCCCTCACTATTGATGATATCCTCCTTTGTCTTCTCCTCCTCTCCTTCTGTAGCCTTCTGACTATCATCTAATCTTATATTTTGCTTTAGGACAGCTGCACCTTCACTGCTAGCTTAATTAAAAACCCCATAAATATATAGGTTTCTCATGTAGGCTTTATATATGTTTTCCTGCAAGCTTTCATATCATAATTAAGAACCTGTATTTTATTGCAACTAGTATTTTTTAATATATGGATTCAAAATTCAAAAGAATTATGAGTTTTTCAAGCTTCATAGCCTATCTAGGTGGGGTTCTATATATGGATTTATCAAAATAAGATAAATTCAAACTTTGATAACTTGTGGTCAACCTTAGTAAAACTAACGTCATGATTTTCAATATCTCCAAGTGCTCTCTCTCCAGATTTCAACTTTTTAGCTAAGGGGAACTTTTGGAGATCACAATGGCCTACACACATATTTGGGGGCCTAATTTTCTAGTAAATCTTGTAGTATGAAGATTGCATCTCACTCGTACCTTTGTAAATAAGATACCTCTCTTTCTGTATTGGAACATCAATGTCTCTAGATACACTTCTAAGACATCACCTCCAGGGTACACCTTTTTTATACAATCATCAAACCTATAGTTTTATATGGTTGAGGTTTAGTGACCTAGGTTTGGGGTCGTAAACCCTTTATCGAGAGGGTCCAGATTCTCATGCTAAAATGCATGATCGATTTCAAGTGGACAATTCCTTAATGCATCATCCAAGTTAAATTTTTCACCCAATTGCTACACCTTGAGACTATCTTCAAGATTACTTTCTGTTAGGTTGTGGAGCTAAAAGCTTCACTGATGCAAATGGAGGAGGTTGTTGAGTGTCACAGTAACCGACATCGGTCAGGCCAACTGACATCGATCAGAGGTGGACCAGAAGCTGCTGACATCGGTCATGGATCGGCTGACATTAGTCTTCTCCAGACAGACAGAGACCGACGTCGGTTGTCTGTGCGTTCTAGTCTAATTTTAGATGAACAGTCAGTTTGCATGTAAAGACTAATTTTAGTCTTGAGTCTGTGTTTCTAATTATTGTAATTAGGAAGTCTAATTATTGTTTGTATGAGATCTATTTAAGAGACCCATGGGGCTGTATTGTAAAGGAGTGAAGGACTAAGAAGGATTAGATCCTCAAGTGTAAGATCAGTTGATTTGCAAGTAGCAAGATCAAGGGAGATCTACATGGTAAGTAAGATCAGTTGGTTTGTAGGTGTGTGTGTGTGCAAGGTCAAAGGAGACCTGTAACACAACAAGATGCAAGATCAAGGGAGATCTACTTAGAGTACTTTGAGTACTTGGTGTACTGGCAGTATTGTTACTGACTAGTGGAGGGAACAACTCTATGTTTGAGTTGGTTTGTAATTGAGAGAGAGAACTCTTGAGAGAAATACTAGACACCTAAGAGGTGTGGAAGAGTGAGATTTCTTCATTGTATTCTGGAAGAGTGTTAATACATATTGTATTGTTTCTTGTATCATATTCTGTGTTATTTCTGAATTCTAGTTACATATTACTTCTGGTTTAATTTCGTGTTTAGTTGCTTATACAAAGGTAATCAAGTGTGCTCTTAGGAGTGGGATCCTAACAATTGGTATCAGAGCTAGGCTTTGAGAAGGAAACACTAGATACCAACCTAACAATTGGTATCAGAGCTAGGATCAAGTAACAAGCGGTTCAGAGCAGGTTAGTGTTTGTTGATTACAGGTCACTCTCAAGGGTTTTTGATTGATTGGGAGTAAAGCATTGGCAGAAAAAAGTATGCTAAGAATGGAGAAATTCAATGGTAAGAATTATCAATTATGGAGGATGCAGATAGAGGATTATCTGTATCAAAAAGATCTGTACTTACAGTTGGGTGGGGTTTCATGTAAGCCCACATGTATGCAAGATGAAGAATGGAAGGTTCTTGACAGAAAGGCTCTAGGACCTATAAGGCTGACCTTGTCAGCTTCTATGATTTCCAACTTATCTCAAGCAAAGACAACGGTAGAGTTGATGGATACTTTGGCAAATTTATATGAAAAACCCTCAGCTTCGAATAAGGTATTTCTTATGAAGCAATTATTTAATTTGCAAATGCTGAAAGGTGGATCGGTATATAGTCATCTTAGTCATTTCCATGATTTGGTAAACCAGTTAAATTCAGTCAAAATAGTTTTTGATGATGAAATTAAGGCTCTCTTAATCTTATGCTCTTTACCTGAAAGTTGGGATAGCTTGGTAATGGCAGTAAGTAATACTGTGTCTGCTTCAAATATCTTAAAAGTTGTTGATGTTGTTAGTGTAATCTTGAATGAAGAAATTCGCAAAATAAGCACAGGGGAATCATCAGGTAATGCTTTAAGTGTTGAAAGCAGGGGAAAGCAAAGAGAGAAAGTCGAGCAAGGGAAATCAAGGTCAAAGATAGGTAGTGGATCCAAATCCAAAAATGGCAGTATAATCTGTTGGAATTGTGAAAAGAAAGGGCATGTAAAGAAAGATTGTTGGTTGGTAGAAGATGAGCATGAAGGAAATAAAGAAGCAAATGATGTAGGCATTGTTACACATGATGCTCTTATATGTTCTTGGATAAAGTAGAATCTTGGGTTTTAGATTCTGGTGCCTCTTTTCATGCAACCCCAAATAGAGAATTTTTTCATGATTATGTCCATGGAGACTTTGGAAAAGTTTATTTAGGGGATGGTGATCCTTGTCAAATTGTTGGCAAAGGGAAAGTGCAGCTAAAATTGTAGACTAGCAACATATGGGTGTTGAAGGATGTCATGCATGTCCCAGTCCTGAAGCAAAATTTGATTTCTGTAGGAAAGTTGGGTGATGAGGGATGCACAGTAACTCTCACAGCAGAATCTTGGAAGGTTTCCAAGGGTGCACTTGTTTTAGCTGGAGGTAAGAAAGTAGGTACACTTTATCTATCTACTTGTATTACTGATTCTCCTTCTATTTTATATACTTCAGATGTAGATGCAAAGATGTGGCTCTGTAGGCTTGGTCACATGAGTAAGAAGGGAATGCATGTTCTTAAGAAGAAGTCTGATGTCTTTGACAAACTTAAGAACTGGAAAGCCTTGGTTTTCATGGAGAAGATGATGGACAGAGATCAGCTCAAGGGGCTGAATAATTTTGAGCAGGGCAGTTTGGACAAGGTTATGATCCAAAGTGAGCTCACGGGTAAAAGTCATCACTCACAAGAAAACATAATTACCGACGTCGGTCAGGTGAGACCTGACATCGATCAGGCAGGTACCAACATCAGTCATGTGCATACCAGAGTCAGTGGTGTCGGGCAGGTGGACACCGACATTGGCAGTTAGGTTGGTCACATGGAACTGACATCGATCAGGTGTAGACTGAGAGATGACCGAGATTGGTCACTGTTAGAATGGATTTTGGGCAGACAGTAAGCTGTCAAGGAGTCTTAAATGCCCATGAGGAGGACTGAAAGGGTAAGTAAGCCTCAAATTCATTATTCCCCTTCTTTACACTACTTGTTGCTCACTGATGGTCAAGAACCAGGAAGTTTTGAAGAGGGAATGCAGGTAGAATCTGAGAAACAGTGGGAGGCATGAATGAGGAAATTGATTCCTTGGGAAAGAACCAAATGGGAGATTTGGTAGAGTTGCCAGCAGGGATGAAAGCACTAAAAGATGAACGGATTCCTAGGTTAAAGAAAGGAGAGAATAGACACGTGAGACAAAAGACCAGGTTATATGGTCTTGAGCAAGCTACAAGATAATGGTGTTTAAAGTTTGACAGGTGTATGACAAAGCATGGCTTTAGTCAATGTCAATGTGACCATTGTGTTTACTTTACTAGGTTGGATAATATTAGCTACATTATCTTGTTATTGTATGTAGTGTATATGCTTGTTGCAGGGTCACACATGCAAGAGATTGCTGAGCTAAAGGTAAAGTTAGTTCAGAGGTTTGCCATGAAGGATTTGGAAGCAACAAAGAAATTCTTTGGCATGAGTATTTCTAGAGACAGGGAAAGTCACAGGTTGATTTTGTCTCTAGAGGATTATGTGAGTAAGGTAGTGGAGAGGTTCAATATGCAAGATGCAGAACCGGTTTGCACACCTATGGTTGGACAGTTCACAGAACAGTGTCCTGAATCACATGATGAGGTTGAGTACATGAGTACTAGACCTGATATTGCTCAAGTAGTGGGAGTTGTTAGCAAGTTTGTGGCCAATTTAGAAAAGAAGCACTGGAAATCAGTTCAGTGGATTCTCAGATATCTAAGAGGGATCAGTAGCAGGTATTTATGCTATGCAGGGTCAAGCACTTCTCTACATGGGTATGTAGATTCGGATATGGCAAGTTACTTGGATGATAGGAGAAGCACCACAGGATATGTATTCACTGGTGGTCGAACGGTGGTTAGCCGTGTTGGTCTTCAAGATTGAACTTGAAGATGGGGATACAAGCTAGGAAACAAAATTAGAAGATGTACAGGTATAGGTACAGGTGCAGCTATTTATCTCCAAGTGGGAGATTGTTAGGTTGTGGAGCTAAAAGCTTCACTGATGCAAATGGAGGAGGTTGTTGAGTGTCACAATAACTGACATCAATCAGAGGTAGACTGGAAGCTACTGACATCGGTCATGGATTGGCCAACGTCGGTCATCTCCAGACAGATAGAGACCGACGTCGATCGTCTGTGCTTTCCAGTCTAATTTTAGACGAACAGTCAGTTTGCATGTAAAGACTAATTTTAGTCTTGAGTTTGTGTTTCTAATTATTGTAATTAGGAAGTCTAATTATTGTTTGTATGAGATCTATTTAAGAGACCCATGGGGCTGTATTGTAAAGGAGTGAAGGACTAAGAAGGATTAGATCCTCAAGTGTAAGATTAGTTGATCTGCAGGTAGCAAGATCAAGGGAGATCTACATGGTAAGTAAGATCAGTTGGTTTGTAGGTGTGTGTGTGTGCAAGGTCAAAGGAGATATGTAACACAACAAGGTGCAAGATCAAGGGAGATCTACTTGGAGTACTTTGAGTACTTGGTGTACTAGCAGTATTGTTACTGACTGGTGGAGGGAACAACTCTGTGTTTGAGTTGGTTTGTAATTGAGAGAGAGAACTCTTGAGAGAAATACTGGACACCCAAGAGGTGTGGAAGAGTGAGATTTCTTCATTGTATTCTGGAAGAGTGTTAATACATATTGTATTGTTTCTCGTATCATATTATGTGCTATTTCTGAATTCTAGTTACATATTACTTCTGGTTTAATTTCGTGTTTAGTTGCTTATACAAAGGTAATTAAGTGTGCTCTTAGGAGTGGGATCCTAACACTTCCTACATCCACAAACTTAGATCCAAGGTGGCTCAACTTTAGGTCATGAGATATATCCATACTTATCAATTTGCTCTTTAGATAAGATTTCTTCATTGGACCCCACAAGAGGCTAGAAGTGTTGGTACTTTGAGACTAGATTTCTCCTTTCTATTTAAATCTCTATTGATAGGCTTCCCCCTTTCATGTACTCCTTGAAATACCCCTCAGCATCTTCCACAAAGGACATCATCATTACAATTTAGAGAGAGGACATCTACGGATAGTATATCTGGGCCACCTGGATCCCCCATTGAGCCTCCCAACCCCAAGCTTGATTTTTATGCTGGCCATATTATACAAGTAGCATAGATGATATTATTTATTGTCCTCACTATCTCTAGTGGCATCGTCCCATAAAATGAGGTTTCACCTTGTATATATGAGCATGTGTTATCACTAGTTATAGGTTGAAACTGATCACCGCATTCTCCACTAAGACAATATCTATTGTCTTTGCTCTCTCCAGGAGGTAGAGACCAAGAAACACTTCATTTTTAGATGCCCCATTTACTATGAGATCTAGGGAAGATATCATTGCCTCTACAAGTAGTCAAGCAACACTTATCTACTTTATTTATATATCTAGACCAACAATGCCTGGCCCTTTATCTTTGTAAGGCCATCACCCTCTAGTGCAAAGCTCTACAAGGGAATCCTAGAGGCTCTAGAGCCCCCATGTTAATCACCTCTTTCTTCTATCCCATCTAGGTGGTTGGGAGCACTAAGTGCCCTTTAGACAATAATAATTCACATATCAGTATTGATAGTTTAGTTAGGTGGTACTTCTCTAAGCACATCATTACTAATTAAATCTCACATCATGTTCTCCCTCAACATTGTGGCTCTGTTCCTTCCCATTGGCATGGTGTTGCCTCTTTCTAGTGACATGGATCTATTACCTACTGACTGCCCCCTAAACACAAGGGCATACTCATATTATGATTTTATTTTCTATTATGGGAGTTACACTAGCCTTAGATGTTGGGGGATTCTAGAGGAAGTGATTTGCTTCCTCCCAGGATCTCCCAACCTAGCCCCTCTGACATTGGGTACTCTCCAATGAGCACTATCATATCTTTTCATAGTAATTGATGATGGTTCTGATGACTCCTCCACTTCAAGGACAAACAAAGATATTTGATGAAGTTTCCTTTTAGTCTTTATCGGCACATGCTTTTGGGGGTTCTTGTTTTCCCTTCTTTACTATTTGTATTTTTTTCTTTACCATCTATGTTAGTGGAACAATTGCCTTTGTTTTATCTTATGTACTTTTATTTATTTATTTGGCTTCTAGGTTTCTTTCTTCCTTGAACTTTATATTGTTAAATACTACATCCTTGAGTACCATTGAGTTACTTTTGGTCATTTGTGGACATTAATATAATTTCATTATTTCAGAGTTGATCCGATCCCAAGTGTTTCCTATGATGATTGTTGGTTGGTGTTGGACTATTTGTTGGTGCTAGCATGGATATTATAAATCAAAATTTCATTAGAGGAAGCATCAATTTGGTCCCATTTCCATTCAAATCCTCCAAATCAAGTAAACATGCATCAATATCCTCCATATTAATGGCATTAAAAGAAGCAGTAACACATCGATCTAATTGATGAAGGACTTGACATCTAGTTTTTAATTCTAACCCAAAGATATACTTGCATGTAGATTTCATTCTCCTTGCCTTAAATTTGGTGTTGTTAGTAGATTGATGTTGTGAGAAATTATTTTCATAAAAATATACAAAGAGGTGAGTGAGAAGCAAGAGAGGAGATATGGGCAAGTGGTCAATGGTAGACAAGTGTGTAGATGTGAAATATTGGAATTTAGTTGAGAAGAAATTCATAATAGTGTGAGGCCATCGAAATGGTTATAGTCCAATTGGTGCAGATGATGGTAAAGTGCATTATCACATCATCTATGGAGGTATAAATCCCATGAGATATTAAAAAAGGAGAGGTTGGGTTCAAGTTCTAGGCTAATTTGGTGCAATAGATACCCCTTAGTCCCTGACACTATGCTAAAGAAGGTCAATTATTAGTGCAATTGATACTAATGGATGTTAAAAAAATACAAAGGATCAAGATGTTTATCCCTAAATCAAAATATAATAGCGTGAGGCCTTTGGTGAGATGCAGAAATGTGTTTAGTGCTAGCATTATCAAAACTATATAAAGGGCCACTATTATATAGTAGAAATTGTAGTCAAAAATTTTGACTTATTTGATTAAACTACATAAATTATGTAATTCAAGCCCAAAACATCAAACTACCTATTAAGATCTAGATCCATTAGAACTAAATGCAATATATGAATTCATAATTCAAATCATTATTATAATCCTAAAGTTAAATGCTTGAAACCATGATTAAATAGAGACAAAAACAAGAGGATTGGATTGATTAACTTAGACTCAGAATTTGGACATTATGTTGACATGATCATGGATTGTTGATGATTCAAGGATTAGATTGACATGGAGATTCTTGATTTTCTTCAATGGTTGGACATGGATTTACTAGATATCTTGTAATTATCTCTAATGGAGGAATGGAGATGTTTAAATAGAAATAGGAGGAAAGGATCAATGATTGAAATTCAAAGTTAGTTTGGGGAGATCAAGGGTTAAGCATTATCCAAGGAATTTAAAATTCCTTGGAAGCCTCTAGATTTGGAGGCTTATAGAGAGGAGGGGTGAAAATAGGGAGGATTATATGATTAGAAAATTCTATAATCTTCTTAGGGATTAATTAAGTTTAGAAGGGGATTAGATAGGGATTAGGTGGGTGATTAGGGACTAGGGGTGAAGGAGAGCCTACATATAGGCTTAATAGGTGGGTAGGTGGGCCATAGGAATTTAAAATTCCCAATTAATAAATAAGTGGGGATTAGGATAGGATAATGAGGATTTAGGATAATTAATTGATTGGTGGGGATGGATAAGGTTAGTAGATGAAGAATAACAGAAGGGGAATATTAGATAAATGACTAGGAAGGGGGATATTAGGATGGGATTAATTAGAATAAATGAGATAAGTGGAATTATCATCGACTAATAGTAATATTATTGACGTTAATGTAGGTGAGCTAATTTAGATGCATACAAAAATAACACCTGAAGGTGCAAGGATACATCAAATTCAAACAGTTTGAAATCCTAAACTTTAAAACTTGGAAACCTAAAATCTGAACTCAAAAATTTTATAACATAAAACCCAAAAAAAATTAAAAGTGGTGATATCAAGGGATCACATGAATAAAACTTTGGAATCTAATCAGGATAAATGTCAAGAACAAGCCAAGGAAACTTGTCCTTGGGAGGAAGACCCCAACCCATGTTATCATCTCCATGATTCAAAGGGGGAGGGCCCCATTCCTTGTCATCACCTCCATTTATAGAAGAACCACTTGGTTAGCCATGTCGTAGGGAAGACCAACATGGTGGTTATCTACAAGGGGTAAAAATCCTATGTTAGTTTTGGGAATACTATCAGCTTAGACCACGTCTTTGCCCATAAAGAGGTGAAGGCAATCATGGCAGTTTAGAAAGTTCTTGACTAACAACACATGAGACATTTCCCCATTGGTCAAGCAGACATTAAAGATGGTCAAGTTTTAGGAAAACTTTGTCAGTTTTATTGTGAATTTGGAGAGTAACATTAGATAAAACAATAGGTTTGTTAGTAACAAAAAACTATGTTCCATTTAGTCATGATTAAAGAAAGCACAGTTCCTAGCTTTCCAGATTTGAAAAAAAATGTCAACATAAAAAACTTGCTAAAATTTGTTGTATTCTATAGGGAGCATATAAAAGTCCCCTAGAAAGCCATATTCCATGTAAAAAATTCATGTCTAAATAGATAAAAAGGTGAATGAATCTAGTGCCACACAGATTGAGCATGGGTGCAAAACCAAAAAATGTGTTTGATAGTCTCAGGCTGATGGCAAGCTAGGCAAATGGGATTTGAAACCCCCATATGCTTAAGTTGATCACCCACAGGGAAACCCTAAAACCTTAGAACTTGAAAGTCTTGAATTTAAAAACCCCAAAAACCTCAAAACCCAAAACATGAAACCTAGAAATCCCAAAACCCTAAACCCAACAGACTAAGCCCAAACCCCTTGAAAACAAAAAAACTATATTGATATAAAATGCCTCCAAAACTTGAAACCATGAAACCCAAAACCCAAAAAAACTAGAATCTCAAACCTCTTGAAATCCCCAAACCTGAAAACCTTGAAAACATGAAAATCACAAAACCTAGAAATCAAAAACTATAAAACTTAAAACTTAGAAATCCTGAAAACCCATAACTTGAAACTTGAAACCTAAAAACTCAAAATTTGAAAATCTTGAAACCTAGAAATAAAACTTGAAATTGATACCAAAAACAAGAAACACGAATATGATTTCTATAAAGCCAAAAGCCAAACCCCATAACATATATGGTAAATTGATATAAATTTCCTCTGAAACATGAAAATATTGAAAGAAAGATTAAAAAAACTTGAAATTGATACCAAAAAATATAAACAAGAAATTTGATTCCTAAAAAAGCTTGATATAACCCTAAAACTTGAAATTTAATACCTAAAACCTGAAATTCAAAAGCCTTAAAATCTAAATGTTGTGAACCTGAAAAATTTGAAAACATGAAAAACCCAAAAACCCCAAAACCCAAAAGCAGATATCTTTGAACTTGAATATACCAAAAATCCCCAAAATCGAAACCCAAAATGTGGAAACCTAAAAAATCAAAAATGTTGAACCTTTAAACCTTTAAAACATTAAAAAGTAGATTGATATAAAATGCCCCTAAAACCCAAAACTTGAAACACAAAAACCAAAAATTAAAAATGTTAAAACCCAAAACCTAAAATCTCTAAACCTAAAAAACCCTCAACACAAGAAAAACCCAAAAACTATGAAATCTGAAACCAAAAAACCTTGAAACCTGAAACTCAAAAAAAATGAGACCTGATACCCCAAAACCCCGAGTTCAATAATCTTCGAAACATGAAAATTAGATTGATATAAAACATGACTATCCTATTTAAAACCTGAAACCCAAAAATACTTTTATAGTTATATGATATCAATAGAAAAATTTAATATTTATTATTTAAAGATCTACTTAATAATAATAAATTTTTTGGTCATATTATATAGATAAAAAATAATGTCGATCATCAAAAAAACTTTAATAATAATTAACATTTTTACTGTGTGTTATCTATGATATATGTGCTTGTTTTTTTTTAATGAGTATGTTGCATGTGACAAATGCATGTTATTTTTTTGATAAGAATTTGACATATGTAACAATTTTATTGGATCCATATTCTAAACCGAAATGAACATTGTTGGTTCAATCATTCCTATCAGACATAAATTCCAATTGGAGAAACACCTTTAGTCTCAAAAGAGGGACACTGTTTATGCATAAAAAGTGGGATGTGAGAAGTCCTTACGTGTTATATAACCCAAGAGGCACATAAAGTAAAAGAATGGATTTGTGGGCATAAGTTGACAAAAAGATATGAGAAGTCCTTAGATGGTGATTAATTCAAGAGACATGCAAAGTAAAATAATGATGAGAAGTCATAATGTCTTGTATAATTCAAGAGGCACATAAAGTAAAACAATGGCGTTGTGGGCATAAGTTGATAAAATGACATGTGAAGTCCTTAGATGGTGATTTATTCAAGGGACGTGCAAAGTAAAATAATGATGTTGTGGGCATAAGGGAAAAAATAATGCATGAGATGCCTCCAATAGTGAAGATTATAAAAATAATTAACTATCAATTGCACCTAAAGTTTCTATGGACATGGCGATAGGGATGGGAAGATAATGGGTAAACATTGGTGCATGGGGAACAAAGTGGAGTAAATGAAAAAAAATTGTGTTAAAGGGCTTATAATGCAATAACAAGTATAAGAGAAAATACTGATATGGAACATAGTTGTTGGGCCTAGTTCATTTATACAGTCTTTATTATGTGCCTAATGTAAGTTTACTTGATCTCTATTTTGAGGAGCTAACATGTGAAGTTGTGTGGTCGAATATGAATATAACCCCAGAGTTAACAAACATGAGTTGAATGATGTCAATGAATAAATTAAAACCTAAAATGCAATTTTTTTTAATATGGAACTATATAAGCCTAAAAACAATCAACTAAAATACCATGCAATTCTTGACATAAAAGTGTATGTACTGAAGTTCACATGTTTTAAGAAAGTTACACTTCAATTAAATACCAACCAACACTGTGTACTTGAAACAATGCAAGAAAATATGGTACAAGATGGATTATGTATATTTATTTGCATAACATCCATTGAAGTTTTAAATATTAACACAATGGCCTCCTTAAAATTCCTCATTATGGAAGAGAGGGTTATGCTTAGGTGGATATTATTCTCTACCTCTTCTATTCAAAGTGATTTACTGATCCATTTCTTCATTCAAAATTGGAGTTTATGTTTTAAATACATGTAGCATTTGTTAAAAACATAAGTGTATCACCCAATGAAATAGTAACTATGTGATGAAAACATATCCATAGGGAAGCCAATAGTCATTTATCTAAAAATAAACTTTATTTATATATGGTCATGGATCTCATTAGATAATCCAAACTACCACTTTCTGCTCCGTAAATTATGTGGATATTCCACTCTAAGTTTCACCAACACAGACCCTTTCAATTCAAGGTATTTCTCTCAAGTTATATGCCATTGAAAAACACTCAAAATAATGTTTGAATATGTATTCCATATCTTATGACTAACATCTACAACATACAAAAGATTATGCAACCCTTCACATGCAATCTCCACATGCTACATATATTGCATATATTCCTCCACACTTTAAACATGCTATATATTACTCCATACATGATTGTAATTCAAATGTTTGCATAGAAGTGCAATACCAAATGTGAAGTTATCTAACCTTTAGGGATGAGCCTTGATCTCTCTTAAATGTTTGTGTATTATCCTAGTTGTAAGGAATGTAAACATGTAAGTAAATGAAACAAACACATCAACCACAAAGAGAGATAACACATGACATACCCTAGAGAAACTTAATGTGAAGAAACCTAGCAAGAGTGAAGCCATACATCCTCATCTCTACTATATTCTATAGTTTACAAGATTACTCATCCTCAAGGTCCTTTCTGATTAATTATTAGATAGTACCTTGTTAGGGTTCCAATGTTCCAATTTGACCAACTCTTGGACAATACCTTATTCATGTTCCAATTTGACCAAATCTTGGACAATACCTTGTTTAGGTTCCAATTTGATCAACTCTCCAATTTGAAGGCTTTCTATCCCACAATTTTAGAAACTCAAGTGGTAAGGAAAATCTTTACCCCACTTCTTCTTTGAATGCCATTTGGATTTTCTTTCTCTCCCTTTATTGAAACTCTTTACTTAATTTGTAATAACATTTTTATTTCACTCCTCTTAGCCAATAGGAGCAAGGATCTAAAATTGAAGGCACAAAAGACCTTTGTTCCACATGGAAGGCTTAAATAAACATCTGTTTTCAAATAAAAATGAGGCATGTCCAATTAAAAACTTTCTCTTAAGCTTCATAGTATTACCTTTGGATTTTTTTTATTTGCTCAAGTACAGCCATACCTTGTTATGACAAAGAAACTATGCTCAATCTATTTTGAACATGTCTTGCTCTAAACTTTTCTACAACTCTTTTAACCTTTTTTTTTATTTTGGAAGAATATTTTTTATAAGATGAGTGCTCAACCTTTTTCATTTCCGTTGGATTGTTGGTCCATCAATGCCTTTTGGTAAATACCATCACATCACATAATCCCACAATGTCTTACGTGAACAAAAATGGTAGTGGAATTTAAACACGCGTTGCTGCCAATGAATTAAGACAATCTCTCCACTCACACTGGTTATTTGGGTAATGGAAAACATCTCCATAATGGTCAAAACACAACAACTACCACAATAAATGAAAATAAACCTAACATAATTAAGGAAATTTGTTCATAAACCTTATATGGAAAAAAGGATAGCCTACTCTCATACCAATCTGATATGTAAACTAGGTTGATATTCCAATCTAAGTTTTACAACCATCGACCCTTTCAAATTAATGTATTTCTCTCAAGTTTTATACCATAAAAAACACCCAAAATGTTGTTTTAAGATGTATTCTAGCTCTTATAACTAACATATAAAAACACAAAATAATATTCAAACCTTCACATGTGATCTCCATACACTACATGCATTGCATATAATTCTCCACACTATAAACATGCTACTACTTCATACATGATTGCAATTGCAATGTTTGCATAGAAGTGCAATACCAAATTTGAAGTTCATTAACCTTTACGGATGAGACTTGAGCTCGCTTAAATGGTTGTGTATTATCCTAGTTGTGAGGAATGTAAACATGCAAGTAAAGGAAACAAACACATCAACCACAAAGAGAGATAACACAAGACATATCCTGGATAAACTCAATATGAGAAAACTCCAACAAGAGTGAAGCCATGTTTCCTCATCTCCACTATGTTCTACAGTTTATACGATTTTTCCTTCCTAGGCTTACAAGGAAAACAAAATCATGGCTCCCATAATTGTAATGATCTCTACAATATGAAGTGGAAGACTTGCCTTTAGAGCAAGGAAAAATTATTGAACTCAGTTGTGTAGTCTTCAACTACTGAAATCAACTATCTCAGTTGTGTAGACCTCCTTATTGGATGGATATCTTTGCATTTATCTCTAATATCTCCTCTGATTTCTCTTATGAGTATCTCTTCCTTGTCAATCCCTACATTTATCCTTTCCCATCCTTAGAAATTACCAAGAAACTCAACTGACCCACCAAAATGAAGTGGAAATGTAAAAAACCATCTAATACATATGGCTCCAAAGATGAACAGCCAAGATCCAAGATGAAAAATCAAGCTCCAGAGGTTGATAGTATGAGATCTAAAGGTTTTTAGTAAGGTGCCAAAGTATGACTTGCAATAAAATATGCCAACTTTTGAAGGCCATAAATTTTGCATACAAACTCAAAATGGCACGCCTTTTTTTAAGTTTGTTAATTTTTTGAGAGGAACTCAAATATGCAATAAAAAATTATTTTTGATGTCAAACATATTCTATTTGAGTCTGTACAACAAAAACTAAAAAAAATTAGGTCTTGACATATTGCATATTACTCATATTTGATAATCGATTGTCTTACTGACTGAATTGGATGATAAACATGATCAAATTTTTGTTCACTTTCATGCACATGCATCAAGCATTCTTAGTCTCTACTTTGGGTTTTCTTTGAGGGAACTTTTTGGCTCTAATTCCCCAGACTCTTGCACTGTGCATTCACCACTTCTTCAATGAAAGTTTTGGGAATACAATAGGCAAATACATGATGATAGATGAAATTCCTTTACATCTTAAACAAATGATTTATGCTTGTATCTATGTTATGATGGATGTTAACAAACCCCTACGTAGTAAAATTACTTTGGATACAGGAGAAGGGCAGTGGGAACAAGTGGTTGACTATGAGAATAATTTAGATGTAGGATCTGCCATGAGTATGGACATCTGGTGAAGGATTATCTTTTGAAATTTCCTACCTAAAAAATATATGAGAAAACTAAATAAGAATTCATAACTCTGAAGACAAAAAACTATGAAGAAAGCTACTCCCTCAAATTCCATTGGAAACAATTAAAATCAATTTGCTAGTTTTCAAGTGGAAAATGAGGAAAGAAATTGATATTGAAGATATAATGGATCATAAATTCCTAAAACTCAAATGCATGAGCTTGTTCCTCATGAGGGGATGATAGATGTCCCAAGTGCCAATCAACTATCTTTGATTGTTGTTACCAATCAGTTGGATAATTCTCATAAAATGATGAAAATCTATAAAAGGAAAACCAAATTTCAAGAGCAATTTGACCCCAACAATACATAAGAATCTCATCATGAAGGGGATGAAAGAGATTTGATGATTTTTCCTAATATTTATAAATTATAGAATGTAAATTTGGTTATGTTAGTTAGGAAAAAAAAATGTAAATGGATACAAATGTTAGATTAGGAAGGAAATATAATCAGGTAAATTTGCAACAGGAAGGTCAAAGGTTAAGTTCTACAGGAAAAGAAAGATATTTAGCCCATATGTTTATTCAGTCATCCCAATGAAGATTATAACTTGGAATATCTGATGTTGAAAGGTATCCCTTATAAGATTAATGAACTTAGATGAATTTTTTTAGTGGAAAGTATTAATTTCTTATAGTAGTGCCCATTACTCTTACTAACTCACCTTACTAGTTTAGTGCTTTAAGATAACTAGGCACAAGGATTTTAGTAGTAGGTTAGGTGCAACATTTAACACATCTCTACACTAGCATCCAATTTACTCAAGGCACAAACCTTGAGTACTCACCTAAAGTGCAGCGATGAAAGGATTGGGGCTTACATCAGGCTAGTTAAAACATGGCACAACTTTGGTTTGGTCAATGGGGCATGTCATGGGGATTCATCAGCTTAAGGTTGTTTCAATGATTATGTTAACATTCACTTAATGAGTTTAGAGTTTAATTTTTGGTCATAGTGGTGCACATCTAGTCTGATAGTTGATCTAGGCACTAACTAGGTCAAGATGTCCATGTGACATTCTCATCTTTTCTTGAGCTACTTGGCTCCTTTATTTTGATAGGGTCAAGTTCACTTGGCACTTACCACAAGCTAGGTCATTCCTAACTATGGATTACCATGCATCATGATGGTTAAATAGAATTGGCTTCGTAGATCCTCACATGTCTTATCTAATTACCACTTATACTAGCAGAGAACATATATATCAAAACCATATTCAATTTTTAAAGATTATACCAGATGGGGTATTCAACACATATTTCCTACAAGTGATTGGTTTCATTTATATTTCAAAATGATACTTACAAGATAAATTTGGGCCTCATCCTGGCATGATACCTTCATGTCCAATAGCTCACAAATGAGCACAGACTAATCAAGGCTGGGTCTACCAGTAATAAACATAAGCTATCCTAGTTTGTATTACAATTACATATGTGTCGGTCTTCATTATGTAACCTCTTTATCATCATCATTGTTGTTTCTCCCCCATTTTAATCTTGTAGGTCACCTTTTTAAATAGGTGTTAGCCACCCCTCTGGCTAACTAGGTAGGTGTGTGTTGATGGATGGTTAGGTGGTGGAATTTCGCCTATTTATTTCTCCATTCATACCTTCATGCTCCTTAAGCCTTGAGCCATCGTATGTAGGACTAGGTAGGTAAGCCTCGAGGCCTGCGATGTTCTTTAATCATTAGCTCCATGACTTTGCCACCATGTTCATACTTGAGATTCATCCATCCAAAATTTGGGTGAGAAGCAACTACTTGGCCAACTGGTGCAAGTATTTGCAAGATTCCTCTAGCTAGCATAACAAAGATAAAACTTGAGTAATTATTACATAAGATTCCTTCACACCTAGTTTTGTCATGTTGTCATGAGAACACTACTTAGAGAAAAGGGTGCCAATATTTACCCCATATAAAATTATAGTCTACCCTAGACTAGTTGATTAGCCTTTTAGGCATGCAAAACTTAGGTGCATATTTTTCTAGTCCTACTACTTAGAATGTCTTAAAGCAGACTGTATTCTTCAGTTCCTCAATGGAACTGTCTACCAAGGTGGATGTTACCTTAAGAGTGAGCACATATGTGCCTTCCAGTTCCCTTTTGTGGGCCTTGAGCCTTTCTTTGGTGCTTTTGACTACACCTTCCTTAATTTCACCTTGCCCACTTGCACTTGTATAGAAGGCACAAAAGATCACCTCCAATTCTTGCTCTTATGCCTTCAACTAAGAGATCAAGTTGTTCACTTTCATCATAATTTTTGGGCACTTACTTCTACTAACCACAATGGCTTGCTAGACTAAGGCCTCTTTTTCATCCTTTATTTTCTTCAGGCACGAGAAAATGACTTCAGACTGATTGATGAATTTTCAAAATATTGCATATGCCTCTTCTATTATTGCCTTTAGCTGGCCAAGAGATATTCAATTCTTTTGAGTTTCCCATTCAACTCTATTCTAAGGTGATCACAAGGGTCTTCCAATTCTTCCTATGTCAACTTCATCCTTGGGCTCATTTGTTCAACCAAGGTGAAGACTTGGTCTAATTCATTCATTCCTTTAGAACTTATGTTGTCCAAGAGGTAAGGTTCTACCTCTTTGATGTGCCAGGAAAGTTGTTGGATCTTGGACTTAGTCTCCTAGAGTTATTTTTCTACATCCTTTGCTATTTTCTTCTAGTTTCAGGCTTGAACATCATTGATGATGTTCTTACACACCACAAAAGATGCCATTTTTATCAGGGTATTAGCAAAGTGCACGAGGTTTATATCTTTGGGATTGAGGATTTTGTAGTACCCTCTCTCTAGCCTCAGTGTTAGGTTGTGGAGCTAAAAGCTTCACTGATGCAAATAGGGGAGGAGGGTGTTGAGTGTCACAATCACTGGCATCGGTCTGGGAAATTGACGTCGACAAGGTGCAGACAGAAGAGCAACCGATGTCGACAGGTTTTAGTTGACGTCGGTCACCTCCAGGCAGACAGGGACTGATGTCAATCGCCTGTGTGGTTCCAGAACTGCCAGTTCATGGATAGTTCATTAACGAACCAAGTGTTTGCATGTTGAGGGCTAATTATAGTCTCGAGCTGTGGATCTAATTATTGTTATTAGATGTCTAATTTGTGTATGCATTGGATCTATATAATAGACTCATGGGCTGTATTGTAAACTTGTGCTAGAGAGTAAGAGAGCAAAGATTAGCTCCTTCAAATTGAAGAGAGCAATGGTGTGTTCCTCCTAGTTCCCTATCAGTGCCAAGCATGGTATTGGTTGAAGAATCATAAGGACTTGGTGAGGCAAGGACAAGGGTTCTTTAGGGTGTAGAGTTAATCTACATGGTAAGTAAGATCATTGATTTGCAAGTGATTGTGTATGTTTGATCTAGGTTTGCAGGTGTGCAGAACAAAGTTGATTTGTGATGGCAACAAGATCAGGGAGATCACAACACAACAGGGAGCAAGACCAGGTAGGATCTACTTAGAGTACAGTGAGTGCTCGAAGCAAGAAAGGAAGGCAAGGCAGTCCTTCCAAAGTAAGATCATTTGGGTTGCAGGTTGTTACAGGTCATGGGAGATCTACTTGGAGTGTGTTGTACACTCGGTTGAGTATCTGTGTATACTCGATGTACTGGCAGTAGTGGATACTAGCTAGTGGAGGTGAACACCAACTCTGTGTTTGAGTTGGGTGTTGGGACCATAAGGGAGAGAGAACTCTTGAAGTTAAATTGTTGTACACTTGGGGTGTGGGAAGCCTCTGTAAGGTGAAGAAGACTATGGCATCTTCTTGGTTGTAATTATTTTTTGGAAAGAGTATTAATACAAGTTGTGTATTGTCTCTCATATTCTGTGTTATTTTTGAATTCTAGTTACTTGTGACTTTTGGTTATTTCCGCATATTATAAGTTGCTTATATAAGGTAATCAATTGTGTGCTCTCGCGGGTGTATTTCCCAACAAGTGGTATCAGAGCCTGGCCGTAGGTTTTTGAGCTTGATACCAACAAGTGGTATCAGAGCTAACGCTGCAAGGAGCAGGGTTGTGTTTGATTACAGGTTACTCACAGGGGTTTCTATTTGAGTGGGAGTATAGCAACGGTAAAAGAAAGAAAGCTAAGAATGGAGGAATTAAAAAGCATGAATGGTTACTTACAGTGGGATGGAAAGAAAGAGCAGGTAAAGAAAGATTGTTGGTTGGTTCAAGATCAGCATGAAGGAACTGAAGAAGCAGATGTTGCAGGTGGCGTTGCACAAGATGCTCTGGTATGTTTCTTGGATAAAGTAGAATCTTGTTTTATAGATTCTGTTGCCTCTTTCCATGCAGTCTGAAATAGAGTATCTTTTCATGTTAAGGTCTTTAGAGACTTTGGAAAGATTTATTTAGGGGCTGATGTGCCTTGCCAAAATATTGGCAAAGGGTAAGTGAAGCTAAAATTGCAGGCAGCCAACACATGGGTGTTGAAGGAGGTCATGTAAGTCCTAGTTCTGGAGATGTGGCTAATTTCTTCAAGGAAGTTGGGTGATGAGAGATGCACAAGAACTCTCACAGTGGATACACTTGAATTAGCTGGTGGTAAGAAAGCAAGTACTCTTTATCTACTTGCTTATATTACTAATTCTTCTTCTGTTGCAGAGATGTGGCTTTGTAGGCTTGGTCACAAGAGCAAGAAGGAGATGCATGTTCTTAAGAGGAGGTTAGATGTTTTTGACAGGCTTAAGAACTGGAAAGCCTTGGTGTTTATGGAGGAGATGACAGAAAGAGATCAGTAGATGGGACTGAGTAGCTTTAAGCAGAGCAATTTGGATAGGGTTTTGATCCAAAAAGAGCTCACGGGTAAAAATTCATCACTCACAGGCGAACACAGATATCGGCATCAGTCAAGAGGAATTGACGTTGAACAGACAGGTGCTAATGTCGGTCATGTGCAGACTAGAGCCAGTGATGTTGGGCAGGGTAAGTTCAATGTCGGTTAGGAGGACCAACGTTGGCAATAGGTAAGACCGACATCGGTCAGGAGGACTGATGTCGACAATAGGAGACACCGACGTCAGTGAGTCGGTAGTCAGGACAGGTGCAGGGACCGATGTCAGTCAGATGCAGACTGTGGGGTGACTGAGGTCGGTCACTGTAATGGATTTTGGGTGGACAGCAAGCTGTCAAGGAGTCTTAAGTGCCCATAAGGAGGATTGAAGTGGTAAGTAAGCCTCAAATTCGTTGTTTCTCTTCTTTATACTCGTTGCTCACTGTAGAGCAGGAATCCAGGAAACAGTGGGAGCGTGGTAGGAATATGATGCATAACCAAATGAGAGATTTGGTAGGGTTGCCAACCGGTATGAAAGCACTGCAAGATGAATGGATTCCTTAGTTGAAGAATAGAGAGAATGGATACGTGAGATAGAAGGCCAGGTCATATGATCTTGAGGTAGCTGCAGGACAGTGGTACAGGGTTTGACAGGTGGATGACAAAGCATGGCTTTAGTCAATGTCAGTGTAACTACTGTGGTTCTCTTTACCAAGTGGATGATGAGTTGCAACATCATCTTGTTACTATATGTTGTGTGTTTGCTTGTTGCAGGGTTACACATATAGGGTTTTGCTGAGCTAAGTTAAAGTTAGTTCAGTGGTATGTCTTGAGGAATTTGGAGCAGTGAAATTCTTTGACATGAGTGTGTTCTAGAGACATGGAGATCAAAAGTTGATTTTGTCTCTGGAGGATTGTGTGAAGATGGTTAGCACATCGAGGGTTGGACAGTACAGTGTCCTGATTCACATAATGAGGCTAAGTACATGCGTACTGGACCTGAGTTTTCCCAAGCAGTGGGAGCTGTCAGAAAGTTTGGAGCTGATTCGGGAAAGAAGCACTGGAGGGCAGTTCAATGGATTCTCAGGTATCTGAGATGGACCAGCAGTAGGTATACATGATATGCAGGGTCAATTTCTTTTCTACATGTGTTTTTAGATGCGGATGCGGCAGGTTACTTGGATGACAGGAGGTTCACCACAGGTTTTGTGGTGGTTGGTCTTCAAGGTTGAGCTTGAAGAGGGATACAAGCCATGATACATATTAGATGGAGTACAGGTATAGGTACGTTGTAGTTGTTTATCTCCAAGTGGGATATTGTTAGGTTGTGGAGCTAAAAGCTTCACTGATGCAAATAGGGGAGGAGGGTGCTGAGTGTCACAGTCACTGGCGTCGGTCTGGGAAACTGACGTCGGCAAGGTGCAGACAGAAGAACAACTGATGTCGGCAGGTTTTGGCTGACGTCGATCACCTCCAAGCAGACAGGGACTGACGTCAGTCGCCTGTGTGGTTCCATAACTGCCAGTTCACAGATAGTTCATTAACGAACCAAGTGTTTGCATGTTGAGGGCTAATTATAGTCTCGAGCTGCGGATCTAATTATTGTAATTAGATGTCTAATTTGTGTATGCATGGGATCTATATAATAGACTCATGGGCTGTATTGTAAACTTGTGCTAGAGAGTAAGAGAGCAAATATTAGCTCCTTCAGATTGAAGAGAGCAATGGTGTGTTCCTCCTAGTTCCCTATCAGTGCCAAGCATGGTACTGGTTGAAGAATCATAAGGACTTGGTGAGGCAAGGACAAGGGTTCTTCAGGGTGTAGAGTTAATCTACATGGTAAGTAAGATCATTGATTTGCAAGTGATTGTGTATGTTTGATCTAGGTTCACAAGTGTGCAGAACAAAGTTGATTTGTGGTGGCAGCAAGATCAGGGAGATCACAACACAACAGGGAGCAAGATCAGGTAGGATCTACTTAGAGTACAGTGAGTGCTCGGAGCAAGAAAGGAAGGCAAGGTAGTCCTTCCAAAGTAAGATCATTTGGGTTTTAGGTTGTTGTAGGTCATGGGAGATCTACTTGGAGTGTGTTGTACACTCGATTGAGTATCTGTGTATACTCGGTGTACTGGCAGTAGTGGATACTAGCTAGTGGAGGTGAACACCAACTCTGTGTTTGAGTTGGGTGTTGGGACCGTAAGGGAGAGAGAACTCTTGAAGTTGAATTGTTGTACACTTGGGGTGTGGGAAGCCTCTGTAAGGCGAAGAAGACTGTGGCATCTTCTTGGTTGTAATTCTTTTCTGGAAAGAGTATTAATACAAGTTGTGTATTGTCTCTCATATTCTGTGTTATTTCTAAATTCTAGTTACTTGTGACTTCTGGTTATTTCTGCATATTATAAGTTGCTTATATAAGGTAATCAATTGTGTGCTCTCGCGGGTGTATTTCCCAACATTCAGGGGATCTCCAATTACTTTTGTCAAAAATTTAAACTTAGGTTCATCCATGAAGAAATCAAGCACCCAAGATACCTGGTGGTATGTCATTCTAGTTGTAGCCTTCTGAGGCATGCATTATTGTAGATAGTAGTCATCCTCCTTAAATCCCTCTTGCACTCACCCTTATTCTCAAGCGTATTACTTTCTTCTTTCACCACTTCTTCTTCCTAGCTATAGTCTGAGCTTGATTCTTCTTCATCTCCATTTTCTTCTTCCTCTTCCTCTTTACCATCTCTTTCTCCTTCTTCTTCCCTTCTTTCTTCCTCTCTTCCTTTTTCTTTTACTTTTTCTCCCTCTTCACCATTTCCCTTTTCTTCTCCTTTTTATATTTGTTATTGTTTAGGGTCAGTATTGCCTTCTATGTTCCTAGGCACCCTTTCAGTAAATAGGCATGCCTGCTATGTGGCTTCTTCTGCTATTGTAGTGGAGGTGCTAGGCACCTCTTCTAGTTTTTTCTTTCTATGTTCCATATTAATGGCAACTTTATCCTTCTCAACATTCCTTTGTGCAGTGCACTTTTATTCACTGGCTCTGATCTTAGTGGCCTCAATTTTGTCAATTTCAGCCTAGGACATACCACTCTCTCTCATCCTTCTATACTTCTAATCTAATTTTAGTGCTTCCTCAATTTATTGCTGATTTAGGACCATGGCTTCCCATTTGCACCTTAGATCTTCATCTATTAGTGCATTAGATGGAGTAGTTTTAACCCCTTTTTCTTCACGGTTACTTTCCTTTACCTTTGTCAAGTACTCCACTCCTTTCATCACCTCAGCCTCCATCATCTTGATCACCTCCTTGGCCACCCATACCCTAGCCATCTCCTCATTCTATTACTTCAACTCCTACACCTATGCCTTCTGAAGTTCTACCTGGCCAAGGTTCTTTAGCTTGTGATTCTTCTTCTCTGGCTCAGGTTGAGGGCATGGAGAGGGGGTCCATTCCTCAGGGGATTCCTCCTTTGCAATATATGTACATGTCCCCCATTCTCCTTTCTTTGAATCCTCTGGCTCTTCTTCAAATATAACTATTGTAGGCATAGAAGAGGAGGGTGTTTCCCTTTTTTCCTTGGTCTTCTTGCCCCTTTTTAGTGGCTCTGAGGTAGACCTTCTCCTTCTGAGGTGGTCTTCCTTTACAGGTGTATCTGAATTTCCTCTAAGTTTTCCCCCTTTTTTTCTTATGGGGTTCTTCACTTGTGTTAGGTGCTAGGGTCACCTTTTCTCCCATTTAAACTAGAGGGTTAGTGCTATTTTATACATTGGATGCTTGAGCCACCTTCTTCCTTAGCTTCATCTCATAGTAGAGCCTATGGATGTGGTCAGATATTGATATTGTGAGGATGGAAGTGATGTCGGGGCTATCCAATTCATCCTCCTCATCTTTAGTGGCTTTCATGTTGGTGTGAACAAACTGGCACCTGATTCTGCACCTCTCCATGTCTAATTCTCCAACTGGGATTTCTATCTACTACACAATGGGGATCCATTATAGCACCTTGCTAAAGTTTTTTGTTGAGGAGTAAGGTAGTTTTAGCCACTCAGACCTTGTGCCATCCTTTAGTGCTAGGCACACTACATAGGAGTAGTTCATCACATCAAAAGTCACCATTCTTTAAAAACTCTTCAATAACCCTTGAGGAAGGCACCATTTGAGCCCAAAGGCTTCTATGTATCTGGTGCATCACTTCATCACCCACACTTTATACTTTACATTGATAGAGGTAAGGTAGGTGAATTCTTAGTATTTTTGCACCAAGGATCCATGATGCTCTAAAAAAATCATAAGCTATTTCCCTCCACATCTATAATGCTTATCTCCTCCATGATGGTGAGGATGAGGATGGATCCCCACCTGAAAGTTCCCTTAGATGTGTGGCATTTAGTGGCATTTTTCACAAATTCATCTACTATGAATTTTTCTATATTAAACTAGAACCCTTATGCCATATGGTATGCAATGCATAAGTAGGTATTAGACACATCGATCCACCGCCCTCCCAGACATAACTTAGTACTGACTAGGCATGATGCCACTCTCATCCCAGGGTCAATGCAATCTTTGATGGGGAAGGCAAAACCCCCTTTATAGTAGTTCAACAACTATGTGATGCACTCCACTTCTTTATCATTCATCAGTGGATGAATGTCCCTCCTAGTATCTAGGAGCCCAACTATCCTCCTGTTGAGTTGTGCCAATATTTTCATACACCTACCTACAAAGTAAATACGGTCATCATGGATGCATGAAAGGAGAAACTACATGAGTTCTTATAGCTTCCTAAAGTAGGGTAACTCATAGAGCTGAGTTGCACCCAAAGATGTTAGATTGTCTCTGATCAAGACATCAAACAATGCATCCCCCTATGGTGTCTTTCACCCAATATCTACCACCCAAATCCTATGCCAAATATTAAAGATGGCTGGAAGTGTGGTGGTTGTACTCCTTGAAATGGAAATTGTGTACAAAGGAGAAAATCTTTTCTCCTCTCAATACCTTAGTGGGAAACTACATGTATTGATAAGACATTTTAGTGAGCACCTATGGGTTGATCATGGTGATGCTTACCCCTTTGAAGATCTATGCCATGGTCTTTATGGCCTTTGTCTCCTTGAATCGGACACACTTGCATTATGTCTATTCTTCCATAGAGCTCCCATTCTTTCACTTCCTCACCATTCTAAAGCAACTAGAATTAAACCTTGGGAGATGAGGTTTTTTGAACCCCCTAATGGTGACCTTTAGGTAGTTCATTCAGGACTATATTTCTGACTGTTACCTTCTTTCATGGATTTACTTTCCCTCACTTGTTCTTGTGGATGTACTTCCTTCTCACTGTGCCTTAGTTCATGCCCAATTTTCCATGTTATGTCTTTTTTAGCAACCTAGTTTTTCTCTTCGACTCTCTTTAAGTTCGTATAATCTCCAATTTGACAATATAGTGTAACCTATCCCATTTGCATGACCATGAATTTATACCCTCTTGGTTGACCTACTACCTTTATTATAGGTGTTTATCATGAGACTTGTACATCTTTTAGAAGAAACAAAACAAATCTTCAAAATCCTCTAAGATCCTTCATCATCCCTACATTTAATGCATGCTGTGATATTGCCACCACCTCATTTATTATTTTTAATGGTATTTTTAGTGATGTAACTAGTGACTCAAATTAGTCATTTCCTGCCAACTCATGGGTGGATGTCAATAGTCTTAAATAAATTCCTTTTGTGCTCGTCACATGGTACAATCTTCACCTTTCTTGAGGTAACCTAGGCGCATCACCTCATATGCACGCAATTTAGCCTCCTAGGTCCCACATTCTTTTCTAGATACACTTTTTTTAAAAGCATTATTTTCTCTCCTTAGTTGAATTTCTATGCATCATCTTGCCTTGGCTCATCCTACCCCATATAAATTCCTTTCATTGGCCCTCTGACGCTTGGTATCTTCTCACCATCTTACTACACGCCTCTTGCATGGATGTTTCTTGTTTTGAGTACTTGATTTATAGACTTCACACACCCACAACATAGGTGTCTAGCCTCATGCACTTGTTGGTGAAAGTGCTTGACTCACTTGATTGGATTTATGCATGGAGTGGTAGAACCTAGGTATCTCTACGGCCATCTCGCACCACCTATTTCCAATCTACAAAAGAACTAAAACATAGATTACTTATGGGCTTGGCTTGAATCAAGCCTATATATGGTCAATACACTCAATCCAACTTGTGACCAATAAGTTAGTGTTCTTGTGGAACATGCACCACTTTATTACTTATATATCTTTAAGCAATTACCATTGAAATGTCTGGGAAGTATTTCTCTAGTGAGCATGTGTAGTTTGCACACACTAGTATCCAATATGTGATGGATGATGTAGGGACACATCCACCTTATCTATAGTTTTCTTGGGTCCTTAAGATACGTGGATTCATAGAGTAATACTAATACCCCTTTAGTTAATTCTTTGTGCCTCATGTGTTTATCATACCAACTCTTCTCGCATGTTTTTTTAATTTGCTAACTCTACATTCTCTAAGCATGCTTCTCATCTAAATGCTCCAAGTCCTCTAGTCTTGCTTGTAGTGATTCTTAGTCATCCAAGTGACCAATACATATAATGCATAGTGATGGGATGATAAATTTTATCAACAGTATGACTTATATGCTAAACACTAGTTAAAATGGTGTTGCCTTGGTTAGATGCTTATAGGTTGTGTGATAAACCCATAGTACCATGGAAACATAGTCATCCCAATCCTTGCACCCAATATTACATATCTAAGTGAGGCACATCCCCAAGATTTTATTAAAGGCTTCAGTTGTGCCATTGGCTTGCAGGTGATAGGGTGTTGTTTTGTGGTGCAGCACCATGTACTCGATTAAGAGAATTTGTATTGTTTCATTGATGAAATGGGTACCCATATCACTTATCAGAATTAATTGGCACCCATACCTAATTATGATATTTTTCCTTTTGAAGCACATAGCTATTGTAGCTATGCAGTCTTTGGTTGGCATAGCCTTAACCCACCTAGTGAAATAGTCAGTGGCTGCTAGAATATACCATGAACCCATGCACTAAGCTATAAGAGTGATGGACCCAACAAATTTAATGGCCCATTTTTAAAAAGGAACTTGGGAAAGGATAGGGATGAGAGGCATCTCATCTCAAGCATTGGGTTTTCCTATGCACTGGCATATATCACATGCCTTTGCGCATTCTTTGGAATCTTGAAATAGGCTTGGCCACCACAAGCCTAAATGTAAGATCTTCTACACCATTCTATCACCAGCATAACGGCCTCCTATAATTCCCTCATGTGCCTCTTGAAAGATGGAGTCCCTTTCATGATCAAGAACACATCAGTGGAGGAATTCATCCTAATTCATCCTGTATAGTTCCCCCTCAATGAGTTGGAATGGGGCAGTGTGAATAGAAAGTTATTTTCTCTCTTTCTCAGATATGGTCTAGGGTGCTAGTTTAGAACTTAAGAAGGCAATGATCCCTGTTAGGTCCTCAGGGACGTGTTAGACTCTATATAGCTATGCATCTGGCATATCATGTCCAATTGGTGTTACTCCATCACTAGATTTGATGTGTAGTAAAAGTTTAGGCCCTACATTCTACTTTTGGGGCTTAATGACAATAGAAAACTAGAATTCCTAGAAAAGAACTATCCATCTACATATGCACCCATGTAGTATTGGCTTATTGATGAGGTATTTGAGAACTTCATGATCATTGAAGAAAATTAAGGGATTATCCATTAGGTATTGTCTAAACTTATGTAGTGCATATACTATGGTGAGTGCCTCTCGCTCAGTTTTTGTATAGTTTCACTCTAATTGGGTTAAATTTCTACTAGTGAAAGAAATTAGATGGTCCATCTTTCCTTCACTTGGTTGTGCTACAATGGTGCCAATGGCAGAGTTGGAGGCATTGAAATAGATGTGAATGGGGTCATCTAATCTAGAAATTGTAATATTGGCACACTGGCCAATTTCAACTTTAGGGTTTTAAATCCTTCTTCTTGCACTTGGCCCTAATAAAACAGGCCCTCCTTATGTAAGAGTTCCTCCAGAGGTGATGTAATCCTTGCATAAATCCTAATGAATTTCCTATAATAGCTGCAATAGCCTAGGAAAGCATGAACATCCTTTTGTGTTAAAGGGGTCTAGAGCTAAATAATAATGGTAATCTTTGCCGAGTCTACTAGTAGACCATCCTTGCAAATAATTTGCCTGAGCAATGTTTTAAACGGAGTTGTAAAGATGCACTTCTTTAAGTTTAATGAAATTTGTAGTTGTCTACATCTTTCAAACATGAGGTGCAAGTTATCATAGTAGTCCTTGATGAGGCCATACATGGTCTAATCATCAAGGTATACTTGGAGAAACTGATGACTAAAGTCTTTGAATGTCATGATGACTACCCTGGAGAAGACAGTTGGCACATTCTTGAGCCCAGAGGACATTACATTATATGCAAAACAGCCCCATTTGGTTGTGAAGGTTGTCTTTGGCTTATCGTCATCCTCTATTTGCATTTGATGGTATCTCAAGAATCCATCAGTGAACACACAAATTTGAGACACCATCGAGGACCTCATCTGTAAATGGCATTGGAAAGGGGTCGGTAACATATGCAATGTTTAAGAGTCTATAATGGATGCATATTCTAATATGCACATCCTTCCTTATGTTAATGACCATGGGACTTACCCATTTTAACTCCTACACCAGATATATGATCCCTACAGATATCATCCCATCAATCTTTATTTTCACCTTAGCACAGAGATTGGGATTCATGCAATATGGGCATTTTTTTATGAGTCTCACAACATCCATCAGCTTGATGTTCATCTTACCCAGGGAAGGGTGGGTGCCTTTTATGTCTTGATAGTTTTGGGGGAATAAATCCTAAAATTCCTTTAAGAGCTTGACAATTCATGTCATCTCTGCTTCAGACCAATATGCGCCTATGGTGGAGATCTTAGGTTCACCCTGCGTGTTGATGTCTACTTTCATGGTTTGAAATGGCACATGATATGGCACATTTTGTACCTGATGGTAGTCTTCCACCTACCTTGTCCCTTCTATAGTGTCGATGTGTAGATGAATAGGTATGTCTTCATCTAGGATGCTCTAATTTACTTGGCACATGGCCCTTTTCTTGCTTACTAGAACCTTCTAGTTTTGCTCCTTCCAAGTCTCATTGTCTTCTTTGTTGGAGTCACTATTGAGTGCCTTGTCTTCAAAGAAGGTGGGAAGTGCTAGTCCTTTCTCCCTAAACATGTCCTTGAGATGCTCTTCTAGTATAGTGATATCTTCAAAGACTTCCCAGCGTATGACCTGTAATGGCTCAAGCATCCTTAAATATTCAAAAGAAAAGGAAAATGTGTGCACGAACCTCTTCTTCAGTGTGTCCCAACTAGTCATCTCCCTATGCATCTCATTTACGATGTACCAAGATCATGCCTAGGTTTTGAGGAACCTGTAAAGGTGTGAACTCATAGGTTCCTCGATGCATTTTTATCGTAGTCAGTCCATGTTTCTTCACAGAAGCACATGTGGGAAATAGGGTCTGAATCACCTGAGTAAGTTGCTATGTCCAAGTCCTCATTACTCTTTCCAAACCTTATGCTTATTTTAGCCTTGATGTCTTGTCATGTTGGCAGGCTAGCCTTGTGTGTTACCCACCATCAAGCAGTAGTGCTCTTTAGTGTATGCACCAATGCACCCATTCGAGCTACTTCTTTGGGGATGTAAGAATCTAAGTCATTTACATAGCTCTCGATAGGTCTAATTCCTTTGTATCGTGGAAGGGAAACAAGTTTTCCCTTGCTTAATCTAAACACTCTTTTCTAGTTGCATTGACATGGGGAACCCATTTCTACGTATTTCCCTCAACTTAGATTGGACCTATCTTGACAAACCTTAGCACCTTTATGCAAACTTGGCAGCACCTTCATCCACTAGTTTTGTATGCCTCATATACCCATCGATCATATGCTATGTCTATTGTATTAGATACTAATTGGCCATCCTCTCATTCAAACACTCCTTAATCATCAAGCTATAAAACTCAATGCTCTACGCCATGATATTGTATATGTGGTCGATCTCTTCCTTAAGGTCAATGCTCTTAACATATGGTGGTCCTTGATATTTCAAAAGGGGGATCGCCACCTTCTCTTTCTCATTCTCAAAAGTCACGTAATGCTTCTTAAAATGCATGTCCTCATTATTTGCATAGAACCATGGTCTACCTAAGAGCACTGGGTAGTTATCATACTCTACCAATTCTATTACTTCAGAATCAACCTAAATTTTGTGCCCATAATATCTATGATGGCACCTTTCAGGACCCTAATAGGTTGTGCTCTAGTTTTTTTTTCATGAAGAAGGTGTGAGGAGATGGATTTAAGGGTGGTCTTCATATTTTCTCCTAGGAAATTTTGGTCAAAATATTGACCTTAATGCATATGTCAATGATGACATCACATACTGACCATTCATCGATGGTTGCACTTATCATCAATTCTTGGTCATACTCAGTGTTTTTGTTGATGGTTAAAATTGTGCTTTGTTTCTAAAATCAACAATGGGAAGTTTCAAGAATGTGGGACTTGCAACTTGAAATGACCTACAGATTTTTAAGAAGCTGGTCTCTTCTTTATCTCAAGTGTTGGGAGGAAAGGGATAGGAATTTAAACAGAAACACAAATGCAAAGAAAGAAAATCTAACTATGGTGATGCGCCTAAATTTAATTTGACCCTTAATTCTAAGCACAGTGAAACTATATGTAAGATTCAATTACATGAAAGAGCGAACAAGGCATGATCAATGTAAAAGATAGAAATAATAGAAACAGAGGCTCACAGCTTAGACTACTTTTGTGATGACATAGAAAACATCAACAAAGGTACATAACTCTGTCTTCTTATTAATTCTCTAGTCACATAAAAGGCACAAAAACATGCACAGTTACATAAACTTTTCAACTAAAGAAAATAGAACAAAGGCAAATGATATTCTTGATCATAGCTCTAAAAGTCTAAAACTCTTGACAATAGTCTCTTGCAAAAAATTCTCTCCAATCTTTTGATGATGATTTTTGATGATCTCTGCACCCCTCTTTATAGCATTGGATTCACTCTAGATTGTCTGTGTGTTCCCAATCTAATGGCCCAAACTAAACTCTAACTAAACTGGAATTGTCTATCAGAAGATATTTCTTAGATTTTGAAACGTTCTGTCTTCCTGTAGTTCACTTGCTGAAATAGATATACAAGATGCTCTACTCTATCAAACAGAAGAGAACACTTGGCTGATTTCCCCTATTTTACTTGAAAACCTTCTTATTATTTAGGAAGCACTGGAAAATGACACTTGGCAGCTTCTGTAGCACTTACTGAATACACATGGCACGCTCCGCATAACCTACACTCTTACTGTGTCTTCCTTAGAAGTGTTCGATACTTGACATGAGTCACCATCTGCTTCTCCAAAACTTAAACAACTTCTATAGAAAATGGGACCCAAAGCAGTTCTTGCCTGAGCAACATCGAAAAGGGAACAAGGGCATGTGGCGCTTTCTGCTTACTCTTGACAAAGGGCATGTGGTGATCTCCGCTGCCTTTAGCTACCTTTTGAGAAACCTGTGGAAGGTGACACGTGTCCATCTCCATGTTGCCCTGTCTATACTATAGAAACAATCAGGCCTCATTTCATACTTACATAGATGGTAACGGCTTCCGCTTGCCTCAGAACAAACACTCGAGACCCACCACAATCTTTACTTGTCAATAAAACAAAATGAATATAATTCAGAGGTTGACACATGGTGGCTTTCACTTTCTTTAGCTGGGGATACGTGGCATCTTCTATTTCTTTTAGAAAAGCACATTGAAACCTTTCATTGTTGCCACCTGGCACCTTTCGCTTGATCCTGATTCTTAGCTTGTTGAAACCTTCCACTCAAAGGAGATTTGAAACATGGATGTCGATATGGAATGCAGATGCTGACACTTGTCGCATTCCGCTAAGTTACTATAAGACACATGGCACGCCCTGACCAACTTCTATAAATTATGAAAGGTGCCTCGGTCGATGACACTTGGTAGCTTCTGCTTGATCTCGACACTTAGAGAAAAATGAGGCAAAAATAAATTTGAGGCCACGCTCTGAGTCAAAACTTCACTGTCTTAAACCGAAGCATTCAGGGACAAATTTTGGAATGCACGACTGAAAATCAAAATAAAACGTAGAGTATTTTTTACTCTACAGTTATTGGCAACCCCAAGGACTTTTGAGCCTACTCAAAAAGAAACTACAACTCCTACTTGATCCCAAAAAAAATCATTGCTTCAACAATGTTGTTCGATAGGCTGACCACTCATCATCAGATAACCCCTGCTTATTATGCAATTCATTGAAGGCTAAATCAAGGTTGATAATATCCTTGTGTGAAATTTTTTGTAAAATCTAAACCATAGCCTTCAATTTGAATTCGAGCTAGGAAAAAAGAATCAAAATAGCTTCTACTTCAGCTACTGATGAATCATCCCTTAAATCTTGAAAAACCGCCTGATCATTCTGCTTGGCCAACAGCAAAGGTTCAATTTCATCAACCATGAGCACAATATTGTCATCGAGAAATAGAGAAGGAAGACCTAATTTCACTAGGTCTTCAATGTGTTGTTTCATTTCAATGATTCCTTCTTTCATTACATCGAGAAACTCTCTGCAATTGATGGCTACGGAGTTGCAACTGAGAACCTCATTCACTCACTTAACAGTGATCATTCTGTTATCAATTCCTGTTGCTGACAACTTTCCATCCATTACATCATAAAGCTTTTGTAGCAACATTTTGGATTCCAATACTCACCCAAAAATTGTAGCCAGAGTGTTTTCAACTGAATTCTCCACCTTTTTGCATAATGTTTGTGCATTTAGCAGGAAGGTGAGAGAAGGCTTGAGCTGAATAATATCCAAAGAGATTCTCTTTCGCATTGATTCATAAAGCTCCTTCACTAGGTTTAACACTCCTACATTCTTTGGCCTACTGGCCAGTTTTAGTGTTAATTGTTCTGCTCTTTGTTGCTCGGCTTGAAATTGGGCTTGTATAGTTGCAGTATTATTCTGTTCATTCAGCAGTTTCTATTACAATTGAGTAACCTGTAGCAGGCCTTCCTTGCATTTTCCTTGTAATGTTGCCTTTTCTCACCTTAGGGTCACCACACTAATGACCCTTGGCAGCTTCTGCTTGATCTTGACACTTAGATAAAAATGAGGCAAAAAGAAATTCGAGGCCACGCTCTGAGTCAAAACTTCACTGTCTTAAACCGAAGCATTCAGGGACAAATTTTGGAATGTGCGACTGAAAATCAAAATGAAACATAGAGTATTTTTTACTCTACAGTTATTGGTGACCCCAAGGACTTTTGAGCCTGCTCAAAAAGAAACTATAACTCCTGCTTGATCAAAAAAAAATCACAGCTTCAACAATGTTGTTTGATTGGCTGACCACTCATCGTCAAATAACCCCTGCTTATTCTACAATTCATTGAAGGCTAAATCAAGGTTGATAATATCCTTCTATGAAAAATTCTGTAAAATCTAAACCGTAGCCTTCAATTTGAATTTGAGCTAGGTAAAAAGAATCAAAATAGCTTCTACTTCAGCTACTGATGAATCATCCCTTAAATCTTGAAAAACTACCTGATCATTCTGCTTGGCCAATAACAAAGGTTCAATTTCATCAACCATGAGCACAGTATTGTCATCAAGAA
Source organism: Torreya grandis (assembly GCA_037957365.1). Classification (NCBI taxonomy): domain Eukaryota; kingdom Viridiplantae; phylum Streptophyta; class Pinopsida; order Cupressales; family Taxaceae; genus Torreya; species Torreya grandis. Next base: position 1,896,977 of record JARHVA010001641.1, read on the forward strand.
ATAGAGAAGGAAGACCTAATTGCACTAGGTCTTCAATGTGTTGTTTCATTTCAATTATTCCTTCTTTCATTACATCAAGAAGCTCTCTACAATTGATGGCTACGGAGTTGCAACTGAGAACCTCATTCACTCGCTTAGCAGCGATCATTCTGTTATCAATTCCTACTGCTGAAAACTTTCCATCCATTACATCATAAAGCTTTTGTAGCAACATTTTGGAGTCCAATACTCACCCAAAAACTATAGCCAAAGTGTTTTCAACTGAATTATCCACCTTTTCGCACAATTTTTGTGCATTTAGCAGGAAGGTGAGAGAAGGCTTCAGCAGAATAATCTCCAAAGAGATTCTCTTCCACATTGATTCATAAAGCTCCACCAAGTTTAACACTCCTACATTCTTTGGCCTATTGTCCAGTTCCAGTGTCAATTGTTCTACTCTTTGTTGCTCGGCTTGAAATTGGGCTTGTATAGCTGTAGTATTATTTTGTTCATTCAGTAGCTTCTGTTGCAATTGAGTAACCTATAGCAAGCCTTCCTTGCATTTTCATTGTAATGCTGCCTTTTCTCACCTTAGGGTCATCATTGCATATTTTACCTGCATTAGCCTTGCTTTTAAGGAATCATTTTGGGCCTGGATCGCCTGGTGAGTCTAAAGGGAAATAATATCTTGTAACTGTTTATTTAGACTCTCTATTTCATTATCTTTTCTATCAATTTTTGTGGTCAAACTGCTATAGTTTGCCTTCTCCTTGGCTAGATCAACCTCCATCTTTTGTAGCTTCCTTGATGTTTTCAAGTAGTCTTCAGCAACTATAGAAGTGAATTCAGTTAACAGCTCAATTTTGTCTTGTGGCCTGAACAGGGACATGTCTATGGCCACTGCATTCATTGTGTAGTCTTACAGCTACATCTGCTCACTTGGCTTAATTATATTTTGTGACAAATGAGTCACGATCAATTGTTGTTGAATTGGGTCAAATTGTGACCGTAGATGTGGTGCAGTTAAGGCCTTATTTTCCTTGATCCTCTTTTTCTCTCTTCAGGCTTCCCTCGCCTTCCTAGCAGCATCTGTTTGAGTTTGGAAGGTAGAAGGAGAGGCAATGTGCCCACCCACAAAAGGATGTTCTTGTGGAAAACCATATGAAATAGCCAATTGTTGGCTATGGGAAATCTAAGGAGGTAACTTCTTGGGAACAGTAGGAGAAAAGTGAGGCAATGTTAAAGCTTGAGTAGGGATAGATGGGGTGAAGTGAGAAATGGGCATGACAGAGGTGGCAGGGAATGTCATCTAGCCAGACAAAATCATCATGCCTATAGGAGAAGAAAAATATTGAGAAGGAGGAGGAGGAATGATACTTACCTAAGGAGCAACTACATCACTCTGTAATTGGCATTGTGAGGGTTCTATCCTCTCCTCAAACTCAAGTTGAAACCTCAACCTTTTATGTTTCCTTGGTGTTTCTTCTTCTGGTTGTGCTTCTTTTTCTCCAACATCTACCACTATTGTTAGTGGTGCTTGTGGGGAACTGAGAACTTCAATAACTGATGTTGATGGGGAAGCTTTTGGTGGTGAAGGCACCACACTCTTTTCTTTTTCCATGATGCTAAGAGATTGAGGCCAAACTATTATAGCGACTACAGCTACAATTTGCCTTAGGGCCTGTGATTCTTGGTTGGATCCTACTCTGGCTTCTGACTCTACACCCAGTGTCGACAAATTGCTTGTGTCAAGGCTAGATACAGGGGACAGATGGCACTCATCCCATAGTTCCTCCCATCTCTCATTTGAGTCCATGTTCCCAAAAGAATGAGTTGTTTGACAAATTTCTTGCCTATATTTCCAATAGGCTTCTATTTTCTCAGCATCCCAGTCTTTATTCTTTAGTGCCCTCCTTAAGCCAGAAGTCATTTTGATTTTAGGATAAAAATCCCTCTGCTTATCATATAAATTTTTCCATGGTCTGTTTTGTGGAAGGGGCAAATTTGTTAATTCAACATAAAATCCAGGAGTATCTTCCCTAGGATTTTTTCTATTTTCCCAAAAGGGGTGGCCCTCATGTGCAATCCTAGTAACAACCCTATTAGTCCTTATCTAGGAAGCTATGAAACCATTGAGGTCATATACCCATTTATCTTTGATTAGCAGGAAACCCAAGAAGGCTAACTTTCTAAGCAAAACAATCTCAGCGTCTCTAGCTTCTAGTACCATGTTGTTTGTCATCCATGGGAGGTCATACATTTTCCTTTTCCTCTTCCCAGAGCCATATTCATTATCTACTATAGACACCTGTCTGGTGACCTCTAAGAATGCTAACTTAAGAGTCAAAATCTTAGGTAGCAACATTGGTTCCCCACAAAAACCATGGACTCTAATAATTGTATGGTGGGATCCAAAAAAGAAATCACAAGGAATTGGGCAATTGGCCAGTAAGGTTTGAAAAACTTGGAAATAGTCTGTTTATAAATAGTTTTGGGATTAGGTGACAAAAAGCAGGGGTAACAAATAGTTCCCAAAATTCATATGGATTGCTATTTTTTGACAAAATATGTGTCCATGCAGACACAGGAGTGGTCCTTTGTAGGTCAAAACTTGGGTCATACATATCGAGATGCATATGTTGGGAAAAGATGTCGAGGTTCTGATACATCATAATGTGGAACAAATAAGAAGAGTACCTGAAAACCTTTTTTGATTTGAATTGGGCAAGTTGTTCCACCATGGAGTATGCAATCTACTCAGAAAAATCAAGCCGATACTCTTGAGTCTTGTCGATGGTCTTTAGCCTGAAGAGGATAGCCATTTATTCTCCATAGACTGCCATATCATCTTTCATCTCAAAAATGAAAGCCCTTATAGACAGTGCATCTTGGCTAGCTTGTGCAAATTGGGCTCTTGTTGCAAGCAGTGTCGGCACAGTAGTATCATCATCTCCCATTTGCAATTTGGATCTTAAGAACCTCAATTGAGTATTGATGTTTGCCCATGTTCTTTGCATTTTAGCAATAGTGGGAAACGTAGTTGTCTTATCGTGATACAAGGCTAACATGTCTCTGATATCCTGCAGTGTGATTTACACCATGAATGGACCCTATTGTATGGTGTTTAAGGGTGCATGGAACAAGTCTACGCATAGTTCAACCAAGTCATGGCATGGATGCACACCTGGGACAATGAATTGTGCCAGTTGTGAAATCCATATCCTCATTGCAAATGTCTCATATTGTCCCACCTTGGCCCTCTGAAGACACCTTTGATGTGCCCCTTCTCTAAGATTTTTGATACTAGCTCTTTGAAGAATTGGGTCCATGACTCCATCTGCATAATCTTTTATCTTTGTTGGGTCACTTGCTTGACCAACTTCAGGGATTCTGGTCCGTGGATAGGTCTTCAATGGTTGTGCAAAAGCTGAAGCATATGACTTGCTCGTAAGAAACTTATCAAGGGATTCATAAATCCCAGCTCCTTGTTGCAAAGACTGTGCTCCCTCCATCTCTATATCTATTTAGTGATAACTGGTATGAAATTTTGCAAAACAAAAATCTCTTTTGCTTAAGCAGGTTTACATGGAACTGAAAATGCAAGTAGCAGGATATTTTCTCATAGATGTAGGAATGTTTAAGAAATTATAAGCTTTAACTTCTTGCTAGGAAGTATTTATTGACCCATCAAGTCTCAAAATGGCATTAAACTTGGATAACCGTTAGCAAATCTTACACAATCTTCATGGGACAGTGAGATAGACACGTTATGCAAGTGGTAGTGCAAGGTACCTTGGGGATTTTTTAAAGATTTGAGAAATATTCAATGTATTGAGAATTTTGAAAATTTTGAAAAAAATCTAAGCTGCTGCTACATGTTTAAAGAACACTTATTTAAAAGAAAGCAGGAAAGCAAAACGGGAAAACAAAGCAACTAAGAAAGGGAAACTATCTAACTATAATACATTAGAGACCCAAGTTAACTGAAATGTTTCAAGTAGATTCCATTCATAAGAATCTCTTCAAGTTCTCCTTCCATCATTTCCAGCTCAAATGAATTCCTCTATTTACACGCATGAATTTTATAAGGGCCAGTCCATAATGCTTCAAATTTAGTATGTTGACCTGGCTTGGTGGCTCTTGCATCCCATTTCAAAACAATTGAGCCTACTTCAAAATGAGGATTTGAAGTCCTTTTATCAAAACAGTCCTTAATTATTTCCTGATGCTTAATTAATGAATCATGGGCTGCATCCCTCTTTTCTTGAACTTCCAAAAGTTCCACAAGTCTGACCTGCATGGGGCCTTTTTCTTCAATTTCAATCTGTTTGATCAATTGGAGAGCAGAAATCTCTAAACTTAGGGGTATTACAACAGATTTTCCATATACCAATTCATATGGGGACATTTTGATCACCTGTTTAGGTGTGATTCTATCAGCCCACAGTGCTAAATTAAGCACTTTATGTCACTCTTTGTGATGGTCAACGCCTATTCTTTTGATGAGTCTAATCAGGTTCTTGTTAGTTGATTTTGCCAAACCATTACCCTGAGGGTAATATTTAGAGGAAGTTTTTAGATATATTCTATAATTTAATGTAAAGTCAGATACTTTAGACCCTAAAAATGCTTTAGCATTATCTGAAATTATGGTGCAAGGAGCCCCAAAGCGAGTAGTGATACTCTCTAAAAAATCTAGGATCACATTTTTTGTTGCCTCTTTAAGTGGCACTGCCTCGATCCATCTGGTGAAATAGTTTATGGCAGTTAATATACATTTGTGACCCATACTAGACACTGGATTTATCATTTCAATGAAGTCAAGACCCCATTGAGCAAAAGGTTCATCCACAATTATAGGAGTAAGGGGCATTGTTGCATTCCTTCTCATCCTCATATAATATTGACAGGATTGACATTTTTTAACCAGCTGATAACAATCTGTAAATAAAGTAGGCCAGAAATAACCTGCCTCACTTATCTTTATAGCTGTGGTCTTTGCAGAAAAATGTCCACCTGATACTCCATGATGCATTTCGTGTAGTATTTTCTTAGCCTCAGCCTTTTTTACACATCTTAACAATTTACCATCAAAATTTCTTCTGAAAAGAACCTGTTCAATTAAAATAAAATGAACTCCTTATATCCTATAGTATCTTTTCTTATTTTTAGGGAGTTTTTTTGGGTAAATCTCATATTTCATAAAATGAATCTTGCTTTTGACCCAAAATTCTTGATCAACCTCTTGTATCCTTAATACAAATTCCTTTTCTCCTTTTGAATTTGTCTCTTCAGATATCATCTTTTCAAGCTCTTGAGTCATATATTGGCACAAACTCTTACCTCTGACTAACTTAGTGGGTTTGACCTCTACATCATATTCAAGGATCTTGGTTATCCAGTTAGCTATTTTTTCAGTAATTTCTCCCTCCATGATGTATTCTCTGACACTTGGGTGAGCTACAAGTATCAAAATTTTGCTTCCTGATACCATATGCCTGAATTTCTTGAATGCTTTTACCATAGCATATGCTTGTTTCTCTACAAAGTTGTATCTAGTTTCATACTCCCTGAGAGTTCTTGAGAAAAATGCTATTGGGTGCTCTCCCTCTTGTCTATCATCCTTTTGTGTTAAGATAGCAGTGATACTTAACTCTTATCCATAGACATACATTACAAAAGGCTTAGAAAAATATGGGTTTCTAAGTATTGGGGCTGTTGAGATAGCCTTCTTGACCTCTTCAAAAGCTTGCCTTCCTTTTGTAGTCCACTTGAAAATTAGGTCTTTCTTTAACAAGAGTGTCACTGGTCTTACCAAGCCTGCAAAATCAGATACGAACCTATTGACAAAATTAATCTTCTCCAGAAAGGACTGAACTGTCTTTTTATTTACTGGAAGAGGTAGGTTCATTATAGCTACAACTCTTTCAAGATCTATGGAAACTCTTTCTTTAGATACTATATGTCCCAATAATTTGCCTTGAGGTACACCAAAGATGCATTTCTTAGGATTCAGTGATATTCCAAATTCTTGACATTTCTTAAAAATAGATTCCAAATGATCAAAATGATCAACAACATTTTTTGAAAAAATAGTAAGATCATCCAGATAAACCAAGATTATTTTATTTATAAGTTCCCCAAATGCTACATCCATAGCTCTTTGGAAAGTGGCTCCTGCATTTGACAGGCCAAATGGCATCTTAGCGTATGCAAATGTTCCCCATTTGGTAGTAAAAGTAGTTTTGTATTGGTCTTCATCAGCCAACCAAATCTGATTGTATCTAGAGAAACCATCTAGCAAAGAAAATCTCTCTGATCCAGCCACAGTTTGTATAATTTGTTCCATGGAGGGCAAGGGATAGTGATCTTTTAGAGATGCTCTTTTTAGATCTCTGAAATCTACACAAAGTCTTATATCTCCATTCTTTTTCCTAACTGGAACTAGATTTGATACCCAGGTTGAGTGCTTGATTAGAAAAATTATTTTGAAATATGAAAGTTTCTGCAACTCATCTACCATTAGAGGCTCAATTCTTGGATTCACCGGCCTCTGTTTCTGTCTGATGGGCTTAGATCCTTTAGTCAGTTCTATTGTGTGTTGAATAATGTCTCTATTTTATCCATGAAGGTCTTCATAGCTCCAGGCCATGACTCTATCATATTTTTTGCACAATTTAATTAGTCTTTCTTTTTCTACTTGAGTTGCAAAATTTTCAACTTTTAATTTTTTCCCTTCACTCACCTCAATTTCAAAATAATCTACTTTGTCTACCTGGAACCTTTTCTTCTCCAAGCTTACATCTTCTGGATAAAATAAGTTTTCTAAGGTGATCAAGCCTTTAGGGAGCTTATTAGTCTTTAATTGTATAACATGATCTCCATATGCTTCTTCAATTTTAGTTTGCAATTGATCAGCAAACTCATCTGATTGTTATAAGAATGAGAGTACCTGAGAATCATTTTCAAATACTTGCCAATTCTCATCATTGTCTGGAATAGTTGGTCTCACTATAACTTTTACTGACTCATTGTTGATTAATAGGCCAGTTGCTAGATCAAACTGTGAGCCAATCTGGGCCATCCTATCAGCTTCAGAATTTTGAATCTTAAGGACTACTTCAATATTGAAGGCTTCAAAATCTTTTATTAAGTCCCAAATCCTATGTCTGTAGGATCTCATTCTTACATTTTTGGCTATTGCCTTTTCTCTAATTTACTTTACTACTAATTTTGAATCTCCTTTTACTATTAGATTCTTTATTCCCTTTTTTTGGCTAACAGAAGCCCATGTACTAAAGATTCATACTCAGCATCATTATTAGTACAAGTAAATTGGAAACAGATAGCCCTTAAAAAAATTTCACCATTTGGAGCAGTAAGACAAATTCTTGCTCCAGCACCATTTTTACTTCTAGCCCCATCAAAATTTAAGGTCCAAATTTCTGAATCTTTTTTAGATTCTTGAGTAGTTGGTGCCTCTTCCCTTAAAACATTTGGAATTTCATGGTCCTCATCAAAAATGACATAAGTTCCCAGACCAGTAGAGTCATAATTTCCATATGGGTCGCTATGCATCATAGCTAACAACTAGTTATTTTCTTCTTCTTGATCATGCTCAATCCAGTCACCTAACTCTTCAACAAAAACCCTTTCTTCCTTATTTAACATAGCATGATCTGCCTCTAATTTTGATGTTGGTTCATTGGTGATATGATCCTTTAATAGTGGTTCAGATAGAATTTTCATCTTCAAACCATATCTGGTTCTTAGGATGAGGTGAGACCAATCAAGAGACATATATCCTCTTATTTTAGCTATAAAGTCTCTGGATAAACATAAACCAAAATAGGAGGTATATCTATGACTACTACATCTTGATTGACAATTATATTGGGACAAGTATACAATTGCAATGGGAGTTGTTTAATTCTCCCTATTGTTTGTATTGTTTTGCCATTTAGCTGCATAACTCCTTTTGTAAGGGATTCATATTTTATTTTTAAAGCATCAGTTATTTACTTAGGCATCACTATAGTACTAGCTCTTGAATCTATCAATGCATTATGCAAGAGTTTCTTTTCAACTATCAGAGTCAAATAGAAAGGCTCTGGTTTGGATTTAATTACCTTTGCTGCATTGTTCACAAACGTTGTTGTCTTTAGAGGAACTGTGTCCTTGAGTTTTTCTTTATCAGCAAGTCCTTCTTTGGTGCCATCATGCTTAGGCATTGCTTGGCCTTATAGAGCCTCTTGTAACAGCATCTTTTATTCAGAAATAGCTAGTATGTCCCATATTGATACTTGTGTTGGAGTCCTCTTCAGCTGTTCCACCACATTCATTGGTCCCAATGCTTGAGTTCTTTGAAAATAAAGATATCTTATTTTTTCTTGAACTTGTGTAGGAATCACTTGGTTCTGCACTGGCTAAGGCACTTCTTATCTGACAACTATGTTTCTTTGACCTTGAAATGGAGGATTCTCCATAACTTGACTATTTGCAACTTCAGGCTGTTCCATCATTCTTCTCTTTGATCTAGTATAGTAGTCTGATTGCACTACTAATTTCTTGGAAGCAGAAGCTTCATTCAAGAATATTGATTCTTCATCTTCAACTCACAAAAATAGAGCATGTTCAGAGGCTATTTCTTCCTCTTGTTGTAAATACATCCCTTGCATCTGAACCATTAGGACTGAATTTTGCATACCAAGAGATTGGTAGGCTTGATTGTCACTAGTACTTGCAAATTGTCCATCTATTCTTCTTTGCTCTTCTACCTTTTGTTGTAGATTACCCATGGGACAATCTCTAGGTGCATGAGCATTATTACAAGGAAAACACCAGGAATTGGTACTATCTGCATAATTATTTTGCCCTTGAGCAATTTCTCTATTTGAATTGGGGGGAACAATCCGTGAGGGGGTAGGGACTGCAACTAATTGATTTGTTGGCTGAGAGTTATTTTGTCTTTCATGACCCTGATATTGGTTTGGCTATGACTAAAATTTATTTCCTTGATAGCCTTGATATTGGGGTTTGGGGTAAAGATTATGTTGTCTCTTTATGTTAATCAACTCATTAGAAAATGTCCTCAAGATATTCTTGATATCATCCATCTCAGATGACTAAGCAGGGACAAGTTATTTAGTAGGTGGTTGAGGATATTGATACATAGACATAGGTGGAAATATGAATTTAGGTGCTTCTTGAGGTAATGGAAAGGAAATTTCTAGATATATGGGCATGGGAGGCCTTGGGGGCAACTTTCCAGCATCTATCAAATTATTTTCAGCTCTGACTGCATAGTCATAAGCTTCTGGTAGAGTCTGACCTCCAAGTGACTAAATCATAACAGATATATCTAAATTTAAAGCCTTGAAATAAAACACTATAGCCATACCTAGTAATGGTCTAGCTATAGCAGGAATCCTTTCCCAAGTCTTTTGAAATCTGGAATTGAAGTCAGTCATTGTTTTTTGTGGTGCCCTTTGAATGGTAATCAATTGCTGTAACAAAGAAGACTTATCACCTTTTTCTTTAAATGTTTCAAAGAAAAGATCTCTGAGCTGATCCCATGTAGATATTGTATTTGGAGTCAAGGATCGGTACCATTCCAGAGCCTTCCTTTTAAAATAAGTTGATAATAACCTTATAGCCACATTTTGTTGTGTGACAACATGTATAGCACAAACATCTGATACATCTTGAAGATGTTCCTCAGGTGTTTTAGAATCTTGCCCATTAAATTTAGGCAGAGCTTTCAAGGCATTTACTGGGATAGGATCCCAAGTGGCTAGTGGTATTGGAAGAATCAAAGGACTACCAGTGTTCCAACTTGCATAATTCCTTGGGGGTATAGGGGCTCCCATATTTACTCTCGGTATTGGTATAAAATGATTGACTCTTCTTTTTGGACTAGTTACCAAAAGTGGTAAAAGAATACCTGGATTTACAGCAGATTGAGATCTGGTTACTGGTCCATAGCTCTGACTCCTTGTAGCTCTCTGGTTCATACGGTCTTGAAAGAAACTTCAAGACTGGTCCCACCGAGTGTGCCAAAAAATTGTTGATGGTTAAAATTGAGTTTTGTTTCAAACATCAACAATGGGAATTTTCAAGAATGTGGGACTTGCAACTTGAAACAACCTCCATATTTTTAAGAAGCTGGTCTCTTCTTTATCTTGAGTGTTGGGAGGAAAGGGATAGGAATTTAAACAGAAACACAAATGTAAAGAAAGAAAATCTAACTATGGTGATGTGCCTGAATGTAATTTGACCCTTAATTCTAAGCACAGTGAAACTATATGTAAGATTCAATTACATTAAAGAGAGACCAAGGCATGATCAATGTAAAAGATATAAATAATAGAAACAGAGGCTCATAGCTTAGACTACTTTTGTGATGACACAGAAAACATCAACAAAGGCACAGAACTCTATCTTCTTATTAATTCTCTAGTCACATAAAAGGCACAAAAACATGCACAATTACATAAACTTTTTAACTAAAGAAAATAGAACAAAGGCAAATGATATTCTTGATCACAGCTCTAAAAGTTTAAAACTCTTCACAATAGTCTCTCGCAGAAAATTTTCTCCAATCTTCTACTGATGATCTCTGTACCCCTCTTTATAGCATTGGATTCTCTCCAAATTGTCTGCATGTTCCCAATCTAACGGCCCAAACTAAACTCTAACTAAATTGGAAGTGTCTATATTTCTTAGATTTTGAAACGTTTTGTCTTCCTACAGTTCACTTACTGAAACAAATACACAGGACGCTCTATTTTATCAAACGGAAGAGGACACTTGGCTGATTTCCCTTATTTTACTTAAAAACCTTCTTATTATTTAGGTAGCACCAAAAAATGACACTTGGCGGCTTCTGCAGCACTTACTGAATACACACAGCACGCTCCGCGTAACCTACACTCTTACTGTGTCTTTCTTAAAAGTGTTCGATACTTGACATGTGTCACCATCCACTTCTCCAAAACTTAAACAACTTCTATAGAAAATGGGACCCAAAGCAGTTCTCACCCGAGCAACTTTGAAAAGGAAACAGGGACATGTGGCACTTTCAGCTTACTCTTGACAAAGGACACATGGTGATCTCCACTGCCTTTAGCTACCTTTTGAGAAACCTGTAGAAGGTGACACGTGTCCATCTCCACGTTACCCTATCTATACTTTAGAAACAATCGGGCCTCATTTCCTACTTACATGGATGGTGACACTTGGCAGCTTCCGTTGCCTCAGAACAAAAACTCAGGACCCACCACAGTCTTTACTTGTCAATGAAATAAAATGAAGATAATTTAGAGGTTGACACATGGTGGCTTCCATTTTCTTCAGCTGGGGATAGGTGGCATCTTCTGTTGCTTTTAGAAAATCACATTGAAACCTTCTGTTGTTGCCACCTAGTGCCTTCCGCTTGATCCTGATTCTTAGCTTGTTGAAACCTTCCGCTCATAAGAGATTTGAAATGCAGATGCTGATATGAAATGTGGATGCTGACACTTGTCACATTCTGTTGAGTTACTATGAGACACGTGGCACACCCCGACCAACTTCTAGAAATTATGAAAGCTGCCTCGATCGATGACACTTGGCAGCTTCTGCTTGATCTCGACACTTAGAGAAAAATGAGGCAAAAATAAATTTGAGCCCGCGCTCTGAGTCAAAACTTCACTATCTCGAACCGAAGCATTCAGGGACAAAATTTGGAATGCGCAACTGGAAATCAAAATGAAACATAGAGTATTTTTTACTCTACAATTTTGATTATGACATACCTCACATGCCCACTCCAAGTATGGAGCAATGATTTCAATCTGTTGAGGTACAACCTCATCTTTCAACCTTTCTACTTGTTTCATCAACAAACTCTTTAATAAAGGCAACATTCTCTCCATCTTCAGGAGGTGCAGGACTTCTATTAATTCTTGCACCTCTACTTCCTGGTTATCCCTCTTTTTTGTGAAGTTATAGCTTGCACCTCCAAATATCTAGCTAATTGAAGCTCACCTTGGAGGTTTGAATCATGCTCATGGCCTATTGTAGGACATCCTTCTGGCATGCCAGATCGAGATATGGTGATGTCTTGGGTTTAAGCCATGCCATGCACTCGATTCAACTTGATTCCCCATATTCTAGGTGCAATTTTGGTGTTGGTTTACCAATGGGTTGAGAAGTGAATCCACTTCTCGTAGTGACTTGCACTTTGGGAGTCTCCTTACGAGTTGGTTGTGGCTTTGCAGTCCACTTTTTCTACCTTGCATTCTCACCTGATCATGGTAGCACCTTTATCAAGGTATCTATAGGTCAACTTTTTTGTGTAAGTCAGGGCATTCTTTGACTCAATGTGGCCCATGATAGTACCCACAAGTAGGATGCATTGGGTAGTCATGTTGGTAGTGGTTGGTTAATCCCCATTTATAACATGATCATAGGGGGAACTTTCCCCCACCATGTCCTCCACCTTGCCCTCTTGTGCCTCATTGGTTTCCATAGCCAGCACTTTGCTGGCCATAACCATCATTGCCTTAGTGTGTATATTCTCTAGTTGTAGTGGTTGCTTTCCATGTGTCTCTCTCTATGTTTTGATGCATTTCATCAATGACACATAAGTTTTTGGTTGTGTGGGTGTATGCATCACACAATTTACAATATATAGAGGCATTTACTTGGGTAGCACATTGTAATAACATGTAGCTATGAACATTGTGGCCTTTGTGGCATACTTCATAGTATAGAAGTAGTGCTCAGATGTTTGTCCTTGGGAAATTGGTCTTACTATGCCCTTCTTCCTCGTAAGCAGCACACCATAGCCCACTGTGAGTGTCATGTGTTGATATTGATGTTAATTTTTGTAATTGTTAGGCCATTGATGTGATCTATACCTCTATAAATGGATTGATTTTAGTGTTTGTGCTTCTAACTGGTTTGGTCCTTAGTGTGGCCTCTAGCGCTTCTCTAGGATCTGTGAATGTTTTTGTGGATAGTGTTTGTCAGAATGGTACAAGCGGGCCCCCAACAAACCACTGTGCATGTTGGGAGGGGTGGATGTCATATAAGAGTTTTGAAAGGAGGGTTTTAAAATGTGCATCATAGAGGCACACACTCTTAGATAGCCCTTAGATAATTTATTTTAATGTAGCTATGCTCTACTACTTGAACTCTAGCATGTCAAACTCCTTGATAAGATCCTCCTTCAGTAGGTCATAATCTACCATGCCCTAGTTAGGATCAAACTTTTGATACCAAGTGTGCACACAATCCATTAGGGTCATCACAAATTGAGTGGCCTTGCGCTCTAACTTGGTAATCTCCCTAATGTGTTATTGTAGTTCACACTTGAGCACATGTTCAGTGGTATTTTCAACATCATACTACTCCGATAAATGTATTTCCATCTTATAGTAAATCTACTGAGGGGTTGTTTTACCTTGTGGTGCTTGTCCTCCTAGAGCTTGGGTGGGAGGTGCTTCTCCAATCCCTAGGTTGGATTGCATCCCATTCATTATTGGTTGTGTCATAGAGATAGTGGGCATGGAACTACTTCCTGGTTGTGCGGAGCCACCTCCACTGGGTTGTTTCCCAATCGACATAGCTAACATCATTTAAACTGGGATGGTAGGATTTATCTTATTAATTATCTGATAAGGGGTCCTCACACTTAAACTCATACTTGAATTTATTGAGCTATTCTTTAATCCTTTGTAAGGGAGTATTTGTTCAATCATTGGTTTTTCCCTCAAGAATTGGAATATGTTAAAATCTATTATGGTATTGTGTTCAGTTATTAATTCCTATCTTCTTGTACTTGATCTAGTGCATGAGTATACACTTATGGTTCAAAGGGGGTGAGGGCCTCTTGCACATCATGTGGTGTTTGGTCTCCCAGGAACCCACTTCAAACCTCCTGTTAGGTTATGGAGCTAAAAGCTTCACCCAGAAGCTAATCAGGTGGTTGCTGAGTGCAGACAACAACTGGCATCGGCAGTATGGCCAACGTCGGTCAGGCAGGGACCAAGAATCGGCTGACATCGGTTAGTAGCAGACTGATAGCAACCGATGTCGGCAACCTGTGCGTGTGCATGCTTCTACATGTGTTTTCCAAAACATGTTTCCAGAATTAGACTCGTCTAATTTAAGTGGTCCGAGAGTGTTTGCATGTTGAAGGCTAATTTAAGTCTTGAGTCTGTGTTTCTAATTATTGTAATTAGAGGTCTAATTATTGTATGCATGGGATCCTATTTAAGAGACCCATGGGCATGTATTGTAATTAAGAAGAAGGCAAGTAAAGCATTGAAGCAAGAAAGCAAGGTCAAGGAGATCTGCAAGGTGTAAGGTCAAGGAGATCAGTTGAAGCTATCAAGGAGGGGATAACAACTCAGGATTGTTGAGTTGGTTGTGGTTGATAAAGAGAGAGAGGAAAGAAGTCCTTGAGGTGTGGCAAGCCTTAGAGGTGGAAGAAGAAGTGGCATCTTGTTTATTGTATTTTCTTCTGAAGTATATTTAATACAAGATTGTGTATTGTCTCTGAAATTCTTTGTTGTTTCAAGTTTCTAGTTACTTAATCATTCTGGTTCAATTCCGTGTTTAATTGCTTATAATAAAAGTAATCAATCGTGCTTCCACGGGGTTCCTAACAGTTGGTATCAGAGCTAAGGTTGCAGGGAGCAGGTTATTGTTTTGATTACAAGTCATTCTCAGGGGTTTCTGATTGAGTGGGAGTACAGCAATGATAGAAGAAAGTATACTACGAATGGAGAAGTTTAACGGCAAAAATTATCAACATTGGTGGATGCAGATAGAAGATTATCTGTATCAAAAAGATTTGTACTTACTGTTGGGTGGGGTTGCAAGCAAGCCCACAAACATAAAGGATGAAGAATGGAGTGTTCTTGATCAGAAGGCTCTAGGAACTATAAGGTTGAGCCTTGCATCATCTGTGATTTCCAATTTATCACAGTGTAAGACAACGGTAGAGTTGATGGAATCTTTGGCAAATCTATATGAAAAGCCCTCTGCTTCAAATAAGGTATTTCTTATGAAGCAGCTATTTACTATGCAAATGCAGGAAGGTGGATCAGTATACACCCATCTTAGTGATTTCCATGGTTTGGTAAACCAATTAAATTCAGTCAATATTGTTTTTGATGATGAAATAAGAGCTCTCTTAATCTTATGCTCATTACCTGAAAGTTGGGAGAGTTTGGTAATGGCAGTATCTAATACTACGTCTGCTTCTAAAATCTTAAAAGTTGATGATGTAGTTAGTGTAATTTTGAATGAAGAAATTCGCAGGAAAAGCACAGGTGAATCATCAGGGAATGCTCTAAGTGTTGAAAGTAGAGGAAGCCAAAGAGAGAAGGTCGAACAGGGGAAATCAAGGTCGAAGATGGAGAGTGGATCCAAATCCAGAAGTGGAAGTATCACCTACTGGTATTGTGGAAAGAAAGGACACACAAAGAAAGAGTGTTGGTTGAGGGATAAAGACAATCAACATGAAGGTAAGGATGAAGCAGTTGTTGTAGGTATTGTGGCATAGGATGCTCTCATACTTTCTTTAGATAGTCAGATAGAATCAAGGATTTTAGATTCTGGTTCTTCTTTTCATGCATCCCCAAACAGAGATTTGTTCCATGAGTATGTCCAGGGAGACTTTGGAGTGCTTTATTTAGGGGATGGTACACCTTGTCAAATGGTTGGCAAAGGGAAAGTGCAGCTAGAATTGCAGACGAGCAACACATGGGTGTTGAACGAGGTTATGCATGTCCCAGTCCTGAAGCAGAGTTTGGTTTCTATAGGGAAGTTGGGTGATGAGGGATGTACAGTAACCCTCACAGTAGATTCTTGGAAGGTTTCCAAGAGTGCACTTGTTTTAGCAAGAGGTAAGAAAGTAGGTACTCTTTACCTATCTACTTGTATTACTAATTCTTCTTCTGGTTTATCTACTTCAGCTGTAGATTCAGAGATGTGGCTTAATAGGCTTGGTCACATGAATAAGAAGGAGATGCATGTTCATGAGTCAAAAGGTATGAGTTCAAATTCGGAGGGCATAGATCGAGTTAAGTGTAGGAAAAAGAAATTTGATGCTTTTGACACGAACAGGGAAGCCTTAGTGTTTAAGAAGGAGATGATGGATAGAGGTCAGTCACAGGGGCTGAATAAATCTGAGCAGGGTAGTTTGGACAAGGTTGTGATCCAAGATAAGCTCGCGGATGAAAGTATCATCAAGTACAGGAAAACATAGGTACCGATGTCAGTTGATTGGAATCAATGTCGGCCAGACAGAGACCGACGTCGGCCAAGTGCAGACCGACGTCGGTGACTCGGGGTAGATAACAACTGGCATCGGCCAGGGGAAACCAACGTCAGTAAGGAGATAGTCACATAGAACCGACGTTGGTCGGGTGCAGACTAAGATGTGACCAGCATCGGTCACTGAGACGGATTTTGGGTGGACAACAAGCTGTCAAGGAGTCTCAAACGCCCATTAAAGGACTAAAGTGGTAAGTCTTAAATTCGTCATTTCCCTTCTTTACACTACTTGTTGCTCATTGATGGTCAAGAATCAGGAAGCTGTTAAAGAAGCAGAATAGGTAGATCCAGGAAACAGTGGGAGCTTGGCATGGATGAGGAATGTGATTCCTTGTAGAAGAACCAAACGGGAGTTTTTGGCGGAGTTGCTAGCTAGAAGAAAACACTGAGAGACGAATGGATGTTCAGGATGAAGAAGAGCGGGAATGGATAGGTGAGACGGAAGGCCAAGGGTACATGGTCTTGAGGAAGCTACAGGATAGTGGTACAAGTTTGACAGGTGTATGACTAAGCATGGCTTTAGTCAAGGTCAATGTAACTGTTGTGTTTTTTCTTTACCAGGTGGATGATGAGTCACGACATTATCTTGTTACTGTATGTGGTTGCTTGTGCAGGGTTACACATGTAGGGAGTTTTCTGAGCTAAAAGGTAAAGTTAGTTTAGAGGTATGTTATGAGGAATCTAGGAGCAGCAAGGTTCTTTGGCATAAGAGACATGGAAGATCACAGGTTGGTTTTGTCTCAAGTGGGAGCTGATGTGAAGAAGGTGTTGGTGAGGTTCAAGGTGCAGGATGCAAAATCGGTAAGCACACCAAAAGATGGACAATTCAAGCTAAGCTTGAACAAGTGTTTGAAATCACATAAGGTCTAGTGTAGACCTGATTTTTTCCAAGCAGTGGGAGTTGTCAGAAAGTTCAGATGTGGCAGTGGACTTGGTTGACAGGGTTAACATCACAGGATGTGTGGTGGATGGTCTTTAGAATTGAGCTTGAAGATGTAGGTGCCTGAGATGGTTAGTGGAGGATGTTGTACAGGTGCAGCTGTTTATCTCCAAGTGGGAGATTGTTAGGTTATGGAGCTAAAAGCTTCACCCAAAAGCTAATCAGGTGGTTGCTGAGTGCAGACAGCAATCGGCGTCAGTAGTACGGCTGATGTCGGTCAGGCAGGGACCAGGAATCAGTTGACGTCGGTCAGTAGCAGACTGACAGCAACCGACATCGGCAATCTGTGCGTGTGCATGCTTCTGCATGTGTTTTCCAGAATGCATTTCCAGAATTGGACTCGTCTAATTTAAGTGGTCTGAGAGTGTTTACATGTTGAAGGCTAATTTAAGTCTTGAGTCTGTGTTTCTAATTATTATAATTAGAGGTCTAATTATTGTATGCATGGGATCCTATTTAAGAGACCCATGGGCATGTATTGTAATTAAGAAGAAGGCAAGTAAAGCATTGAAGCAAGAAAGCAAGGTCAAGGAGATCTGCAAGGTGTAAGGTCAAGGAGATCAGCTGAAGCTATCAAGGAGGGGATAACAACTCAGGATTGTTGAGTTGGTTGTGGTTGATAAAGAGAGAGAGGGAAGAAGTCCTTGAGGTGTGGCAAGCCTTAGAGGTGGAAGAAGAAGTGGCATCTTGTTTATTGTATTTTCTTCTGAAGTATACTTAATACAAGATTGTGTATTGTCTCTGAAATTCTTTGTTGTTTCAAGTTTCTAGTTACTTAATCATTCTGGTTCAATTCTATGTTTAATTGCTTATAAGAAAAGTAATCAATCATGCTTCCACGGGTTTCCTAACACCTCCTCTATAGACTCCTAAGCTCGCTTCACAACTTCATCCCTTCTTTCATGGCATTACTATATTTTAAGGGATCCTTCCCCATGCCCTTTCTGGTCTATACCAGTTTCCTCAACACTTCCAAGTTCTAGATACTCTATCAATCTATGCCTTCCTTTGTTATAATTTTACCTATGGAGCTCTTGATCATTCAATTGCTTTTCCCTTTCCATATACATTTCACTTTTACCTCCCCTTCTTACCGTTTGTGTCTACTCGTATGCACCCAGATTTTAGCTGGTCATATTTATGGTCTCCATTTCGTAATCTACTAGTAACTTATTCAATTTAGTGTCAATCTCTCTCAAAGATGTGCCTCTAGGTTCATCATAGAGTTCAGGCTCTACTTATTCAGGGTAGGAGTATGTTAACACTACAAATTTTAGCATGTAATTTTTTAGCACCATGTTCCACCAATGGTCAATAACGCACGTCTACTCATCATCTATGTTTTTAAGATTTTCTTAGCACTCTTCTATCCACTCCTAGTGCTAGCCATATATTTTCCATCTATACATGCTGTAATAAATCAACCATTTGTATGTGTTCTAGTAACTCACAAAAGAGTAATTCATATAATGGATCATATAGGTAGGTCTGCACCCATACTCTTGGCTCCTGATCTTGGTAGGTTAAATGAATCTGTATGAAGCTATCCTTAACTTTTTCTAGCCAGTGATCAATGTTCTCAAGTGAGAGTTGATGCATTGCTATGTCACATCATTGCAACAAAAAAATTCAATAGGGTCCCGACAACAGAACCAAAATGTTTTAGTAGAAAGTATTAATTTCTTATAGTAGTGCATATTGCTCTTAGTAACTCACCCTACTAGTTTGGTGATTTAAGATAACTAGGCATAAGGATTTTAGCAGTAGGTTAGGTGCAAAATTTATCACATCTCTACATTGGCATCCAATTCACTCAAGGTGCAAACCTTGAGTGCTCATTAGAAGTACAGTGATGAAAGGACTGGAGCCTGCATTGGGCTAGTTAGAACATGACACAACTTTGGTTTGGTCAATGGGGCATGTCATGGGGATTCATTGACTCGAGATTTTTTTAATGATTAGGTTAATGGTCACTTGATGAGTTTATATTTTAATTGTCAGTCATAGCAAGGCACATATAATCTGACAGTTTATCTAGGCACTAACTAGGTCTAGATGTTCAAGTGACATTGTCATCTTTTCTTGAGCTACTTGGCTCCTTTATATTGATAGGGTCAGGTTCACTTGGTACTCAACATAAGCTAGGTCATTCCTAACTATGGATTACCATGCATCATGATGGTCAACTATAATTGGCTCCATAGATCCTCATGTGACTTATCTAATTACCATTTATACTAGTAGAGAGCATATATATCAAAACTATGTTCAATTATTAAAGATTATACCAAAGGGGAAATTTAACACATATTTCTTACAAGTGATTAGTTTCATTTTTATTTCAAAATGATAGTTACAAGATCAATTTGGACCTCAGCCTGACATGATACCTTCATGTCTAGCAGCTCATAGGCGAGCATGGACTAATCAAGGCTGGGTCTACCAGAAATAAACATAAGCTATCCTAGTTTATATTCTAATTACATATGTGCCAATCTTTGTTATTTCACCTCCTTGTCATCATCATTATTGTCTCTCCCCCCTTTTGCTCTTGGAGTTTGATTTTTTAAATAGGCATTGGCCACCCCTCTAGTCGACTAGGTAGCCATGTGTCGATGGATGGTTAGGTGGTGGTAGTTCACCTATTTATTCCACCATTCATACCTCCATGTTCCTTGAGCCTCAAGCCACCATATGTAGGACTAGGCAGGTAAACCTCAAGGCTTGCAATGATTTTCAACTATTGGCTCTATGACTCTACCACTGTGTTCGTACTTGAGAGTCATCCATCCAAATTTTGTGTGAGAAGCAATTGCTTGGCCAACTAGTGTATGTATTTGTGGGATTCCTTCAGCTAGCTTAACAAAGACAAAACCTAAGATATTATTACACAAGATTGCCTCGTGTTTGGTTTTGTCATGTTGGCACAAGAACACTACTTAGAGAAAAGGGTGCCAACATGAATGATCCAAACTAACAAACCTCATATGACATTTTTAAAAGAAACTAAGGTTTTGAATGAGTTAATGGATGTATTAGTAGAGAGGATATGGCCCCAAACCAAGGTGATCTCTCTCATTTCTTAGGGTATTTCAAGAGGGGTGACTTGTCTGTGGGACCTAAAAAAGATCACAGTGATAAATTCTTATGGAATTAAAGGAGTTGTTTTTGCATGCTTTCTCACGAGAGGAGTCTAAGCAAATTATTTTTCTTAATGCATATGCCCATATTTCTATATAAAAAAGGTTAAAATGGCATCAAATTCATAAGATGATCCAATCCTTTCCTGGCATTCCTGTTGTGCTTGGAGGGGATTTTAATACTATTTTAACCCTTGAAGAAAAGAAAGGAGGTTTGGTAGTTTTATATGCAAGTTTGCATAACATGACCACATGCATGCTAAATCTTCAGGTAGTGGATTTAAACTTGGTAACGGTATGATGAATTGGTCTAACAAAAGGCAAGGGAAAGAAAGCATTATTGATAGGTTAGATAGATATTTAATTTCAAAACCATGGTGGAAAAAATATTATATTTCAAAGGTGCACATTCTAAATAATCTAGGCTCAAATCATTAGCTAGTCTGTTTGGATCTTGGAAGGACTTTCCCCTATCATGCCCCCTTTAGATTTCAATTGATGTGGCTCTGACACAAGAATATCCATAATATTATTTGATAGTGGTGGAATGAATGTAAACTTAATCATGGAACACATATTCCATAATCTTATTTGACAGTGGTGAAATGAAGATAAACCTAAGCATGGAACACAAGTATATTTTTTTTGGAAGATTTAATTATCTCAAATCCAAATTGAAATCATGAAAATAGATAAAATTTAGAGACATAAAAGAAAAAAGAAAAAGAAGATTCATGGCCAGTTAGACAAGATCAATGCTAACATAAGACACATTGGGATTAATGAAGATTTAGCTAAAAAGGAAATTTCTTTGAAAGTTGATCTTCAAGAATGGGAGAAGAGGGAGGAAATTTTGTGACTGTAGAAATATAGATTTTAGTGGTTATAGGGAGGTGAAAAAAATATGACATACTTTCATGGATCTTTGTTTGAAAGAAGATCTCACAATTATATCAAATTTTTAAGAACATCAGATGGACAGAAATAATATTCTTTGGAAGGATCACAAAATATGGCCATAGATTATTTTTTCTAACCTTTTCACTGTTGTCTCTTTAGATGATATGGCTCAAAAGGAATCTCCTACAACTATCCCAAAAATAATTTCTGATTAGGAAAATAGAGATCTCAATGCTCAAGTCACTGAAGTAGAATTAAAAACTATTGTTTTTAGTATGAGAAAAGGCAAAACCCCTGGGCCAGATGGCTTCTCGATTCAATTTTATCAAGTGTTTTGGGACATCATTAAAGATTATCTTCAAGTAATAGAAGATTTGAGAATGGCCAAAACCATGTTGAAATAAATAAATAAAACCTTTATAGCCCTAATCCCAAAAGTTTCAAAAGTGGAAGATATATCAGGTCTCAGGGCCATAGCTTTATGCAATCGCCTCTACAAAATTATTACCAAATTAATGGAAAATAGGCTGAAAAATTTAATGCATAAGATCATTTATATAAAACAAAGAGGATTTGTTTAGGGCAGACAAATTCATGGTGAGATTGTTTTAGCATAGGAAGCTTTACATTCTATGAATATGTAGAAATATCCTTCCATGTTTATCAGGATGGATCTTTCCAAAGCTTATGATAGATTTGACTAGGCCTTTTTATGTAAATTTATGTGCCAATTTAGCTTTTTCCAAGATTAGATCATATGGGTTCAATCTTGCTTAGAATCAATATCGTATTCAGTCATTGTTAACAGAAATCCGTCAAAAAAATTTGGTGCTTCCTGAGGAATTAGGAAAGGTGATCCCATCTCACCTTTCTTATTCATCATATTGGTTGAATGTTTAGGATAGTTGATGATTAAGGCTCGAAGAGATAAAAATATAGGAGGTATTGGATTAGCTAAAGGAGTGAATCCTTTGACTCATACAATTTGTTGATGATTCCATAATTTTTGGCATAGCCACATGCTTCGAAGCTTCACAAATGCAAAAATGTTTTTCATATTTTTCCCAGAGTTATAGGACAACTTATTAACAAGGACAAATCCAAAATAATATTTTTTCATTGTTTTGAGAGACAAGAAGCTAAGATTCTTAATATTTTTAAGTTTACAAAGGGCTGTCTTTTGATTACTTATCTGGGGGTACCACTTGCAGCCACACAAATAAAAGATTGGAACTGGATTCTAAGCAAAGTAAAGATGAAATTATATAAATGGACAAATAGATGGCTCTCCTCAAGAGGAAGAATGACTTTGGTTAAGGCAGTTCTTCAAGTTATGCCTATTTATGCTTCCTCTATTCTTAATATCCCAACTGGAATGTGGAAACATATGGATTATTTCTTTCAAAAATTCATTTGGAGTGGAGTTCAAGAGCACATAAAAGGGTCCTTAGTCAAATGGGACATTCTTTGCCGAATGAAATCAGAAGGGGGTTTGGGATTTTGTCCCAACATTAAATACAACAAAGCCATAGTAGCCAAACTATATTAGAGATTACTCTAAAACTCAAATAATTTGAAAATTGTAAATATCTGAACTAAATATGTTGAAATCATCATCCTGAGAGAATAATCATATTAGCTCGTCCCTCTAGAGCATCTCCCATTTTATTTGTTTTGAGAATAGGAGAAGCCATAATTAAAAGACATTTATTCTGGATTGTTTAGAATGGCCAATTAGCTAATTTTTGGACCAATTCTTGGGATGGAAAATCCGTTATCATTGCTTAGTTCCCTAATTTGATGTCTCTTATGAAAACTAGTCACAATAAAGGATGGGACAAAGTTTTTCATTAAAACTAGCCTCATAGGTATCATCAAGACGTTGGAAATCGATGGATTCCTTATGAGAAATGGCTAGTTCAGATGGATGAAGATCAAAAATGGATAATAGAATCTATTTTACAGTCTAGATCTTCTTCAAGTCATAAAATACCAGATATAATAGCGTGGGGGACTAAAAATACATGAAATTACTCTATTTTAGAAGGTATGCTTCCCTACGAAAGCTAGACTCTCATCCCGTAATGGATACTTTGAAAAAGCTATGGCAAGAAGAGCTTTAGCCAAAAATTAGCTTTTTTGTCTGGTTACTATTAAGAAGGATCCTAAAATGGGACATATTAAAAAAAAATGGTTCAATGGACCCTATAGGTGTACAATATGCCTTGCTAATGAGGAAACCATCATTCATCTATCATATGATATCCTTTTATAGTGCAAATGTGGTAATACTTGGCTACCTTATTTCAGCTTCCTTATAATGGAATTTAGAACCTGGAATAACCTTTTAGAGAATGGGGGAAGCATTTAATAACTAGTTGTTGACCCTTAAGAAGTGTACAAGTATTTTTTTAATTTTGGTACACAATGCAAAAGGACTATTGTCCATTTTGTAACAAGTACCAACATGACACATGAAGACCATAGTGTGCTAGAAGAAAGGCATGAAACTTACCACGCATGGAATGACAAAGGCATAGGAGACACAACACAAGAGAACCCAGTCAAAGTAGAACGAATCATGAGGAACCTGAGACCAGAGGACTCAGAATGGAAGATGAAGACTAGGGGAGCACATGGGAAGCAGAGCACAAGGGACACGGGAGTAGTTAGAAGAATAAATCAAGTAGGACAATTCAACCCCATCAATCAAAGGTTTTATACCAAAATGTGAGGAATGGAACACTTGGACACATATTTAGCATAGAGAAAGGATCTAGGGGTGCAAAGGCTTGATTTTATAGGAACATTCAATTGTAATATCCATGACTCTTATCCTGTTAGGATTCCCTGTGCCATTTGTCCATAATAGCTAGATTCTTGATACTTGCTCAGGGAAAAACAAGTATAAAACCCCTATTATAATCATTTGCATGGGTGGATCCTTGGAAAATGAAAATAGTATTCTATCTTGTAATGAAAAGAACTAAATGAATAACTAATATTTACTATATCTTATGATGAATCACAAATATTCCTAGTGTTGGACAATAAACATGTGTGGTTGCGAAAGTCACGGGTAACTTTTATTTTATTGCTACTATTGTATAGTAATGGTGACCCTTGTTATCATAATATTGTGCTTCAAAGTCTTTGGGAACCGGTCTTTCACTATGTACTTTGGGTGAGTAAGTGAGACTCACCTCTCAAATGATAGTGCCAGTGTTCCAGCCTATTGGGAAAGAGCCTAAATGTCAAAACATAATTAATGATTGAAAAACCAAACATTTTGGTTCTATTTTTAGGACAAAAAGTAATTGGGGCATAATCATGGGAAATGTTTGAGTGCATTACATTGGAAAATATTGAGGAATGGGTTACTAGTATTGAAGATAATTTTGTGGTCTTGTATCTTGAACCAGGAGTTTCTACATGACAGTGGGTGGAGTAGAATCTCTACATTTCTTTGTATGATACATTCTTTTCCAAGGTCCTAGTTCTTTTACATTATTTGATCTTAGTGTATGTTCAAGGATGATCACAAAATCTTGGATGAAGGAAATCATGGATGCTTGAGTGGCAAAGGAGTTTAGCATGACTTGAAGTTTCCTGGATGAGAGCAGTTAACTATTGGGGGGAGGCATTTAGAATAGATATATTTTGGAATATGCAGTCACCACATATTCTTATCCTAAGGAAGCTAAGGTCCAATTCTTATGAGAACTGAGGGGATGATATATGAGATCATTTACCTTCAAGATAAAAAAGTTAATTATTGACCTTAAATTGGAAACTCTACCCATGGAGGGTGAAAATATCTTGTGCATGAGCCATACATTTGGAGGGGAGACTACTAGTTGGTTCAATATTATGGGTTCAACATGGTAGCAAGATAGTGAGAATTATGAAAATAGAAGTATGATGAATTTTGGTATAGGATCATGGGAGTTAATGGCATGGGAAGAGATTGAGAGACCTCAAGGAGTGTTGTGAAGAGCCGCAAGGAGGTAGACACGCATGAGGAACCCATCTCCTATGAGCTACTTACTTTGCCACCTCTATCTTATGAAGGTGAACCAAGCTGGACTGCAGGAGTCATGAAACCAAGCCTAAATCAACCAAGCTCCCCCACCATAGTGCATGCTCATGCTTTTGAGTCAGATAGAGTATGCATAGAAAATTGGGATACAGACAATTTAGAGTCAGAACCTAAACCTGTAGGAGAAACTGTGACTAGGATAATTCATACCCATTTAGAATATACATCTTTCCATTTTCAAGAGAATACTATTACATAGCTTAGAATACTTGGAGGAAATGTTACTCAAGGCCAAAATATAGGATCAAACTCAATAAATCAATCCCCTACCATTCCTTTTCCCATGGGCACTGCTACTAGAGGTACTGGAGGAGGATTAGGTGGAAGCATTGGAAGAAGTGGACCCCCTCTTGGAATTAGAGCTGGATCTTCCCATCAACTACCCACTCAACCATAACCCACTATGGTCTACTATAAGATGACATTGCACTTACGTGAATACCATGGGGTAGAGAATGCAGTTGAGCATGTTCATAGGTGTGAATTGATTTGGAGGACATGTGGCATTAGCTCCTCTGAGCAAAAGGTAACACAATTTGAAACCACCCTTTTAGAATGTGCATAGAAATGGTATCACAAATTCAACCCTTAGTAAGTAGTGGTTGACTATGACCAGCTCAAAGTAGCATTCTTACAAGAATTTGATACTCCTGAGTTTGAATAACAGAGTATAGCGATGTTGTAAAACATAAAATAGGGATTTATAAAGAGCATATGGGAATATGATGCATAGTTCAAGACCTTGATTTCTAAGTTATCTTGTTCAACATGCACAATGGTTCATGGGAGGATTAGTACTACCTCTTTAATAGACCTTGTCACAAAAAAACCTTCATGAGTACGCATGAGGCATTAGAAGTTACCCTCCACATTGAAGAAGTAAGAAGTATGGATATCAGGATTTTATGGAGGCACATATAGCATCTATGGCATCTCAAATTGAAAAGTTGATGGCAAATAGTGCACAAGATACACAATGGTGTTTGGTGTATCGATTGTGAGACTGAAGGGCATACAAGAAATAATTGTCCATGCAAAAACATCTACATAGTAATGAAATAAACATGTGAGATATATCATGAAGAGCATGATGTTTGTTCTTGTCCACTCTTACAATGAGCCATGAATAATAAAGTGTCTTTGTATTTTAATTTTTTTTTATGCTTACACCCATGACACTAATGATTGCTACTTGATTGGCGATATTAATGAAGCTCACATGTGTAACATGTGCCAAACTTCAGTCACCAACAACCAAGATAGTGGTGGTTACCATGGGTGAGGAAAATGATGAGGGTAAGGTGATGGTCAATTCCCATTGAGAACTTGATACAAATGTGGGTCACCATACCACTACCAAAGGGATTATCTAGAGTACTTGACCTGCACCTTTTATAAAAAGGACCATCAGTTGGAGGAGTGTCCTAATCTATATGTAACCATCATGATGGAACATAAGAAAAGGGCACCGACATGATTTGAATAGACAAACCATAATGGTGTGCATGAACAACCATCCCAATATTGTAACAAGTGAATATCACCACTCGTAGTGGGGGATAGACTCAATCCACAACCAACCTAGTCAAAAAGGTACATCAGGAAGAACCACAGATAAGGAAATATCCTGATGCACAACAACAAAAGGATATCTTACAAGATACAATGGCAATCATGTAAAAACTCAAAGGTGAGATCTAATACCTCAAGGACAGGGATGTGACATAATGTGCCATAATGTAAAAGGAAGTTGAACCTCAACTAGTAGTACAAGACAATTTTCAAGAACTATGTACATGAGTGCTAGATGAGGGCATTGTTCCCCAGCTCAATGCTTGGATTAAAAGGTAGGCTCACCTACCAAGTGAAGTGCATCCTCACCTTAGCCAACAAAATGAAGATCACTATTTGAATCATGCTAGACATTAGGAAACTCTAAATTATTCCATGGAGGATGGAGAGATATTGGTTAATGTTGTTATCAATAGATGGGTAATTTGGGATATCATAGTAGATACTAGCATAGAAGTTAATGTGCTCACTAAAGATGCTTGGTGCAAAATGTCTAGTCTCATTCTAAAACCATCTCCTCACATCCTATTCATAAAAAATAAGACCTGAGTGCATCATATTGGGGTCCTTAAGAATGCCACTGTTGACATACTTGGTGTCCCCTTCAAAGCAGATTTTGAGGTCCTTAAGTTGGCAGAAGATGATGATTATCCAGCCTTACTAGGAAGATTTTGGTGCTACAAGAACCATGCAGACTTGAGTTTTAAAAACTCATACATTAGGTTTGAGAATACTGATCAACACATCGTAATACCCTTGGACCAAGCACAAGGACCTCCCTATATCAAGCCCATGAGCGTTGAAGACATCAATAACTTGTATAATGTAACTGCTCAAAATGATGAACAACATGATCCAATACTAGATGGTATTCTCTGATGGATGAACAACCAGTCTATCTCAGATACTACAGGTAATGCTTGCAAATTGTTAGGGTGTGGAGCTAAAAACTTCACCAAGGAGCATTCATTATCAGGTTCGGGTCTACACAGACACTGGCATCGGTCAGGAGCGACCGACGTCAGTCACAAGCAGTTGCAGAGGCACCGACGATGGTAGATAGTCGGCCGACGGTGGTCACAGACAAGCAGCAGGAACCGACGTCGGTTACCTGCGTGTCCAGAAAGCTATTTACGTGGACAGAAGCGAGTGTTTGCATGATAAGTTTGAGTTGTGGACTCAAGCACGCGTCTCTATTGTTAGCATTACTATTTTTAGAGCCCTTGTTCAAGTGGCTTAACTGCTTGTTGGTTGTACATGCTCAAGTCTCCTAATTCTATATGTAGAATTAGATCTTCCTAGCTTATTGTATTGTAGTAGTTTTGTAGTGAATTATTGTAATTCATTGTGTGAGAAGAACAGTACAGAATTGAATCAATCCAGGCTTGTTGGAGTTGATTGTTCTTGAGAGAGAGCTCTTGAGGAATTGAGATCTATTGAGAGATCTATACACCTAGGAGAGGTGTGGAAGAAAGAAGCTTTCTTCAATTGTATTCCTTTGTAAAGAGTTTTGTTAATACAAGTTTTCAAGGTGTTTTCTTGTATCTCTTGTTCTTGTTATTATCATTCTAATTACTTGTCAATCTGGTTTAATTCCGCGTTTATTGTTGTCATAATTGTAATCTATTGTTGGATTGATCCCCCAACAAGTGGTATCAGAGCCTTGGTTACAGGTTCAGAGCTTGATATTTGGTATCAAAGTTCAGGTTCACTAACAGGTGGTTCAGATCTGTGTAGTGTGTATTGATTACAGGTTCTTACAGGGATTTCTATTTGAGTGGGAGAAGCAATGGCAGATGAAAGTAAATGGAGAATGGAAAAGTTCAATGGCAAAAATTACCAACACTGGAGAATGCAGATAGAGGATTATCTGTATCAGAAAGATCTCTACTTACCGTTAGGAGGTATTGCAAAGAAGCCCAAAGACATGGAGGATGAAGAATGGGAAGTTCTTGATAGAAAGGCTCTGGGGTCTATAAGACTGAGTCTAACATCCACTGTGATATCCAATTTATCACAGGCAAAGTCTACGGTAGAGTTGATGACTACGTTAGCAAATTTGTATGAAAAACCCTCAGCTTCCAATAAGGTATATCTTATGAAGCAGTTATTTAATTTGCATATGAATGAAGGTGGATCTGTGTCTACTCATCTGAATGATTTCAATGGTATTGTGAATCAATTAAGTTCAATAAATATAGTGTTTGATGATGAAATAAAAGCTCTTTTAATATTATGTTCTTTGCCTGAAAGTTGGCATGGCTTAGTAATGGCAGTAAGTAATACTGCATCTGCATCAAATATTTTGAAAGTAGAGGATGTTGTTAGTGTTATCTTGAATGAGGAAATACGCAGGAAGAGCATAGAAGAGGCATCTGGGAACGCTTTAAGTTTTGAGAGCAGGGGAAGGCAGAAAGAGAAGAGCAAGAAAGGCAGAGCAAGATCCAAGTCAAAGGGGAAAGGCAAATCTAAATCCAGAAATGGCAGGAAGCCACAATGTTGGAATTGTGGAAAGATGGGGCACATAAGCAAAGATTGTTGGTCAAAGCCTAAGGAGGACAACCAGCACGAAGGAAAGGAAGAAGCCAAGATTGCAGGTATTGCACAGGATGCTTTAATTTTCTCACTGCATAATAATATAGAATCTTGGGTATTAGATTCTGGTGCATCTTTCCATGCTACCCCTAACAGAGAATATTTCAGTGACTATATCCAAGGAGATTTTGGAATAGTGTACTTAGGGGATGATGAGCCCTGTAAAATAATTGGCAAAGGTAAAGTGCAGCTGAAGATGCAGAATAGCAACACATGGGTGTTGAGAGATGTGATGCATGTTCCTAGTTTGAAGAGAAATTTGATTTCTGCAGGTAAGCTAGGTGATGAGGGTTGTACGGTAACTCTCACAGCAGAATCTTGGAAGGTGACCAAGGGTGCACTTGTTATGGCCAGAGGTAAGAGAGAAGGTACTCTCTATTTGTGTAATTGTGTTACTAACAAATCTCCTTCAGTTTTATCTACTTCAGATGTGGACGCTAAATTGTGGCACTCAAGGCTTGGCCACATGAGTGAGAAGGGGATGTCAATTCTTAAGTCTAAAGGTATGCTTTCAAATTTAAAAGGCATAGATCTAGAGTTTTGTGAGCACTGTGTATTTGGAAAATAGAAAAGGGTTAGTTTTCTCAAAACTGGGTCTACTAAGAAGAGGCACAAGTTGGAGCTTGTTCACACAGACGTGTGGGGACCAGCTCAGGTTGCTTCCATTGGAGGATCACAGTACTATGTATCTTTCATAGATGATGCCACAAAGAAGGTATGGATCTACTGTATTAGAAGAAAATCTGATGTATTTGATACTTTTAAAGTTTGGAAAGCTATGGTTGAGAATGAAACAGGTAAAAGATTAAAGTGCCTGAGATCAGACAATGGTGGTGAGTTCTGCAGTCATAAGTTCAGAGATTATTGTTACATGCATGGAATCCATAGGCAAAGGACGGTTCCAAGGACACCTCAGCAGAATGGTATTGCTGAAAGGATGAACAGAACAATAATGGAGCGTGCAAGATGTATGAGATTGCATGCCGATTTGCCCTTACAGTTTTGGGCACAAGCTGTTGACACTGCAGTGTACCTGATTAACAGAGGACCCTCTACAGCTCTGGATGGTGGTATTCCAGAAGAGGCATGGATAGGTAAAAAGGTTGATCTCTCATATCTCAAAGTTTTTGGTTGTGAAGCCTTTGTGCATATAGATAAGGAAAATAGAAAGAAGCTTGATGTTAAGTCTATGAGATGCACGTTTATTGGCTATGGCTCAGATGATTTTGGTTACAGATTGTGGAATCTAGAAACTAACAAGGTAATCAGGAGCCGTGATGTTGTTTTCAACAAAAGAGTGATGTATTGTGATCAGCTAAGGAAGTTGAATCAGTCTGAGCAGAGCAATGGTGAATTGGATGAGGTGAAAGTCCAAGATGAGCTCGCGGGAAAAAGAAATAATCACTTACAGGAAAACACAGAGACCGACGTCGGCAGGTTAGGAACCGGTGTCGGCAGGACAGAAACCGGCGTCGGCCATACAGAGACCGACGTCGGTCATACAGGTACCAAGGTCAGTCAGGCAAAATCGACGTCAGCCAGTAACAGGTCTACAGGTGATCGAGGTCGGTCACTGTCAGAGAATTTGGGTGGACAGCGTGTTATAGACGAGTCTCAGACACCCATCAGGAGGTCAGAAAGGGTGAGTAAGCCTCCAATTAGATATTCTCCTTCTTTATATTATTTATTGCTAACTGATGGTGGAGAACCAGAGAGTTTTGAAGAAGCAATACAGGTGGTGTCCAAGAGTGAGTGGGAGCGTGGCATGGTTGAGGAGTTGGAGTCCTTAAGAGAGAACCAAACATGGGATTTGGTTGAATTGCCAGCTGGTAAGAGAACACTTAAGAACAGATGGACCTACAGGTTAAAGGAAGGCGAGAATGGACAGATGAGATACAAGGCTAGATTAGTGGTAAAAGGATTTGCACAAAAGCCAGGTATTGACTTTGGTGAGATTTTTTCTCCAGTTGTTAAAATGACTTCAATAAGGGTTGTATTGTCTTTGGTTGCTTTTGAGGATTTGCATCTTGAGTAGCTAGATGTTAAGACAGTGTTTCTTCATGGAGATTTGGATGAGGAAATTTATATGGAACAGCCAGAAGGATTTGAGGTCAAGGGTAAGGAGAAGTTTGTGTGCAGGTTGAAGAAAAGCTTGTATGGCCTCAAGCAAGCTCCTAGGCAATGGTACTTAAAATTTGACAGGTTTATGACTGAGCATGGCTACAGTAGGTGTCAATCAGACCATTGTGTGTATTTCAAGAGATTTGATAACGGTAGATATATTATTCTATTGTTGTATGTAGATGACATGCTGGTTGCAGGGTCTCACATGCAGGATATCTCAAAGCTTAAGGTAAAATTAGCTCAAATGTTTGCTATGAAGGATTTGGGAGCAGCAAAAAAAATCCTTGGCATGAGCATTAGGAGAGACAGAAAAAATCACAGGTTGATATTGTCTCAAGAAGATTATGTGGACAAGGTGTTGAAACGGTTCAATATGCAGGATGCTAAACTGGTAAGCACACCTTTGGCTGGACATTTCAAATTAAGCAAAGAACAATGTCCTAATTCATATGATGAGGTAGAGTACATGAGTAAGGTTCCATATTCTTCCGCAGTAGGAAGTTTGATGTATGCAATGGTATGTACTAGACCGGATATTGCCCAAGCAGTGGGAGTGGTAAGTAAGTATATGGCCAATCCAGGTAAGGAACATTGAAAAGCAGTTCAGTGGATCCTTAGATATCTGAGAGGAACCAGCAGTAGGCACTTGTGCTATGGAGGTTCAGATACTTCTCTACATGGCTATGTAGATTCAGATATGGCAGGTGATTTGGATGGCAGGAGAAGCACTACAGGTTATGTTTTTACTGTAGGTGGAACGGCGGTTAGCTGGATATCTAAGTTGCAAAAGGTTGTTGCCTTGTCAACTACAGAAGCAGAGTATATTGCAGCCACAGAAGCTAGCAAGGAGATGATATGGATGACACGGTTCATGGATGAGCTTGGTAGGGAGCATGAGAGTTGCAGATTGTACAGTGACATTCAGAGTGCAATCCATTTGGCCAAGAATTCGGCCTTTCATTCAAGAACAAAGCACATACAGCTAAGGTATGACTTCATACGACAGGTATTGGAAGATGGTGAGTTGAAGCTGGAGAAAATCCATACAGATAGGAATCTTGCTGATATGCTAACAAAGCCGGTTACAAAGAAGAAGTTGAATCTTCATTCAACTTCTATTGGTCTTCATGATTGAGTTGAAGATGGAGGAGCTAGAAGATGTTGCTGTACAGGTACTGGTGCAGCTGTTTATCTCCAAGTGGGAGATTGTTAGGGTGTGGAGCTAAAAACTTCACCAAGGAGCATTCATTATCAGGTTCGGGTCTACACAAACACCGGCGTCGGTCAGGGCGACCGACGTCGGTCACAGGCAGTTGCAGAGGCGCCGACGTCCGCAGATGGTCGGCCGACAACGGTCACAGACAAGCGGCAGGAACTGACGTCGGTTACCTGCGTGTCCAGAAAGCTATTTCTATGGACAGAAGCGAGTGTTTGCATGATAAGTTTGAGTTGTGGACTCAAGCACGCGTCTCTATTGTTAGCAGTACTATTTTTAGAGCCCTTGTTCAAGTGGCTTAACTGCTTGTTGGTTGTACATGCTCAAGTCTCCTAATTCTATATGTAGAATTAGATCTTCCTAGCTTATTGTATTGTAGTAGTTTTGTAGTGAATTATTGTAATTCATTGTGTGAGAAGAACAGTACAGAATTGAATCAATCCAGGCTTGTTGGAGTTGATTGTTCTTGAGAGAGAGCTCTTGAGGAATTGAGATCTATTGAGAGATCTATACACCTAGGAGAGGTGTGGAAGAAAGAAGCTTTCTTCAATTGTATTCCTTTGTAAAGAGTTTTGTTAATACAAGTTTTCAGGGTGTTTTCTTGTATCTCTTGTTCTTGTTATTATCATTCTAATTACTTGTCAATCTGGTTTAATTCCGCGTTTATTGTTGTCATAATTGTAATCTATTGTTGGATTGATCCCCCAACACAAATGTTGGGCCCATGGCAACTATGATTTCACTTGAAGGCTATGCAACATTGTAAATAGAAGGGAGAACATCTCATGTTAGTTTTCTAAATGTCATAATTTTGTGTGCCTTATGGGTTTAGTAATGAGAGGACCATTAGTGGGACCACCACTTGAAAGACTTGATGAAGCCTTGTGGTTCCAAGGACAACTAGAGGTGCATGATTGTGTTCAACACCTAAAAGCATTCTATGATACTGAGAATAACAAGATGAGTTCATTAGAATACATTTTTGATGTTACCACTACCAGATGATGGCATACTCATAAAGAACACCTCCTGTACTAGGATCAGGTGTGAGTTGCACTACACCATGTATTTTATCATGATAGTAAAGTTAGGGGAACACTTAGTTACATTGGTATGCAAGCAGCTGAACCTCATATGGAGGCATGTGAGAGCCTATGGCACTCTAATGAAACATTCTTACTAGAGTACCTCTGGGTCCATGAATTTTATGGGACTTTATGTACTTGGGTGTAGGCTTGGTACATTCATGAATAAAGGCACATAGGAACGAAGTTTTGGTAGTTACTAAAGGTGAACATGATGTCAGTGCTTTCTTACTTTTTATCAAGGATGGACTTACACCTCACCCTACAAGCCATGCATTAAGCAGTCATAGGAGATCCAAGTCATGTCGAGGAATGATTGTACCATATTCATTAGGAACCTGAAGAGCCTTTGCATTTATTCACTGAGCCTCCCACATAAATAGTTACTACACCATCAATAGTTCTTGATGTAGAACATCATGAAAATATCCACTTGTGAAAATAGAAACTCATCTTCCAAGTGGATGAAAGTGAAGGATCTACCTCACTCGACCTCTTAACAAACCATCTAGACATCTCTATAAGTACTAGTTCATGAACTATTTAAGATACCAGTTCTTCATTGGATAACCCTTATCACGGGCCCATTTACACCATTCAATGTAACATTGGCACAGATCAAGAGCCCAAGATGGCTACAATTGGAAATTATTGGACTGAGATAGAAATCTCATAAATTTATGAGTTACTAAAAGAGTATCAGGATGTACTCCCAAGGAATTATAGTAAAATGAAAGGAGTTCCCTCATCTCTATGGAAGTTGCACATAAAGCTAATTGATGATGCTCACCCTATGAAGAAATTTTCATACAGGATGAATCCTAACCTCTGAGCACGTGTGAAATAGGAGATTGATAGAATGCTCTATACTAGAGTAATTACTCCCATTGATGAATCTGATTGGGTGAGTCCCATGGTAATCAGTATCAAAAAATATGGTTGTATCCAAATTTGTGTGGATTACCTTGTTTTAAATGCATCTTGTGTGACATATCCTTTTCTAACACCATTCACGAAGGAAATCCTAGGTGTTGCTGGTTGTGAAATATACTCTTTTACAGATGGATTCTCAGGATACCACCTAGTCCAGATAGCTAAGATCAATCCAAGACTAATTTTTCTACT
The DNA here is from genome assembly GCA_037957365.1 of Torreya grandis. Classification (NCBI taxonomy): domain Eukaryota; kingdom Viridiplantae; phylum Streptophyta; class Pinopsida; order Cupressales; family Taxaceae; genus Torreya; species Torreya grandis. Next base: position 1,932,081 of record JARHVA010001641.1, read on the forward strand.
AAATGGGGATCTTTTGCCTATACCATCATGACTTTTAGGTTGAAAAATGCCCCGACAGTGTTCTTGTGGATAACAAATGAAGATTTTAAAGATTTTATCCATAAGTTTCTCCAAGTTTACTTAGACAATTGGACGGCATATGGGTTGCTCAAGGATCATTGTGCCAATCTAAGGATAATGCTTGAACATTGTCAAGTGTTGTAAAATTTCCTTGAATTTGAAAAAGTGATTATTTGTGACACGTTTTGGTGTACTTCTTGGGCATATCATTTACAAGGAAAGAATCTTGGTGGATCCATCCAAGGTATCTATTATCCTCTACTTACTAGCACCTAAAAATTAGCATGAGGTGCATGCCTTCCTTGGACACATGAGATACTAAAAAAATTTATTCAGGAATATGCTAAAATTACCACACCCTTGGAAGAGCTTTCAAAGCACAATGAATAGTTTATATGGAATATTTCTTGCAAAACAACTTTTGAAACCCTCAAATAAAGGTTAGTTACCACTTTGATCTTACAATTCCTTGATTGGATGCCTTTCTATGTCTATGTCGATGCACCAAGAATGATATTTGGTGCAATAATTACACAACTGAGTGAAGGAAACTTGGACCACCTGATCTACTTTGCTAGTAAGAAGCTAACACTGGCTGAAAGGAACTATAACACCACTGAGTGGGAAGCCTTGTCCATGGTTTATGCTCTACAAAAGTTTAGGCAGTACCTTCTGGCCACACTATTTATATTTTATATAGACCATGAGACCTTAAATTATCTTGTCAAAAAACTAGTACACTATGGAAGGATTTATCAATGGATTGTTCTCTTCCAAGAATTCTAGTTTTCCATAGTTGTAAAGCCCGAGAAGACTAATTATGGATCGGATCATTTATCCCTAATTGACAATGGAGAACCCCCACATGCCATAAAAGATGATCATCCTAATTTACAATATTTTTGAACTACCAGGGTACCTAAAGAGCTGGAGGATATTACGATATTTCTCAACATTGGTTGCATGCCTTCCTCCCTTACTCCATAGGAGAGAAACCAACTTGTGGTTCATGTCGCACCTTAACAGCTTATAGCAAGAAATATCTATAAAATGGATTGTGATGAGGTGATATGTCATTATGTGATGTAACATGAGTACTTTGAAGTGATATGAGAAGTCCACAAAAGTATTGTCAGAGGATATTATGTTGGAGAGGTTATCGCGCATAAGGTGCTACTTGCTAGACTTTGGTGGGCAACTTTATTCAAAGATGCAAAAGCCTATGCTAGACAATGTGATATCTGTCAGTGCATTGAAAAACCTAATAGGAGGGATGTTATACCATTGTGACCTATTCCTTTGTGAAAACCATTCAAAAAATGGGTTATTGACTTTGTGGGGCCTATCACTCTAGCAGGACGATAAATGGGCTCTTAATACATCATTACAACAATCGACTATCTCATGTGTTAGGCTGAAGCAATTCTAACAAAAGACTGCACTACAGAAACTACCATGGGATTCATTTGGGAAAACATTATAACATGGTTTGGATGCCTTTTAATCTTCACTATTGATCGTGGCACTCATTTCTTGAATGAGAAATTTCACATCTTGTTGGTCGAGTTCATGATCATGCACCACAAGACAACATCATATCACCCACAAGCCAATAGAATGGTTGAATCCTTCAATAAAATCCTCGACACTAATTTGACAAAAAATTGCAATATCATCTGAACTAATTGGGATGATAGAGTATTTTCAATACTTTAGGCTTACCGAATTACATACAAGCACCTCAACAAAAATACACCATTCAATTTAGTATATGGAAAGGAAGCAATCATGCCAATGGATTTCTTGGTTCCATCTTTTCGAATAGCATGCATGGGAAACCTAGATGATGAAGCCTTTTTGAAAGATCAACTTGAAATTTTAATGAAATTAGATGAAACATGGCTCCTCGCCCATTGGAGCTAAGATGTTGAAAAATGTAAACAAAAATCATGGCATGATCGCAATCTAAAGAATAAATTATTTTCTCCAAGCATGAAAGTCCTACTATATGATTCTAAGTTCACACACCACCCTGGGAAGCTTAGGGTTCATTGGGATGGTCTATTCATAATACATAGCATTCAACCTATTGAAGCTTGTTGGCTAAAATGAATAGATGGTCAATTCCTCCCAGGGCATTACAATAGAAGTTGTCTTCAGCCGTATTATGATTTTAGTTAACTTTATGTACTCAATAAGGCTTAAGGTCATTATATTATGATTTAATATTTTCAATAAAAATCACTGCCCTTGAGGTGCATGACTCTTTTGTATAATTTTTGAATTCTTATTTTTGGTTTATTTTTCGTGGAGGACCATGAACCCTTTCAGTGTGGGGTAAGGCATTATGCAAACGAATACAAGGCTTATGATGCGGGAACACAAGTTCCAAAAGCACAAGAGTCATATATGGCACACAAGTGATTAAGGGCAGGTAAGTCGTTGAATGCACTTTAAAATTATTTTGAAAGGTTCTTGCCATTTAGGTGATAGTTGTCTTCCACTTCATCGAAAAGGTGGGACAGTTGTCATCCACTTCCAAGAAAGGTGCATGAAAGAATGGACCATTAATGCGACAAGGTTAGTTATGGTGAAAAGTGTTTGAGTGGAATGATGGGAAAAATTAGTTAAGGCACTTAATGCACTATAAGGATCGAAGTATGAATACCATTAAAAAAATACACATTTATGGTTTGAGATGACAAGGAGTGGGAGGAAATTGGCAAGGTAAACTTCACGAAGGACCTATAAATAAATGAGTTGAACTAAGTTTACACTTTACCTTGCTATAATATTTGAAGTGCTAAGTGCAAATGATAAACCAAATAACTAGAGAGATGAAATCAATTTTCTTGCAAAATAGAGTGATAGAAATAAACAAAAACATGAAGAGGTTTTCCAAGCGAAGGTGGAAGGTTGGTAAGTGCAATCTCATGTAGAAGTGGGTTGAGATAATTTTATGTAAAAATTATAGGTTGCAGGGTCCACCATTAAAGTTACGAGAAGCTTGAATAGCCGAAGTGCTGCGACCAAAAATTCATTTGGGAATGTGGGACGACTGCGGGTTAACCTTCGAGTGCCATAGAGGGTAATGCGACTAAAGAAAAAGGCTAAGAGAATTGAGAAGCTTCTAACCATACCAGAGGAAGAAGAGGCTAGCGGAGGAGCTTGGTTTCCTATAAGAGAGGACCCTTTGGAAAACCAAGAAGAGACACCAGAACAAGTTTAGTGCACAGGAGTTCAAAGAAATAGAGTGAAAGAAGCCAAGATGGTGTAAAAAGGGAAGCATGCACATGCCTCTTCATCATAGACCACTCCACCATCTCCCCCTCAATCCCTTTGCAATACCCAGAGTCAGTCTTGCACATGGAGAACTAGGTCTCCAAGGTGTCCATTACAACTATATTTGATTACAACCACTGCCAGCTAGGGAATGAGATGGAATTGCAGGAGGACTATCAATTTTGGACCACTAACACTAGTAATCAAGTGGTCTATGACATTTCAATCAAGAACTAACTGGATAGAGTTGGCCTATGCCAATTGTTTGATTTATAATACTTTGGCAAGCCTACCTAGGTGATTTAGTTTCTCCTCTAGTGTATCCATGAAGATCGCATCCACTTCGAAGGACATAATATGAAAATCACCATAGAAAGGATCAACCAGGTTACAGGACTTCAGTGCTTAGGAATGAATGTCCTAGATGACTTGAAAGACACAGAGGAAATTTAGTAGACCACCACTGTGCTCATATATCAGAAACAAGGACATGCAATGAATAACTAGAACTTGTAGGATCTTGCCCTTAGAGTTACGATGTGGATTATTTATACTAAGATCAGATGAATTGATCGATGGAATAAAGTGGACATGGCCCACCTACATGTTGTACACCAAGTCACTCAGGGCACATAGTATAACTGGGTATTGTATTTTACGCAAAAAACATAAGAGGATGCAGAGAAGGTGCACAAAACACCCAAGTATAGGTTTGTGTGGGGAGTAATTTTGTTATTGTTAGTGTTTGACAAGATCGAGGTCCCTAATTATAGCTTAGGTACATTAAAGTGGGTGTACCCCCCCCCCATTCACAAGTCTTTAGCTGAGCACTTCAAGGCCTTCACCTATCCTCAACGAATTATCCCATCTTACAAGATAAAGATGAGGTATTGGTTTGATAGAATGCAAGTGACTTTTGGCAATGAATGGCACATCCCTAAGGATCTTCCCCCTAATTGAAGATCAATCAAAATTTGTAGTGAAGAATCACTACTCCTTGATACGCATTAGAATGAACCCTTGGGGAGAAATGTTGGCATGGCTCAAGCTGCCATATGCATTCTTTGTACACTACTTTATTGATTTTATTAAGCAGATTTATGATGTGTAGCCAATTAATTTGAAGTTGAATGGATTAATGTGGAGTGCCACACCCTCCACAAAATGTTTATATATCCCAATAAAAAGGCCCATACAAAGGGGGCGAAATAAGCTTAATCGATATCAAGTTTAAGAATATCCTGGTCAGGGAATAGGTACATAAATTATTCTATATGTTATGCCCCAACCAACACCCTCAAGATGGGGACCCCAAGGAAAGGCTCCTCCAAGTATCTTAGAAAAGAAAGCAGCAGCGTGAGCTTAACACAAGTGGGTGGCAGGCCCCCCACAAATGGCAAAAAATGGTAGAGGCACAACCCTTCTGACCCACTCGACCATTTGCACTAAGTTCACCTCATCCTTCACCTTCTCCACCCTGTCCTTCACCTGCTTACTCCTCTCCTCATTCCCATTCGATCCCATCACATCCAAGTCTCCCACCTTCTCCACCTGCATGACCACCTTCACCTCCACCTTCTCCAAAACCTACCACTATATCAATGCCACAATGTCCAAGTCAAACATCCCAAAAGGACCGCTCACAGGAGCATATACATAATTTGGAATCTGATCCAGAGAAGACTCCATCCCCTATGTGAGAGGTCCCAATTGATGATCAAGTTAATACTGGAGAAATGGAAATGGATGGGATGGCTACTAGAATCCATCAAGAACTTGAGCGAGACCTAAGAAGCGGTAAGGGGCCAACTGAGGGGGAACCAGAATAAAGAGTGTCATCCAATCTGCACAAATGGTACTAATTCAACATAGAAGAATAGAAACTCTATCTTTGGAAGCATTTCCACCCCAATGATGTGACCTACAAAACAAGGAAGGAATTATCCTTCCTTTTGGAGATGTATAGTGAAGAGCCTCAGTTTGATGTTCCATTGGATTGCATTTTTTCTAGCCCAGATGCCCCAGGGCTGTTAGACCTCATGAAATTTGATCCATAGTGGCTCTTTCCAATAATGACAAGTGCCACATTTTTAAAACATGCCATGGAAGAGACACACCAAAATATTTTTTTAGAGTCAGACACATGCACAACTAAAAGGAAACATGAAAAAGTGGTGGAAATGTATAATAAAGTGTATGCTAAAAAGCAAGTGCTAACCGAAGAAGTGGCCTCCTTGAAGCATGAACTTCAAGAGACGACCAAGGCTAAGGTAAGGGTTTTAAGCCTTTGCAAAACAATTTTGAAAGAATATACGACACTAGAATATGGTGTACCATTGGATGGGGATGCCATATGGAAATTAGAGACATTAATTGAGCTATTACTCAAAAAGAATAAAGGGCATTCCATGCCTAGAGATGAGTCCCAAAAATTACTGGAGCAGTTCACCATTGTAGCAGATATCTATTGAAATACTTTAGAGAGAGTCAAGGAGGTTATCCCAATTTTAGATGGTCTTTTTGCATGTCTAGCATGCCAAAATAAAATAGTAAAATCTTGGCTCAATGATGAGGAGCTCTTGAGGTAGCAAGCAATTGATGCTACCCTTTTAATAAAAGACCAATTTGAGTACAAAAAATCATTCAGGGACGTAAAGATGATAGAAGATGCAATTAATAAAAATTGTTAGTAAATAAATGCAAGTTTTACTTTACTCTGAGGACAGGTTGACAAGGAGGTCTCCAACTTAGAAAATGTTCAGAAGGAAGCCACCATAACCCTGGATGAACAAGTGAAGAGGATCAAGACTCCAACTTAGCCTGAGGAGGTGAAAGAAGTAAAGGAGGCCATTAAATGAATAACTGCCAAAGTCCTCGACATATTATCCCATTGGGACAAGCTAAAGAAAGAGCTTGAGTAGAAAGGGATATAATTTTTTGAGGACACTAGCACGACTTAGTCTGAGATGGACTAAAGACTTAGTGTGGGGTGATGTTGATGCCTAAGAAGTGTACAAGTATTGTTATAATTTTAGTGTGCAGCATGAAAGGACTATTGTCCATTTTGTAACAAGTACTAATATAGCACAAGAACACCATGGCGTAGGAAGACCATGGCACGTTAGAAGAAAGGCACAGAACTTGTTAGGCATGGAAGGAAAAAGGCACAAGAGACCCATCGCAAGAGAACCTAGGAACTTGAGACCAGAGGAATCAGAACAAAAGCTTAAGACTAGGGGAACACGAGGGAAGTGGAGCACGAGGGACATGGGATAAGTTAGAAGAATAAATCAAGTACGACACTTCGACCCCACTGATCGGAGGTTTTGTACCATACTGTGAGGAATGGAACACTTGGACACGTATTTAGCATAGAGCAAGGATCTAGGGGTGTAAAGGCCTAATTATATAGGAACATTCAATTTTAATAGCCACAACTCTCAGCCTGTTGGGAGTCATTATGCCATTTGTCCATAATAGCTAGAAACTTGATACTTGCTCAAGGCAAAACAAGTATAAAACCCCTATTATAATCATTTACATGGGTGGATCCTTAGAAAATGAATATAGTATTTTATCTTGTAATGAAAAGCATTGAATGAATAGCTAATATTTACTATAACTTGTGATGAATCATAAATATTCCTAGTGTTAGACAATGAACATGTGTGGTTGCAAAGGCCATGGGTAACTTTTCTTTTATTGCTATTATTGAATAGTAATGGTGACCCTTGTTACCATAATATTGTGCTTCAAAGTCTTCAAGAATTGGTCTTTCATTGTGCACTTTGGGTGAGTGTGTGAGACTCACCTTTCACATGATAGTGCCAGCACACTAGCCTACTAGGAAAGAGCCTGAGCATCGTAGCATAATTAACAACCAAAGAATCCAACATTGGACAAAATTTGGAACTAGTCTTATGGAGTGGGATAACTCGTTTACTATGAAATATATGGAAGGAATGCAATAGAGGAATCTTTCAATAGGAAATACAGGAAATCTCATTTGTTTGGAAAAAGATAAAGATGAATCTCATTGAATCTATCAAATATAAAGTGAAAATTCCTTAGAACATGTCGGTGCAATGGGTTAACCTGATTTACCTCTTACTTTGAATAATCATCAAAGGTTTGTTTTTAAACTAAGGAGGAAATCTAAAAGGGAAGGTAAGTGGTCAACCCCTCTTTGTGATTTTGGGAAGCTGAATACAAATGGAGCTTCTAGAGGAAATCCAATTAAAGCAAGTATAGGTGGAATAGGTAGACTTTCTGATGGATCAATTGTCTTCTTCTATTTAGAAGGACTAGGATGTACAATGAACAATTTGGCTGAAATAACAATAGTTTTTAGAGGTCTACAAGAAGCAGTTAAAGTTGGATGGAAAAATACTCAAGTAAAATATGATTCTCAACTTACCATTAGCCTTTTATCCACTTCTTCATTGAAGCAGGGCAAAAATTGGTGAATAATTAGAGAGCTAGAAAAATCCAACCATTGAAAGATACATTTCAATAGATCCATTTCAACCATGTTCCTCAGCAACATAATAGATTTGTTAATGCTTTAGCTAATTGGGCTTTGGATAATAATAACATTGTTTGCTATGGTCCCCCACCGTTATTGTGGCCTACAAAGATCTAAGAGGATATCTCAAAGATTTTAGATTTATAGTGACTTCATGTTCATTGCTGATGTGATTAGACATGTTTCTTGTGCCAGGGTTTGGACTAATAGTTTTCATGTCTAGCATAGTAGAAGTATTTTTGAATATTTCTTCAAATTAATTTAATTTCTTAAAGAAAATAAAAATTAAGTTGTCAAGTGGCTTACTTTTATTAAAAAGTGATAACTTAATATTTTTTATTATTATAAATTAAAAAAATAAAGGTGACTTTCCAAATAAAGCAAGTCAACATTGTATTAGAAGATGAAAAGTTACTTTTAGGGCTTTTCCTTGGGAAAAGTGTCAAGCAAACTAATAAAAAGGTGTTGGGGGTAGGGGTTAAATTTAATGCCTATTTAAACGTTTTTTTACATTTTTAAATGTAAAATACCACCAAAATTTATTTTTAAATGTAATCATGGATAAACAATTTTTTTTTTGATATATCATATTGACATTCAGAAAAAAAATAGTTGTTTCAAGTTTTGCCTAGGTCCTACATAGTACGGTTTACAACTATATGTTGTTAACATTATCTTGGTATTTGGCATATTTCCCTAGGCTACCAATTGGGTTGCTAGCCTACCGGTCTATAGGCTCTGCTCAAGTACCCATGACATTAAATATTTTAAATCTATTATTTAAGATTTCTTCTGCTTGGTACTAGTACTGTGGTACATGCTGCATGCCAAATCTTTCACCGAATCATCAAATCTTATTTTGCCTTTATGTTATGTAGCAAGTTGGATGGCAATAAACAACTTCGAACTCTCTAAATTTATTAGCATTGATTTCCTTGGATGGTGAGAAATTGGGCGTTGCATAGTGCACTTGTAGTTGGGTTTGTTTAATTTTGGCTTTATATCTCTCTCAGCGAACTGCACTTGCAGTATTTAGAAATTAAAATTTGGGATTATTACAAAAAGAAGTAAGTTTTTGGTGCATGCTGCTGCAAATTGGGAGGAAAAGAGTCTGATTCCACAGAGGTATGTCTCATATCTTCTCATTTTAATGTCGTTGTAGCTTCTTTTATTTTATATAGTTAAATTTTTTATTTGTTTTAATCTTGTTCCCACTTCCAAGTTCTCACAATCCCAACTCCAAGTCGTGCTTTATCTCTGCATTATGCAAATTGCCTCCACATACCCCCTCACCATTACTTTGTTTTGCTTTCTATCCACCTCCAAACTTCTCACGCCTTTAATTCATTATTCATTATCCATTAGCTCTATATCATCTATATATTATATAACCAAACATATTTTAATGAAATATATAATTTACTTCACCATTCATATTTGTTAAGGAGTTGTTTACTTTTCTCTGGCACCCCTTACAGTGCATCCGAACTCTCAACTCTATAATTGTAAGCAATAATGAAATTAATTTAATTTATTCATCACATCTCATATATAATGAAAAATAAAAATAAAAAATGAAAACTAAGATCCCTAAAATTGTTTCCATTTCAGCGTGGTTTAGCGAATAGTTACTATTTCGATTAAGCTTTGTATAAGAACGAGGGCACCCATCAGTACTTAGTAAAGTAGATGTACACAAAATATACTCTTACATATAGAGATATATAAAGAATATACTCTTATAAACAGAGATAACAAGGATGGATCGATGAAAAAAACCAATGCCCTCCACAAAATTTATATGGGAGAATCTGCAATGTAACCATAAATACCTGAGTAGTGTGACTCGTAAGTTGTAAGTATACAAAATAGTGTCACAGCCACATGTTACTTTATTTTATAATTCATTGGCTAGGTTTTTATATGCCCTCTATGCAAGCTTATGTTATTAGCTCTTTTGGTATATGGTAAAAAAACATTTTATCTTGTTGGTAGTTTATTATTCTGTAATTTTGGCATATCCAAGCTATTTAAGGTACTTATTTCTTCGTTGACTATCCTCACTTGCAGCGAGCTCATTTTAATTGTTGACAGAGCCACACATTATCAACCTTAACCATTTATTATAAGCATTCTGCCTTCCATATTTATTCATCTACCAAAAACCCCGCCTGTCAAAACAAATAAAATAATACTTTTTTTAATACAATAAAATAAGAAAATTTGTAATAAATTTTTAAATTTTATTTTATCTTGTTGATTATTTATTATTCTGTAATTTTGGCGCATCCAAACTCATTTAAGGTCCATGTTTTCTTGTCGACTATCCCCACCTACAGCCAAAACATTTTAACACAAATAATTTTGTTTGTTAAAAGAGCCACACATTATCAACCTTAACCATTTATTATAAGCATTATGCCTTCAATATTTATTCATCTACCAAATACAGACATCCCTAAAAGAAATAAAATAATAAAGTTTCTAATAAAATAAACTAATGAAGTTTTTAATAAAATTTTAAGTTTTATTTTAATAAGTAATTATTTTAATTATAAGATATATAAAACATAGAATCCCATTCATGAGCGGTGGAAGAATGTAATAATGCAAGGTGTTTAATTAAGTTTTTTACTATAATAACTTTATTATAGGACTCAAAAAATAATAATAAATATAATAAATATTAATATAATATAAAAATATAAAAAATAACTTTGATTATGGACTTTGAAGTTTATGATATATTTTTTCAATACTATATATAATTGTATATATGTTTTGTAAGTTTCTCATGATTTTTTTACGAAAAAACGTCTCCATTGTAAGTACTTGTAGTGCAATGTATATGATAATTTTGCTTTTTTACTTCACTCTTTATTTAACTGTATTTTTTTTTGTAGTTTATCACATGAATAAGAAATGATAGTAAAGGGTGATAAGTAGAGTCGGAGTCTTAAAGAGAGTGAATACAAAAGAAAGATTAATAGATTTGATCTTTGTAGATAGCTTATTAATGGCAGAATTGTGTATATTTTTCACTTTGTTGATATGAATAGATTTGATCTTTGTAGATAGTTGCACTTTAATTATTTGACAAAATGTGTGTAGTAATAGTGAATGTTCTTTTCTATGGCAAGTTTTAACTTGTTTCTATATGAAAATTATGAAAGTTAAAAATGAAAAATGAGCGTCATGTGTAAGGGGACAATAGTCTAAAAACCATCACAATTTTTTTTTTTTTTTTAACGGGTAAGAGTGACCGTCAAATTTAACCCAGGTTGGGGGGTCATTTGGAAATCATCTTTTGCCTATTATCAATTACACTTTTGCAAGTTTGAGCATCTATTTTAGCTTTCAACATCCAAGGACGAAAACCCTCTAGTGGATAAGGAGACTTGAGGATGTAAACCTTTTGGTTTTGTGAAGTGGTTCCATTCAGGGACTACAATTGTGCCTTCAAATTAAGATACTGCCAAAATTCAGCACTGGAAGAATCATCATGCAGATTTATCATATTTCCAACACCTTCTAAAGTTCATGTTAGGGTTTCTAATCAGTTTTACTAGCTACGGCAATAGCTATATATCCCTCCATTGTTGATATCATCATTTTCAACCCTAAATCAATTTGCTACAGTGATATCATCCCTAAATAAGATTTCTACAGTGACACTACAGTCGTACAAGGGTTTCAAACCTATTGTTTCAGAGTTCTAGACATTGCTAGCAGTGAGGGCATCATTCTTCAGCAATCCATACATCATCTCCAGTCAGCGATACCGCCCATTCAGTCTATTTTCAGCTTGTGACATCATCATTAGCGAGTTTGGACGTCATTTTTAGCTACCCAGTTCATCTATACGGTTAATCGTACAAACATAGGTTCTACTCTTAAGCTTTGTTGTTTGTAAATGCAAATTAAGCATATAAATCTAATGTTAAATTCTAAATTTTGCATGCATAATTTTGTCTAGGGTTTCAACGAATATATTCTATTATGTACTTTGCATTGTAATATGATTTTAATAAAAAATCTGCTCACCCACTTTAATTTTGATGGCAGCGACTTGCGTGTTCATTGGCTCGGGGCTCCCCTACATTGTTGCGTGCAGACTCTGGAGTATCTCTTTGGCCCTTGGGCCTCACCTGCAGGGTGCGTGCAACTCAATAGGTTCACCAGTCTCAGTCGTGAATAAAATTCAAACGATGAAGCCATGGTAGCCTTAGTTTTATTTTTTATTTAGGTTTTAGACTTTAGGTATTTCGAATGTCTTTTTAATTCTTTTTTTAAAAAGTTTTATTTTCTTGGGATTATTTTTTCAGTTTTAATTTTAAGTTTTAGATATTTAGTTAATAAATTAATCATTTTATAAAACTTAGTTTATGGTTTTTTAAAATTATTGCTTTCTTATTATTTAGGTTTTAATTTTAGTTTTTATATGTTAATATATTTGTGATTGGCTAAATCTCTATTTTATGAATTTGTACATTTTTTAAGTATTGATAAAGTTGTCAAGTTTTGAGTATGAGTCAAAATTTTGGGTTGTCGAGTAATTTTCAATTACGCATTTTTAAATTATGTATAGTGTTTTTCTGTATGGATGTTACAATCGTAACATACATACTCGGCGAGTATTTGGTGAGAAATTATTCAGGCTAGTATTTGCCATAAAAACTTGTAGGGTGTCTTTTTTTTAATCGGCAGGCTAAGTCACTAGGTACGACAATTTTTTGAGATACAATTTGAAATTTGTCAATTTTTATATGGCCATCAAAAAAATGGAAAAAAACATCCTTTTTTAAGTCTGCATTTTTTGCACAATGGTCTTTGTCTTTGTATGTGTTTTTGCGCATCATAAATTTCTACTAAGGTCTTCGACACCCAAACAACTCTTCCATTGTCCTTGCACTGATTTCATCTAGAATACAAAACCCTTATGGCCCTACGGGTATAAAACTTACCCGTAGCACCTAACGGGCCCTCAATACTCTTTGCTTAGTCTATGACTTTGTTACATGCTCAAAATTACTCCTCGTCGTCACCTCTGCAAACAAATATTTAGTCCAATGTCTACACATTACTTGATAGTCCAAGACTTCAAAGGGTAATATTGATGTATGTGTGCTTCACTTGAAGAAAGGCTATTGATAGGGGAAGTAGGGTTTAAGTTGTAGGTTCGAAGCAGATGAGGTTGACACAATAGGGCGACGACAGAGGATTTATTATTAAGTTTTAGGTTTTAACTAGTTTTATTTTGTTTTGTTTTAATTTAATTTATTTTTTGTTTTCATTTTTAATTTTGAATTTAGTTTTATTTTATGTTTTGTTTTTTATTTTGTTTATATTTATAAATTTTTTTTAATTTTATAATTTATTTTTATGACTTTTTAATTTTATAATTATATATTTTAATTTTTTATAATTATGTTTTTTTACATTACTAATTTAATTTTTATTTTTTTTATAATTATGTTTTTATTTTTATTGTTATTAAAAAATTATAATTATGTTTTTATTTTTCATAATTTTTAATATTATGTTTTTAATTTTTTTACGTTTCGAATTTAATGACGATGTTTTTCAATTTTTATCCAAACTCGAACTTAAATCAAATTTTAAACTCGAATTCGAACTCGAACCTTATGACTTAGTCGGGGAGTTTGTACACATTACTTGCAGAGTACTAGCGAGTACTATGTATGTACTCGTCCAAAAATGTGAAAAAAAGTTGTCGAGTATTTGCCAAGTAAACTTTTATTGGTTGGGTGAATACTATCCAAGTATGAGTATGCGAACATTGGTTACAACCACCACCCAACAAACTAATTATTTGACAAGGTATTTTAAATATGCTATGTTGTAATAAATTTTAACATTAAAAAAAATATAGGAAAAGATATTATATTAAGAATACATCAAAATAGACACATTCTGCTATGCGAGGCAATATAGCTAATAGTCCAACCCTGATCATTAGAAACATTTTTGAGCTCACCAACAACTAACATTGATTCAAATCCATATCTAAAATCTATCTAAGATCTTCTTGAAGCTTGGTGGGACATCATTTCAGTGGATAGCCGTAACAAGTAAGGTTACTATGATCCAAAGCCCAATTAGCTAACGTATCCACTACTCTTTTTTGTTGTCTAGGATCATGAATGTAGTGAATTTCTTAAAAATTTCCTTACATCTTTTGAATTGTTTCCAATTCTCATAGAATTTGTCAATTTATGCCCTTCATCAATGAAGAATTTGATTCCAACTAAATCTTTTGCCAACTAACTTTAAGTGATTCTTGCAACCCTTTATGAACTGCTTTAATTTCGGCTAAATTATTTCTTGCATGTCCTATATTCTTTGAAAAGAAAAAGGCAACCGACCCATTAGACAATCTACCTATTCCTCCCAAAGTTGCTTGCCCATGATTACCTCTAGATACTCCATCTATATTCAACTTGCCAAATCCATGCAAAGGTGTTATCCATTTACCGTTAACCTGAAGTTTCTTTCTTGGTTGACCAACAATCTTGGGAACACTGTCCAGATCTAGAGGTAAGTTTTTGATAATATGAGTGCATTGAATAGAGAAATCTAGAGGGATATGGAGTTTCCATTTAATAAATTCAATAACATTCATTTTTATCTTTTCCTAGATGATTGCGATTTTCTTGCATCCCTATTGGAAAAAGGAAAATTCTTCTATTCCTTTCCTTCCACACTCTCCATAATAAAAGAGTTATTCCACTCCTTAAACCCTGATCAAGATTTTGACCAATGCTTGTTTTATTTACCCACTCTTTGAATGGTTGGTCTAGAGCCTAAAGTCCATACTAGGGAATTTGAAATAACATAGCCCAGTGTTGCCACAAGTGCGTAACAAAGGGGCACTAACTGAAAAGATGAATGATAGTTTTTTAATTTTCCATACACAACACCCTTGAATGGTCTATTATATCCTCTTTTTATTAGATAGTTTTTAGTATGAAAAAAGGAAAGGTACCCGGGCCAGATGGTTTTCCAATATAATTTTATAAGTGTTCTCGGATATCCTCAAGAATGAGCTTCTCCAATTAGTGGAGGAAGTGCGAATTGCAAAAGCAATGCTAAGAGAGATTAATAAAACAATCATAGCCTTGATTCCAAAAGCTTTTGATGTAGAAGATATATTTGGATTTATGCCTATAGCCTTATGTAACACCCTGTATAAATTTATAACAAAATTAATGGTTGATCAGAGGAAACCTCTAATGCATAAGATTATTTCCCACAACTCTTTTAGCCTTTATTTCTTTTGGAAGAGTATGCCAAGATGAATGCTCAACCTTTTTCATGTCCCTTAGATGGTTGGTCCATCAACGACTTTCGGTAAATACCATCACATCACATAAGCCCACAATGTCTTGCATTAACAACAACAGCAGTGGAATTTGAACCCACCTTGTTATCAATGAATCAAGACAATCTCTCCACTAACACTTGTTATTTGGGTAATGGGAAGCATCTACACAATGGACACACCACAACAACTATCACAATCGAACGCAAACAACCCTACTGCATTTGCGAAAATGTGTTAGCACACCTTTTATGGTGAAAATGACAACCTGATTTGATACCAATTTGATCCATAAATTAGGTGGATATTCCACTTTTAAGTTTGACCAACACTGACCTTTTCAAGTCAAGGTATTTTTCTCAAGTTCCTTGCCATAAAAAAACATTCAAAATATTATTTTAAGATATATTCTAGCTCTTGTGACTGATATATACAAAATACAAAAGAATATGCAACCCATGCAATGTATGTGTTAACATGCTACTACTCCATACATGATTGTAATTGCAATGCTTGCATAGAAATGCAATGTTAAATGTGAAGTTATTTAACTTTTAGGGCTGAGACTTGAGCTCTCTTAAATGGTGTGTATTAGCCTAGTTGCGAAGAATGTAAACATGCAAGTAAAGGAAACAAATACATCAACCACAAAGAGAGATAACACATATGTGAGAAAACTCCAACAAGAGTGAAGCTATGCTTCATCATCTCCATTATGTTTTATAGTTTACAAGATTTTGCCTTCTTGGGCTTACAAGGAAAACCAACCTCATGGCTCCTACACTTGTAATGATCTTTACAAGATTCAGTGGAAGACTTGTGTCTCAAGCAAGGAAAAATTATTGAACTTAGTTGTGTAGTCTTCAACTACCGAACTCAGCTATCTCGACTGTGTAGCCCTCCTTATTGAATGGATCTCTTTAGATTTATCTCTGATGTCTCCTCTAATTTCTCTTTTGATTATCTCTACCTTGCCAAGCCTTGCAGTTATCCTTTCCCAGCCTTAGAAACTGCTAAGAAAATCAACTGACTCGCCAAAAAGAAGTGGAAATGTCAAAAACCGTCTAATACACATGGCTCTGGAGATGAATAGTCAGGCTCTAGAGATGAACAATCGAGCTCCAAAGGTTGATAGTCTGAGCTTTGAAGGTTGTCAGTTAGGCACCAGAGTTTGACTTGTTAGAAATTTTGCCAACTTCCGAAGGCCATAACTTTTGCATATGAACTTGAAACAACATGTTATTTTTTTAATTTTGTTAATTTTTCAAGAGGAACTCAAATATGTAATCAAAAATTACTTTTGATGCCAAAAATATGATATTTTAGCATGTTTAATAAAAACTAGCATTTTCTAGGTATCGACATATTTTAGATTACGCATATTTGACAACAGATTGTCTTACTGATTGAATTGGATTATAAACATGATCAAATATCTGATTATTTTAAAGCACATGCGTCAAGCATTCTTAGTCTCTACTTTGGGTTTTTTTTTAAGGGACCTTTTTTAGCTCTTCTTTCCCCGACTCTTGCACTGCACATTTCACCACTTCTTCAATGAAAGTCTTGGGCACAAGACCACATCTGAAGGGAAAATATTTGACAGCGGATGGTTGTTTCTTACGTAGTCCCTCTTAGATTTCTTGGATTACTTTCTTAAGTGAGGTCCCCGGTTGAGGTTTTTTAGTGTTTGGTGGGTTTAATATAACATATCTTCCATGAGCCTCCATCATAGGTTTCTCTTTGTTTTTACCTTTAATGTGTCTTTGATAGTTTTTTTTGGTTGTCGTTGAGGTTAACCCATCAATGTCTCTAACCTTCATTTGTTGACTTCTCGGCATCTGTGATAACGACATTAAAACATTATGCAGTTTTCATGACACATATATCAAAACATTATTTTACTAAACAGTGAAATGAACCTATAAAAAATTAAGCAAACTAATCGACTCTAATTTAATGATAACTTCTGTATTATTTTCTAACTATTATAATACACTTGCATAGTTATCAATAGTTATCAAGATCAATACTTTAATCTGCATTATTCTCACAACAATTTATATACTTGGCATTGTTTTCTTAATGACAACATCCTTATCTAATTTTCATTCCACAATAAAATAATGTTTATAAATAAAAACTTGAAAGATACAATATTTTGTTATTGAATCAAATTTCAAATAAGTTTAGGATTTTATTCTATGATTTGATAAAGGAAAATATTAAAATACTTAGTACACCAAATAAATCATATAATAGTTTAGGTTAAATATAAATAAATAAATAAAAAAGAGAATCTTTATGTTGCTCCCTTGGTTCATTGTAGTGTGCCATGAACCCTTTTTCAAATAAGGTAAAAATAATAAAATTAATATTTTTAAGTTGTTAAGCGACAACTTAATATTACTTTATTATTATAAATAAAAAAATAAAGGTGACTCCAAATAAAACAAGTCAATATCAAATTAGAAGATGAAAAGTTATTTTTGAGATTTTTTTTTGGAAAAGTGTCAAGTGAATTAATAAAAAAATGTTGGGGGTCATTTGAAAATTGGTGTTTACCTATTATTAATTATGCTTTTGCAAGTTTGAGCATCTGGTCAACGTTCAATCTTCAAGGACGAAATCCCTCTGGTGGATAAGGAGATTTGAGGATGACAACCCTCTTGTCTTCTGAGGTGGTTGCATTGAGGGACTATAATTTTGCTTTCAAATCAGGGTATTGTCGACATTCAATATTGGGAGAATCATCAGGGAAATTTATTTTATTTCTAACTCTTTTCAAAGTTCATGCTAGGGTTTTTGACCAATCATACTAGCTAGGGCAATAGCCATACATCCCTCCATCACTGATATTATTATTTTCAACCCCTAAATAAATTCGCTATAGTGATATCATCCCTAAATAAGATTGCTACAACAATGCTACAGTCGTATTAGGGTTTCAGACCTATTGTTTCAGACTTCTGGGCATCACTGATAGCTAGGGCATCATTCTTTAACCATTTGTACATCATCTTCAACCAGCGGTACCTCCCATTTAATTATTTTCAACTCGTGACATCGTCATTAGCCCACTTGGATGCCATTTCTAGCCAACCAAATTCATTTGTAAGATGAACCATACAAGAATAGGTTCTAACCTTAGGGTTTGCTAGTTGTAAATACTAAGTGGACATAAAAAACTAAAGGTAAATTTTGAATTTTGCATGTATAATTTTGTCTAGGGTTTCAACAAATATATTCTATCATGTATTTTGTATTGTAATATGATTTCAATAAAAACTCAACTCTCCATGGATGTTCAACCACTTTATTTTTTTTTATAAAATTCTATAGTTAAAAGGGACTTATCTTTAGTTTTTAGAATCTAGAGTTTATTTAGAATCTCATATTTAATCTCAGAAAAAGTTTGTTGACAAATCTCATAATTTAATATTTGAAAAACATATTTTAAAATCAATTTTAAATAAATTTAGGATTTTATTCTATGATTTGATCAAAAAAAAATAGTAAAATATTTAACACACCAAATAAATCATATAAAATAAATTAGATTAAATATTAAAAAAAAAAGAAAAAGAAAATGTTTATATTGTTCCAAGAGATATTTTATGAATATATATGTAGTTAAATAGTTTCAGATATTTTTAAAAATGTAAAATTTACACCTCTAAAAAATTTAAATGCAAAACCAAAAGATATTTATAAAATATTTTTTTGGTTGTAAAGTGTTTAAAAATTCTTCACAGTTACCTTGCATACTTACAGTGAATTGGGTAGACTTTTCGTAACTATGGTTAGTGGCAAGTAGCTAACCGCAGTTACTCGCCGATAATCGCAGTTAATAGGGCGAATAATTAACAGTTGCAAAAAAAAAATTCGATCGGATTCGCGAATTAGTTTGTACAAATGGAAAGGCGAATTAACACAACAAATATATTAAAAAAATCGTATCATATGCGGCTAAGAATTTGTTTTTAGGGTTCGAAAATAGTCAACGGGATTTAACCACTGTGTAAGTTATAAGTGGAGTGATGAAGTCTCGACTTATTCTTCGGCATTCACAACCTATGTAAACGCTGTATACTGATGGCGGCGACCTGCGTGTTCGTTGGCTCAGGGCTCCCCTACATTGTTGCGTGCAGACTCTGGAGTATCTCTTTGGCTCTTGGGCCTCACCTGCAGGTTGCGTGCAACTCAATGGGTTCACGATTCACAGTCGTGAATAAAATTGAAACGATGAACCATGGTAAGTTCTATGTTAGCCTTAGTTTTATTTTTTATTTGGGTTTTAGTCTCTAGATATTTCGATTGTCTTTTTATTTTTATTTTTAAAGTTTTATTTTCTTTTTTTTAGTTTTAATTTTAAGTTTTAGATATTTAGTTAATAAATTAATAATTTTATAAAAATTAGTTTATGGTTTTTTAAAATTATTGCTTTTTTATTATTTAATTTTTAATTTAAGTTTTTATATATTTAATATATTTGTGATTGGTCAAATCTCTATTTTATGAATTTATATATTTTTTTGAAGTATGTATTCAAGAATTCAAATAAAGTGTCTATTTATGTGGATGTTACAACATTCAGCGAGCACTCTCTGAGAAATCACTTAGGTTAGTATTCACCATAAAACTTTGCAGTGTTTTTTTTTTAATGGTAAGCCTAAGTCATAATGTACGAGATTTTTCAGAGAAAATTTGAAATTTTCCAATTTTTATTTGGCTGTCAAAAAAATGAAAAAAAAAACGTCATGTTTTTAGGTATGCATTTTTTGTACAATGATATTTGTTTATGTTTGTGTTTTTGCAAGTCATAAATTTCTACCGAGGCCTTCGGCTCCCTAACAATTCTTCTGTTGCCTTTGAACAGATTTCATCTCAGATACAAAACCCTTATGGCCCTATGGATATAAACCCTACCTGTAACACTTAACGGGCCCTCAATACTCTCCACATATTCTGCAGCTTCGCTACATGCTCAAAATTACTCCTTGTCACCGCCTCTACAAACAGAAATTTAGTCCTATGTTTGTGCATTACTTGACAGTCCAAGACTTCAAAGGGTAATATTGATGTCTGCATGCTTCACTAGAAGAAAGGCTATTGGCAGGTGAAGCATGGTGGAAACTGCAGGTTTGAAGTAGATGAGGTTGATGCAGCAGGGAGATAGTGGACGGTTTATTATTAGGTCTTAGGTTTTAGGTTTTAACTAATTTTCATTTGTTTTGTTTTATTTTATTTTATTTTATATTTTCATTTTCAATTATGATTAGAATTTTGAATTTAGTTTTATTTTATGTTTTGTTTTTTATTTTGTTTATATTTATAATTTTGTTTTAATTTTATAATTTATTTTTATGACTTTATAATTTTTTAATTATATATTTTAATATTTTTATAATCATGTTTTAATGTTTTTTTACGTTTCTAATTTAATTTTTAATTTTTTTATAATTATGTTTTATTTTTTATAATTTTATAATAATGTTTTTATTTTTATTATTATTAAAAAACTTATAATTATGTTTTCATTTTTCATAATTTTTTAACTATGTTTTTATTTTTTATAATTTTTTTAACTATGTTTTTAATTTTTTTACGTTTCGAATTTAATGGTGATTTTTTCTATTTTTATTCGAAATCGAATTCGAACCAAATTTTATCTTTGTTGAACTTGAACTTTGGGAATTAGTTGATGAGTATGTACACAGTACTTGTAGAGTACTGGCGAATACTATGTATATACTCATCCAAAAGGTTTACATGCACAAACACTCCAAAAATGTGAAAATAAAGTTAATGAGTATTTGCCAATTAAACTTTTTTTGGCTAGGTGAGTACTCTCTGAGTATGAGTATGCGACATTGGTTACAACCACCACCCAACAAACTAATTATTTGACAAGGTATTTTAAATATACTCTGTTGAAATAAATTTTAGCATTAAAAAAAAATACAAGAAGAGTGATTATATTAAGAATACATCAAAGTAGACACATTTTGCTATGCCAGTTAATATAGCTAATAGTCCAAGCCTAAGCATCAAAAATATTTTTGAGCTCATTAAAAACTAAAATTGATTCAAATCCAAATCTAAAATCTGTCTAAGATCTTCTTGAAGCTTGGTGGGACACCATTTCGGTGGATAGCCATAGCAAGTAAGGTTACTATGATCAAGAGCCCAATTAGCTAACACATCCGCTACTCTGTTTTGTTGTCTAGGAACATGAAGTGAATTTTTCGAAAATTTCATTGCATCTTTTGAATTGTTTTCAATTCTCATAGAATTTGCCAATTTATACCCTTCATCAAAGAAGACTTTGATAAAATGTTGATAAATAATAAGGAATTTGATTCCACCCGAATCTTTTGCCAACTAAATTTAAGTGATTCTTGCAACCCTCTATGAACTGCTTTAATTTCAGCTAAATTATTTGTTGCATGTCCCATATTCTCTTAAAATAAAAAGGCAACTGACCCATCAGACAATCTACTCATTCTCCCAAAGCTCCTTGCCAAAGATTACCTCTAGATAGTAAATGGAGGTGTTATCCATTTACCGTTAATCTAAAGTTTCTTTCTTGGTCAACCAACAATCCTAGGAAGACTGTCCATATTTAGAGGTAAGTTTTTTATAACATGAGTGCATTGAGTAGAGAAATCCCAAGGGATATGTAATTTGTATTTTATAGATTTAGCAACATTCATTTTTATCTTTTCCCAGATGACTATGATTTCCTTACATCCCTGTTGGAAAGTTCTTCTATTCCTTTCCTTTCACACTAATAAAAGAGTTATTCCACTCCATAAAACCCAATCAAGATTTTGACTAGTGCTTATTTTCTTTACCCACTCTTTGAATGGTTAGCCTAAAATCAATTCCAGGGAATCTGAAATAACATAGCCAAGTGTTGCCACAAGTGTGTAACAAGGGGCACAGAATGAAAAGATGAATGATAGTTTCTTTATTTTCCATACACAACACACTTGAATGGTCCATTATATCTTCTTTTCAATATTATCCCCTGTTAGGACTCTTCTTCTTAAGGCCCAAGTCACTGAAAGTGAATTAAAGCGGGTGGTTATTAGTATGAAAAAAGGAAAGACACTCGGGCCAGATGGGTTTCCGATAGAATTTTATCAAGTGTTCTCGGATATCCTCAAGAATGAGCTTCTCTAATTAGTGGAGGAAGTGCGAACTGCAAAAACAATGCTAAGAGAGATTAATAAAACATTCATAGCCTTGATTCCAAAATCTTTTGAAGTAGAAGATATATTGGGATTTAGGCCTATAGCCTTATGTAACATCTTGTATAAAATTATAATGAAATTAATGATTGATCGAATGAAACCTCCAATGCATAAGATTATTTCTCTTGAACAAAGGTGATTTGTTCAGGGGAGACAGATATATGATAAGATTCTTTTAGCCCAGGAAGCATTACATTCTATGGAAATGCAAAAATCTCTTTCAATGTTCATCAGCATTGACCTTTTAAAAGCATACGATAGAGTTGACTAGAGTTTTCTAGGTAAGGTCTTGGCTCACTTTGGCTTCTATGGAGAGTGGATTGAGTGGGTTCAAGCATGTCTATCTTCTGTTTCTTAATCTGTTTTAGTAAACGAAAGTCCTCAGATTTTTCCTGCCACTAGAGGGATTCAACAAGGTGATCGTATCTCTCCTTTATATATTATATTCACTGAATGTCTTGGAAGACTGATATCTAAATCTCGGGTTGACAACAAGATAGGAGGTATTAAGTTGGCTATCGAAGTAACCCCACTTACACATTTACAATTTGTGAACGACTCTACTCGACTGAAAGCTTCAAATCTCCAAAAGACCCTTCAGCTTTTCACTAGTGCTATAGGACAAATGATTATCAAGAGATATCTAAAATTATTTTCTTCCATTGTTCCTAGGGGCAAGAAGAAATATTGCTTGAAATCTTTAAATTTAGAAAAGGATCCCTTCCGCTTACATATTTGGGGATACCATTGGCAACAAAACAATTAAAAGAGTGGAGTTGGCTAGTAATTAAAGTTAAGAAGAAAATGCAAAAATGGACAAATAAGTGGCTTTCATCAGGAGGAAGGGTGACTTTGGTTAAGGCAGTTCTCAAGCTGTACCCACTTATGTTTCTTCTATATTGAATATTCATGTTGGAATTTTATAACAAATAGAATCTCTTTGTCAAAAATGTATATGGAGTGGAGCTTAGTAGAAAAGAAAATGGGCCTTAGTCAAGTGGGAGATTCTTTGTCTTCCTAAAAAGGATGGTGGGCTAGGATTCTGCTCTAGTATTAAGCAACATAAATCTTTAGTAGCTAAACTTTATTGGAGGCTTTTGGAGAGTCCTAATGATTTGTGGGCTGCTAATATTAGAGCAAAGTATGCATAAAATAATGAGCCAAGAAGGATAATAAGATTGACTCTTCCTTCTAGAGGCTCCCCAATCCTGGTTGTTTTGAGAATAGGAGATGGAATCATAAAGAGGCATTTCTTTTGGATAATTAATAATGGTCAAACAATTGATTTTTGGACTGATTCTTGGGATGGACATCCACCAGTGCTCAACCAATTTCCTGATTTACAACCAGTAATGGAAGTTATTCATGAAAAGGGATGGAAAAAGGTTGTCACATACTTCAAGCATAGTAGATATTTTTGGGAGGTTGCTAATTGTTGGATTTCTTCTACTGAGTGGCGAATTCAGTTAAAAAAAGATCAAAAGGAGAAAGTGGATTATATTTTACAGTCAAAAACCTCTTCAAGCTCTACAAAGAAGGATTCAATAACATGGGGGAACAAATCTTCCAGTAGATACTCTGTTTCATATGGATATGCATCTTTATGCAAAATGAACACTCATCCTCTTAAGCATATTTTTAAAAAATTATGGTAATAAATCTTAATATATATGAGACATAATTACATAATTTTTTCAGTTTGATTCAATGGAGGGAAAAATGGGCCTCATCTAGAGAAACAACCAAAAATCAGATCTTATAAATAAAGTTTGGGCAGAGATTGTAAAGTCCTTGAAGTGTAGTTCAAGTTATCCTACATTTCTAAAACAATTTTAGTATGTCTAAGTCATTATCTTCTTAATGGCAGAATTTATAAACCACAATATAGAAAACAAATCCAAAAATACTAAGATAGAGACCACAATTCACAAATATGGTTGTATAACTAGTCATGCATGAACAGACCACTAATCATAACTACATGTCCATTTTATTACAGGGACTTAAAATTATCCACTATCATAAAAAATTGCTAAATTGTCCAGGAAAGTAGAGACAATAGCATGGGGGAACAAATCTTCTGGTAGATACTCTATTTCAGATGGATATGCATCTTTATGCAAAATGAACCCTCATCCTTTTAAGGATATTTTAAAAAAATTATGGTGATAAGTCTCAACATGTATGAGATATAATTACATACTTTTTTCAAATGGAGGGAAAATGGGCCTCACCTAGAGAAACAACAAAAAATTGGATCTTATAAATTAAGTTTGGGCATAAATTGTAAAGTCCTTGCAAGTGTAGTTCAAGTTATCCTACATTTCTAAAACAATTTTAGTAAGTCCAAGTCATTATCTTCTTAATGGCAGAAATTTTAAACCACAATATAGAAAACAAATTCAAAAATACTACGATAGAGACCACAATTCACAAATATGGTTGTATACCTATTCATGCATGAACAGACCACCAATCATAACTACATGTCCATTTTATCACAGGGACCTTAAAATCATCCACTATCATAAAAAATTACTAAATTGTCTAGGAAAGTAGACGCAATAGCATGGGGGAACAAATCTTCTGGTAGATACTCTATTTCAGATGGATATGCATCTTTATGTAAAATGAACCCTCATCCTTTTAAGGATATTTTAAAAAAAATATAGTAATAAATCTTAACATATACGAGATATAATTACATAATTTTTTCAATTTGATTCAATGGAGGGAAAAATGGGCCTCACCTAGAGAAACAACAAAAAATCGGATCTTATAAATTTTGGGCATAAATTGTAAAGTCCTTGAAGTGTAGTTTAAGTTATCCTACATTTCTAAAACAGTTCTGGTCAGTCTAAGTCATTATCTTCTTAATGGCATAACTTATAAACCACAATATAGAAAACAAATCCAAAAATACTAAGATAGAGACCACAATTCACAATATGGTTGTATACCTAGTCTTGCATGAACAGACCACCAACAATAACCACATGTCCATTTTATCACAAGGACCTTAAAATTATACACTATCATAAAAAATTACTAAATTGTCCAGGAAAGTAGAGGTATTTCCTTATACGAGGTTAGAAATGTTAGTTTTAGGATTAGAAATGAATTAAGCATAATTACAACACATAGCAATGAACACAACAGATACCCTGGGAAAACCCTCCTCTAGGGAGAAAAACCCAACAAAATATATCTCTTATATATTTTAGGAATAAGAGCATAAATATGCTTTACAATATGGCCCAAGCACAAGACTGATTCACAGTAATGAAAGGTAGTGCCTTTCTTAGGCATGAATATACAAATAATATGGTTTCTCCTTGATAATAATTTACTTGATGAAAAATGTCAATCTGCTGTAGGTAATCGATCTCCTCCTTGAAGTGCAAATTCTTCTTACTTCAATTAGATTATCAAATGAAGTGAAAATACCTGGTATATATACACATTGAGATGTCTCTTCATGAAGGGTCACGTCTCTTCACCAAAGGATATGACTTTTAAATAATAAAATAGCAAGTTGGCTAGAGATATTTTAACATCAATATTATTTGAATTTGATGGAGAAAAATATCTCGTGTTGCTATAAAAATCAACACTCCCTCTTAGCTAGGGAGGTATTTTTCCAATAATGTACAAGAGCTCACAACGTGATATCATCCATCATGGCTACTCCCATGTATGGAAAGAACATGTGCACAAGTGCCCATCATGGAGTCACTCAACGTGATGTCATCATTTCATCATGACGTCCACCATGGTTGCTCCCAGAGGATGGATAAACACAAGTACAAGGAAATCATCATGGAGTCTCTTAATGTGATGTTTTCATTGAGTCACTCAACATGACATCCACCATGGCTACTCCCAGAGGGTGGAACAAGGGCTTTCACCTCAAATTTCTCCGTCACAGAGAAAGATGCATTATCTCAAGTTACAAGAGATTACTGATGCTAAGTCTTCCTCTCAGCAAGGACTACATTCTCTAAAACTCCAAGCTTGTCTCGAAAATGCACAAAGTTCACTTTGGAGAGAGGTTTGGTGAGAATATCAGTCATCTGCGCATCAGTACAAATGTATCTCAACTGAATAGCTTTCCTCAGTACCATATCTCTGATGTAATGATATTTGATCTCAACATGTTTTGTTTTGTCATGAAACACTAGATTGACAGATAGCTTCACACAACTTTGATTGTCACAATGAATAATGGTTGGCTCCAATGATTTTCCAAACAATCCTGCAAGGAGCTTCTGAAGCCACACTACTTCTCAAGCTGCAACACTATATTCTGCGTCTACAGTGCTTAGTGCCATTGAAGACTACTTCTTGCTACACCAAGAAATCATTGTAGAACTCAAGCTAAAACAACATCCGGAGGTGCTTTTCTGATCAACTACACTCCCTGCCCAATCAGAATCAAAATAACCTTGCAAATTTACAGGAAGTATATCTCAAGAGATATCCAACTGTGCCACACAAGTATCTCAAGATATGCTTAGCTGTAATTAGATGAATCTGCCTAGGTTCACACATGAATTGATTGAGAGCACTTACTGCATAGAAAATATTTGGTCTAGTATTGATTAGATACATCAACGATCCAATCAGCGCCCTGTACATAGTAGGATCTACCAGACTTGAACTTGTTGCAGAATCACTTAACTTCTTCAAATTAGTTTCCATTGGAGTAGACATGGATTTACAAGCCATCATCCCAATCTCTTCAAGATGTCTATGGTGCATTTTCCTTGACTTAGAATAATCTCATTGGGTCTTTGCCACACTTCCAATCCTAGAAAGTAATGCATAAAACCTAGATCCTTCATCTCAAATTCAGAAGCTAACTCCTTGCATTTGATAATGAGATATTCTGCTCCAGTAAGAAATAGATCATCAACATAAAGAACCAAGATTAAGGCCTCACCATCAACTATCTTGAAGTAAAGATTTGAATCAACATCATTCTTGGAGAAATCCAAATTTATCAAGTATCGATCAATCCTCTCATACCAAGTGTGAGGACCCTGCTTAAGACCATACAAGGCCTTCAATTTACAAACATGACACTCCTTCCCATGAATAAAAAAACATCAGGTTGTTCAATGTATACTTCTTCAATTACACCATTAAGGAATGTTGTCTTCACGTCCATCTGATGTAGCTTCCATCCCTTAGCTATTGCAATAGAAATAATAGTTTTGATGGACGTATAAAGAGCAATCGGAGCAAAAGTTTATTCATAATCTATTCCCTCTTTCTAAGAGAATCATCTGGCCACAAAGCTATTTTTGTACTTTTCAATACTTCCATCAGCTGCATGCTTGATCTTAAAAAGCCATTTAGAAGATACAACTGATTTTCCTTCAGGTCTTGGTACAATGTCCCAAACATCATTCTTGATAGATTGATATTATTCAGCCATAGCATCTCTCCATACTTGCTGACTGGATTCTTCCTCAACACTGGAATGTTCAGACTCAATGATATGACTCATTAATACTACATAGCCTGGAAACTTTTGTGGTCTTTTGATTTCTCTGAATGTGCCTCTAGGAGCTGCAAAATTTTTTGCTGCCTACATTATTTTCTTAGCCCATAGAGGTCTCTTTCGACCTATGACAATATCTCTTGGCCCATCAATAGGTTCTAAAGGCTCAACTGGATCAATAGCATCTTTTGGTTTAATAATTTCCCTCTGAATCTCAAGAGTATGATCAACATCCATGTCCTGAGGAGAATCCCCGTCTTCATTATCTATCTCCATAAATGAACCTTCAGATTTTTTGAATGCAACATCTTCTTTAAAAGAGACATCCCAACTGATCTCTATTTGTTCTGTCCTGGAATGTAGACCCTGTAGGCTTTTGATGATTCACTGTAACCCACAAACATTCCTTTCTTGCCAGATGATTCTAACTTAGTTCTCTTATCTTTAGGTACACTAATATAAACAGGACAACCAAAGATTCTCAAATGACTAATCTCAGGCTTCACACCTGTGAAGGCTTCTTCAGGAGTCATTTTCTCCAAAATACAATGAGGGCTCCGATTTTGAACATACACTGCAGTTCTGGATGCTTCTACCCAAAGGAAGATTTGCAAGTCTTGATCATGGATCATAGCTTTGGCTGCCTCAACTATAGATCTATTCTTCCTTTCTGCAACTCCGTTTTGTTGTGGATTGTAAGGAACACAAAACTCCCTCTTAATCCTTGCCTCAATACAGAAGTGACAGAAGTCTCCAGAAGTGTATTCTCCTTCCTTATCAGATCTTAGAACCTTGATTCTTTTCCCGGACAAATTTTCTACTTGAGCCTTAAATTCTTTGAATTTTTCAAGCATTTATTCAGATTCCTTAGACTTCAAAAAATAAATCCAAGTCTTTCCAGAGTAGTCATCAGTGAAAATTACAAAATACCAAAAACCACTCAAGGATGCCACAGACATTGGGCCACACAAATCAGAATGAATAAGATCTAGAACACATTTTGATCTTCTTTCACTACTATGAAAAGGACCCTTAGTATTCTTACCCAATGCACATCCTTTACAAGTATCATCATGCTCCTGACTGAGTTTCGGAAGGCCAATGACCATCTTCTCCATGGATGGAAGAGCTCTAAAGTGAAGATGAGCAAATCTCTTATGCCATAGCTCACATGAACTAGAGGAATCATGCATTAATGCTTGAACTGGATGAATGGAAATTCTATAAAGACTCTTGCCGAACACCAATCATTCGGGCTGTCTTGATGCTAGAGTTCTTTGCCCAAGCAAGAACTTTTCCTTCAAGAAATGCAACTTGATATCCTTTGTCCTCCAAGGCTGAAATTGATACAAGATTCCTCTTGATACCTGGAACGAACAAGACATCACTCAAATGAAGAGAGATGCCATAATCTAAGTGAAGAGAAGAGGCTCCAACACCTTTCACTGAGTAGCAAGCATCATCTCCGATTATTACTTGAAGGTTGGTTTCTCTCTCCACCGATTCTGAAAGGTGCTCTCTATATCCTATAATGTGATGAGAAGCGCCACAATCAATCAACCATGTGCTGCTATTGGTTGGGACATTGCTTGATAGGGCTGAGATAAATAGAAATCCAATTGAATTATCTCTTGATTCCTTCTGAGGAGAGACATCATCCACATCTATAGGAGCAGCATGTTACTTTGGTCTTGTTGCACAATCTCTTGCATAGTGACCATACTTGTCACATTTGAAGCATTCTATATGGGAGAGATCCTTCTTTGATTCAGGAGCAACATCTAATTTCCTATTTCTATTCCTCTTGAAATTTTGTTTTCTCCCTTCTCTTCCTTTTGTCTTTGAGGTTTGAGTAGCAAGACCCTGATTCTCTTCATTGATATAACTTCACCCATTTCCTCTTGCCGCTAGCCTAGATTCCTCTTGAATACAATCCGCACGAAGGCGATCAAACTCGGGCAATTTGGATATTCCACTTATACTTTGAATGAAGGGCTCCCAAGATTGAGGAAGGCCATTCAAAGCCAACATAACCAGATCTTGATTTTTGATCATATCTCCAATGGCACATAGTTGATCCTTCAACTCAGTGATCTTCATGAAGGAGATGATAGATTATCTTTTAGCCATTTTGATGTGATGAAGTTTTTGCCTCAATGCAAGAGCTCTGTTGGTGTTATTAATCTCATACATGCCTTGTAGAGTCTCGAACATGGCTTTGGCCGTCTTCAACTTAGATATGATAGGCAGAAGGTGGTCCTTCACGGAATCTATCAAGATCTTTCTTGCCTTAGTGCCATTCCTCCTCCATTGAGTTTTCTCAGCATCATAGATTGGTTCAGGCACATCAATCTCCTTGAATTCTAGAAGATCATTTTCCTCTAGTGCAATAAGGACTCTGAATTTCCAAGAGGTGAAGTTTGATGCAACGTCAAGTCTATCTTCAACCTGGAGACCGTTCATTTTCGAGGCTTGGATAGACTCCCTTGGAATGAGAATATGAGTAAATAACTTCGTTGCTTACTCAAATCTGATCACGATCTTGCTTAAACCTACTCTGATACCATGTTAGTTTTAGGATCAGAAATTAATTAAGCAAAATTACAACACAGAGCAATGAACATAGCAGATACCCTGGGAAAACCCTCCTTCTCTAGGGAGAAAAACCCAACAAAATACATCTCTTATATATTTTAGGAATAAGAGCAGAAATCTGCTTTACAATATGGCCCAAACACAAGTCTGATTAACAGTAATGAAAGGTAGTGCCTTTCCTAGGCACAAATATACAAATAATATGGTTTCTCCTTGATAATAATTTACTTGATGCAAAAGGTCAATCTGCTGTAGGTAATCGATCTCCTCTTTGAAGTGCAAATTCTTCTTACTTCAATTAGATTATCAAATGAAGTGAAAATGCCTTGTATATATACACATTCAGATGTCTCTTCATGAAGGGTCGCGTCTCTTCACCAAAGGATATGACTTTTAAATAATAAAATAGCAAGTCGACTAGAGATATTTTAACATTAATATTATTTGAATTTGATGGATAAAAATATCTCCTGCTGCTATAAACATCAATAAGAAACATGGGATTTGTCAAGGTAAGAGAGGAATTTTGCCAAGATGATTAATTGTGACATGGTTTGATAATTGTGAAAGCTTTCGTTCAATAATGTGTATACTACGTTGCCGATACGCATCTGGTTGTAGATACGGGTACGAGATCAATTAGATATGTGGATATGAGGATTTGTTTTGGGGGTTTGAATATGTTTTTGGATATGGCCGTACAAAAATATATATAAAAAATAAAAAATATAAAAAATATAGTCATATAAGCAAATTAACCACATAATATGCATAGAGGAAACATAATAAGTTTAACTACAAAACATACTCATAATTCAATGCCAAGTAATAAATATTATAATAGTGCAAATGTTACAATGTATGGAGAAAAATAAAGACAAATCAGCATATTCATGATTCACTATATTCATTTTCGTCTTCACCTGTGATGTTTTCATCATCACATTTGAAACGCTGCTTTTAGGGTTGAGAATCCACTTTATTTTGTTTTTAATTGTTTTTGAGATACAAGTTTGACTATTCGTGCAGTGAAATTGTTTTTTTTTTAAAATTGAACTTTTATTATGGATACACAGGGAAACAGGAAGGGTACATCCCTGCCTCTACGGGTATGGCTGGATACATCCAAGCAGGGGAGTCCCTTGCCTGTTTCCACCGCATATCCGCCCGCGTATCATATCTAGGAGCGTTTCATATCATATCCTGGGGGTTAATAGCAGTATCCGGTAACATAGTGTGTATATATATCTGAAATGCAAATACAACTAAAATGAAGGTATCCTAATTTAAAGTGGGAAAATATATAGTTTCGAGTACACAATAATACTCGTGCGATAGGCAAGTGTAGAGAGAAATTAACCATGGCATATGAAAGTAGAAGCCAATGGTTGATGGAAGTGTATGACAGTAGGTAAGTTTTTTTCCTTCAAATTCATAGACCATCATATGACCATACAATTTTAAGACACTCATTTGGAGCCAAAACGTGTTCCGTCAACTATACTTGTGTGTCTAACTATTAATGAGTTCATCAATTTTCTAACATGAGCTAGTATTGACTGTCACAACTACTACTTGGGTGCACACATTGAAGGCATGGAAAGGCCTCCAAGAAACGTGATCTCATGGAATGCCAAAATAGCAGGTTAAAAAGAAGAAGGTGGGTTTGTTGAAAATACCATTGAAGATATTGAAGCAGAGACATTTGGCAAAATTAAAGCCAAATTCCTGAATCTTGCCAGCATCCTTCATGGCTATACAAAAAAATGGCATTTGGAACATGGTAAGGACATTCATCAAACCAATGAATTGCAAGAGATTTTTTCGGGTATTGTAGCTTGAAATGCTCTGATAGATGTTTTCAAAGTTTTGGGTACATATTGTACAAGGCACAAGAATTGCTTGACAAACTGTCTCAACGAAATATGCACAAAATGATATTTTACAAGGAGGTTTTGAAACTCTTCGAACCAATGAAGCCAGGTGGAACATGCCCTAACCATACATATAAAGACAAAATGGCTTTTACATATCCTGATAGATATATTTGCAAAATGTGGAATCGTATGACACCTTCCTACCAACGAAAA
The DNA here is from genome assembly GCA_037957365.1 of Torreya grandis. Lineage (NCBI taxonomy): Eukaryota > Viridiplantae > Streptophyta > Pinopsida > Cupressales > Taxaceae > Torreya > Torreya grandis. The sequence continues at coordinate 1,964,740 of JARHVA010001641.1, forward strand.
CTTTGTTTGTTGTTCTAGCTTTCTGTCTTGAAAATGAATGCTCTCTATCTCTAAGCTCCGTCCCTCAACAACTTTTTAATCATCTGCTATGATATGATCATATCTCTTTTTGAGCTCACTTCTTTCTGCTAGCAGCTTTTGTTTCTAGTCTTTCTTGCTCTAGCTGAATTTGCTATCCCCAAGCTTAACTCGGCATCTATCTATTCGCTGAATGGTTTATCTGCTTTCCTTCTTCACTCTCTAGCTTGATTCTGCTATCTCCTCTTTGATTTCCAACCTATATTCCCAATTTGTTATGCTATTTCTTTATTCCTAAATCCGTTATTCTTTCTCAAGCTTCCCTATCTATATGCTATATAACTCTCCCCTTCTAGATTGTTCTTCACCTATCTGCTGAGCTGACAGAGTTCATTAATGAGGGAATGGCCTCCATATCATCCTGTCAGTACAAATATGAAATCAAGTTTTAAGAGGGATGGCACCCCAAGTTGCTTAGATTCCCGAAGCTTCCAAACCCTTCCAAACTATCAGAAAATTGCAGCTCTCATTAAAGCTTTGCCAACTCCTCATCCTCCTATACATTACCTACATAATTTTTGAAACTGAAAAGCAATAAATGATATTATATATGAGATCAATGGCCCATGTCAGCTCAATGGTTGTTGAAAATGAAAACAATAAAAAATTAATTGAAAGAAAAACATACAGCCAGATAGGATATAGACAGCTAAGCTCGGTTCATAGCAAACTTACACTGATGAAATGTAGTTACCATTAAAAAAACATAAATCTAAATGATTTTATCTTAAAATTGTCTTTTTCAAGACTTCAACTGATTTGTGATAAAATACGCCAGGTCCAAATAAATGAATGCCACTTTAATGGCGGTTGCTAAGTGCAAAATTTCATTTGGCATGAGACGTGAAAACCTTAAGTTGGCCACCTTGCAAGTGTAGGGGTGAAAGATGGGACTGCAGGTGTAGAGGAATGAAGGTAAGCCAGGGCCTCCGCCATTTCGATCATTACGTCGAGCCATTTGTTCCATGTCAGAAATCTGCCATCTTTTGCATAGAGGTGGTCATAGAGATTGTCATTGTCTACAGGCAGCAGCCTAGGAGTTTTATGCCTTTTTTGTGGTCAATTTGGGAAAGTATGATGACTTTTTTGATGAATTGATTGAGCTGTTCTTGGTCGATTTCTTTGCATTTTTTGATGGCGACTAGTTAAGCTACCGCAGAACACATAGCCAAAGCCGCTCGATCCCGTTTTGAGGTCTTCAAAGAAATTTGTGGTTGCATTCTGGAGCTCTGCTTTGGAGAAATTGGTGGATTTTCTGCAGCCCATGTTGGAGGAGAGGTAGTCTTGGAGGAGGCTGCCGACTTGGTGGAAGTCCTTTTTGCGAAGGAGAGTCTTTTGTTTTCTCTTGAAATCCCAAAATATGATCACCACAATTAGCGAAGCTCCCACCAAGCTTGAAAATATTCTTGCACGAAAATTGTTGTGATGATTGTTATTGAGCCAAATGTGGATAACAGGGACTTTTGATACACGCACACGCACACGCACACACAGACTTGTTCTAAGCTGAGTTCTCTCCCAACTCAACTCATAGCTGCCTTTCATAGGCTTGCAAAACTCTAGAGTTTTTCCTTCCTTCCTAAACTCTAGAGTTTAAACTGATAATCTGTCTTTTTCTTACAGCCAACAACTACTGCTTATCTCTTCCTTGAGCTGATTATATGTTTCCATGGCTTTCAAATATTTCTTCTCCTTGTGTACATGCCTACTGAATTAATGAGTCATGGGATTCCTTGCCTCGAAAGTGCAAAACTAGATAATAATTTAATGAAGTGTGGCATTTTTATGGCCCCTTTTCGAAATATTTAATTAAGAAAATAATTTACTGATAATATTTTTAGTTGTCCAAAGTCATTTTATTTTATATCATGGAAAAATGACACATTATTATAAAGGGGGCCAAAATTAATATTTATTAAGTGGGTCAAAATGGTAATAATTATTTAAAAGTGTTTTAAAATGCTTTTACGGTTTTTGGAATGAAAAGTGTAATTATAAAAAGAGGAGTTAGGCTCAAAAAGTTATTTTTCATTATTAAAAATAACACCATCTTTTACAGCTTGAGCTTCTAAGTTCAACTTCTTCTTCTGAGGATGAAAACCCTCCAAGTGAACAGGGTTCGAGGACGAAAACCCTTCCATCCTCCGTGGTGGTTCCATCCAGGGATCACATCTATGCTGAATAGTTGTAGAATATTTTTGAATGTTGGTTTGTGAGTTTTTGGTAAAGACATTGAAGATTTCTGAGCTTTTTAAGTCTGCCTACAGTACTCCATACGACTACTACAGTGCTCTGTATCCTTTCGTCAGCTATAGTGAAATGTGAGGGTTATTTGCTGGTTAGGGTCTGTTGTACCTTGTTAGGGATCATAAATCATTTGTTTGCTGATTAGACCCTGTTGTACCATCATCAATTGGCTGCCATATTGTTGGGTAATCTGATGTGAAGATATTCAGTGTTGCATTGGAGTTTGTGTGTAGCTGGAAGTATTTTGGGCGCTGTCATACCATCTGTACACCCCTATGGGATGTTGGCGACTATTGTAGTTTAGTATTGGAGGTGATACAAGTTGTCATACCCTTCATCACTACCGTTGTACCTTTGTCATTGCTGTCGTACCAACGAAATTTTGAATTGCGAGTCTATTTTAGTTTAGGGTTTGTGGGTTATCAGGAGACATTCAATATTTAATCATTATCATGTTGTTTGTACCTTCCACTATTGAATAAAGACTCAAATTGATTTTCGATTATTGCATTGTGTTGTTATCTGTTATTTAATGAAATTCTAGTTTTGAATAGAATCACAAAATAAAAACAAAAACAAAAACAAAAACAAAATTCATAAAATTACCAGAAAGGGACACTATAGTGGTATCAGAGTTGTGATCTTGTCATCCTATGAATTATGAGGATAGTGCAAGAATCCATGTTAGAGATGTTGCAAGCTATGCAAGAATATTAGAATGATTTAAAGGTATGGATATAAATAAAGTTGGAAAAGCCAAAATTTGAGCCTAAAAAATCTACAGAGGAGCAAAAGGAATTCAACATGCAAGTCAAAGGTAAGGAGATCTTATCTGAAAAGGAACCAGAGAATGTGGTTGAAAAGAAACTAACCACATTGCAGACAAGAGCAAAGGATGTAATGAGGACCTAGAAAAGGTGTGATGAATGGCTAAAAAGAGCTAAGGAAGCTAAGTTGATAGCCACTCAAGCAAACCAACCCCTACAGAAAATTAAGGGAAAGAATTCTCCAATTGTAAGGGTGGAGCATGAAGAAAAACCAGATTTGCAAGAATCTGGAGAGGATTTTTTTGTTAATGCCAAATTCTGAGTCTTCCATATAGTAGAGTTAATGCAAATTTTTCTTATGCATTGAAAGAAGAAGATAAGCTTTTGGATCATTCTTATGACAACTCAGAATATGAAAGGAATGTTTCAAATCAAGAAGTTTATGAGGTGGAGTTCCAGGAAGACCTTGTTAACATGCACATGAGAAAAAGCCCTCACTGGATACTAATGTTGGTTTTTAGCTTGCTGGAATTTTTAGATCAACAACTAATGATAAGTAGTTTGACAATATCCAGAGTCATTGCTCAAGGTATGACAACAATAATAGTGGTAGAAAATTGATATTTTGGCAAAAAAATTGTCATCATGGGAAGTGTGGAGCAATAGTAGAATTCACCATTCTCAGCATAGAGTACATAAATCCTTTCATTCAAGGTTGTCTATGTACACGAATATGGGATTTGGGTAATATTTTGAAACACCTGATACTAAACTTTGAGGTGGAGCAGGTAATGGATCCTCACCTAATGCCTTATTTTGTTGGTTCACTCTTGATTCATGGTGCCATCACTCCATATGCTCATGGAGTTTGGAGAGCAACTCTCAAGAATGTGAAGGAGGTTTATGCTGCAAGAGATGAGCATATTACAATTGTGACCGAGTTGGATGTTGTTAAACAAGAATTGAGAAAAGCGAAACAATAACCTGTAGCTTCCTTGGAAGCAAAAGCACTAGAAGTCCTCATAGGTGAGATACTTGTTTCTTGTTCAGATACCACTCTTAAGACATGGGATCCTTTTTTAGATGGTGTTTGTACCAAAACATTTTGTCAACATTTTGACTATGTTACCTGCCTTGTAGTAGCATCAAAGAATAGCAATATTGCTGCATTTGGAGGTCTTGGTTGTGAGGTGTTCATATGGGATATTGAATTTGCAATGACTCCAATTTCATGGACAAGTGAATCAATGGACGATGATAATTCCAATGGAGTTCTCAGCTCAGGAAATTCTATTTTGATCAGTACCACTAGTCGAGCTACAAATGCCACCAACAATGCCACTTCCTTACATACATTGCAGATGCAGGGGTACAGTCCAATTACAGCCAAAGGACATAAGGAATCAGTTTATGCATTGGTTATGAATGATATGGGTAACTTTCTTATCTTGGAGGAAAGAAGAGGTGAAGGAATAGCTGCACTTTTGAGGTACAAAGTGGTGGTTCTTGATGAAGTTCACGAAAGATTTGTTGAATTTGACGCCCTTCTGACATGCATAAAGAAATTTATGCATGTTGAGAAACAATAAGATCAGGTTAGTACTAATGTCTAAAACTGCAAATATAATAAGATATAGGGATTACACCAGGGAACTCGGTAAGGATGAAAGAGTATAAGTGATTGCGCTTCCAAGTTCAATAATGCATCATACCTTTCAGTTCAAAGCGATGTATCTTGAACCATAGTTACCAAAATCATGATTAAACTTGAATCACCCCAAAAACCACTTTTTTGTCGAATAAACTGTGGTTAATTCCTAGTCAACCCTTGCAAGTGTTAAAATTGTTGACCATAGTGATTAAAACATGGAAATTTTGATTTAAACATGAAAAAATCACGATTTAAATGCGATTAAATCATAATTTAAACATGATTAGGGTTAGGGTTAGGGTTTTAAGTTTTCTTATTTTTCTTGATTTTTTTTTTGATTAATCACAATTTTTTGAAAAGCTCTTACACTTTTGAAAAAATGATTTTTCCTCAGACGATTAATGCTACTATGTCTTGAACAACTAGTTGAATTTCTTAGAAGGAACCATAAGCATATGTCAGTATTGGAATCATTTCAAGATGGCTGTCATGAAGTTGACATGATAGATGGCACTCAACACCTGATTTGAGATTTAGTGATACATATCCATAAACAAGATCAAGATATAAAAAATAGTACCTTGATTTTCCTTCGAACATATCAGTCCTTGGAGCAGCAGTGGTTATTTTTGAAACGTATTGGGTTTCCTTGAAGATCCATGTTCTACATAGCAGCATTGATATTGAAGAAGCTAAAAGAGCTAAGCAAATTTGATTCTTATAGAAGGGTAATACTTGCAACAAATATTGCATAATCTTCTATGACCACTCCTGGGTTGCATTATGTTACTGACTCATGCAGGTCATTAAAGACATTCTGGAATATGAGAATCAAAAAAGATCCACCTTGGCTGGCTTGGGTTTCAAAATCTCAAGCAGATCAACGTAAAGGAAGAACAGGTCGTACATGTGATGGTGAGGGATTCAGATTGGTTTCATGATCTTTATATGATAGTTTTGATAAATATGAAACACCTACAATGAAAAAATGTTATTGAGAAAGCATGTTATCATGATCAAGTCTACTGAATCAAAAGCAATAAATGACCCCAAAGTCCTATTTCAAAGGACACTTAATCCACCTCATAGTGAAGTTGTTGTTGAAGGGACTGGTGATCATTACTGCGAGTACATGACTGGTGGTTGTGTAGCTGTCCTTGGAAAGGTTGGTTGCAATATTGTTGTAGCTATGGGAGTGGCTCATGTATTAGACCTTCTTGGAAGGTCAAAGGCTTGCATGCATGCACTATTTGTGGCAAAGCACTTCATTATTTCTTGGCCCTGTTGATGTTAATGGCAAAGAAGTTGCTACCATTGCAGATAAGTCTGAACCAAGTGAATCACATGCCCAATGTAGGGCAGAAAAAAATGATAATATGGATAGAGTTGCTTTTATAGAAAGAACTTAGGCACAAATGGAAATTATCCAAAACCATGAAGAATACATCATGTTATCCTCGGGAACTTTTCATGGGCATGAGGTCATCGACAACAATGAACACGAGCAAAGTCTTGTAGATGTGGTGATTGGTTATTCTAGAAAAAATATTGCTAATCTATCTATGGATGCATTGGATGTAGCTACTCTCCTTACTATGGAGAGACATAAAGAGGTAAATGGTAATGTAGGGAATCTTATTAAATAAGTGCTTGAGAAGAAACAAGATTTGTGTGTAGCTGTTGTATCATTAGTCTAGCAGTTACCACTCTTGAAATGCAAATGTGTTGAGAGTACATTAGCTAAACAAGGTTGGAGGCAAGTAGTGGAGGCCCTTTGCAAGATGGTATTGGCATTTCCTGTGAAAGCAACAACTGTTATTGTTCTACACGCAGAAAGGGATTTATGCCTTTGGGTTAGTAGAGATGACACCCAAGATCAACAAATTTGGAAGTCTTCTTGTTGAGCTTCTTAGGCATCATAATGCTCCAGAAGCTTTGATGGTCTTAGCCAATGCACCAGATCTTCTCTTGCACGCAATAGATGGAATGCTTGTTGATGGAGAAGCATGTACAACACCACAGTTGAAGTTATTGGAAGCAACAATAGGAGCCATTTGGACTTGCAAGTTCCCAAGGATGAATTGGGATCTAGGTATTATAGAAATGGTTAGTTGGGGAGAGTCAAAGCAGTGGAGGGGACAAGCAATTTTGGGAAGGACAGATTGTCATGTCCCCTTTTTGAAATATTAAATTATGAAAATAATTTAATAATATTTTTTAGTTGTCCAGTCAATTTGTTTTATAACATGGGAAAATGTATTATTATTATAAATGGGGCCAAAAGTAATATTTATTAAGTGGGCCAAAACGATAATAATTATTTGTGTTTTAAAATGCTTTTAGGTTTTTTGGAATGAAAAGTGAAATTATAAAAAGAGGAGTTGGGCTCAAAAGTAGTTATTCATTACTCATTCATTATCAAAAACAAAACCCTTTTTCAGAGCTTGAGATTTTGAGTTCAACTTCTTCATTCGATGATGAAGACCCTCTAGGTGAATAGGATCCGAGGATGAAAACTCTCCCATCCTCTGTGTTGGTTCCATCTAGGTATCACATCTACATTGAATAGTTGCAAAATATATCTCAATGTTGGTTTGTGAGTTTTTGCTGAAGATATCGAAGATTTCTAAATTTTTGAAGCCTGCTACAGTACTCTGTATGACTGCTACAATGATTTGTATGATATCTACAATACTCTGTATGATTGCCACAATATTTTGTATGACTTCTACATTACTCCATATGATCGCTATAGTGATTTGTACCCTATCGTCAGCTACAGTGAATTATATGAGGGTTATTTGTTGGTTAGGGTATGTTGTACCTTGTTAGGGATCAAAATCATTTGTTTTCTATTAGATCATGCTATATCATCATTAATTGGCTGCCATAATGTTGGGTGATCTACAATAAGGATATTCAGTGCTGCGTTGGAGTTTGTGTGTAGTTGGAAGTATTTTAGGGTCTGCCATACCATCTGTACACCCCTGTGGGAGTTTGGAGACTACTGTAGTTTATTATTGGAAGTGATACAAGATGTGGTACCTATTGGTGCCTTCACCAACATGCCCCATTTTTAGACTAAAGTAGGGACCCTCTTTTTGTCGAGCTTTGCCATGCTCCTAGTTTGCATGCTTCAACCGAGTCCTTATCTGTCGAGCTCAAGCTCCTCATGCTTGAGTCATCAAAACCAATTGAGTCAAGTCATTCATTTTAAATCTGAGCTCATACCTTAGCCAATTTTATTTGTTTGTTTCGAGCCAAACCTTAAGTCTTTTCTTCTCAAGTTCTTCCATGTGTCATCGTTGGGTTGTTTTAGAGTTTTAGGCCAATTCAAAATGTTTTGAAGTCTGAAAGTTTTCAAGTCTTTTACAGACACAAGGCTCCGAGATCACGCCGCATGGCATCATCTTGAGGGTGTGGAGGATTAACTTCGAGCTTAGTAGTTTAATAGCTTTGAGCCCACGAGTCCTTAGAAGCTGCCACGTGGGGACTTCTAGGGAACCTAGAAGCTCAAAATGATTGAGCCTTCACTCAGGTTTGATGGCCTAATGGCCCCATAGTCCCAAGGCCCTAAGGACTCGAGGAACCACCACGTGGTGACTTCCCAAAAGCTCGGGATCAAAACTTGTTACGATAATGAGCCAAAGGCTTAGAGCCCCAAGAGGATGCCATGTGGCATTGCTTTGTGCCCTCAGATGAAAGACCTGACTTGACAAGGGGCCATAATGTGGCACCCTGATGATGTCAGCGTTTTCATGAGTTTAAAGTTGATGGGCATTTGCCTATCTCCAGGTCATAAAGCCCTGAACCCTCAGACCAATAAGAGTGTGCCACGTGGCATTTAATGAACATTAATTTGACAACTATCTTGAACAACAAAATTTTTTGGACATTATTTCATTTTAAAATATGCTAACTTTGAATTAATGGTTATTCTATTTATGTTTTATATTCATGAAAGGGGCTTGCATCTAAATTCAGGGATGGCTTATGCGAATGTTTGTTTGTAAATTCCATATTTATTGACTACTTCTGGAATGGAATTTGTTTTAAAAAGACTTTGCTTTCTAAAAGACTTTTACTTAGTTGATTTCTTATTTTCTCATAGGTTCTTCCACATGTCTGAATCCCGGCATTGCATGGCTTCAGATTCAAATTCGCTTGAAAAATTGACTGTCTTTCTAAAGTCTTGAGACCTCAGAAATGTGCCACGAGCAAACAAAGGCTAAAGACCTCGAAGAGCCAAGTAAAGGACATGCTGGCTGCAAAACCAGTAAAGCAAGACACTGGATTAAAATTGATGGTTCGTCTAGTCATCAAAACCATCAAATACTCCATGAACCGTATGTCAAGTCTATGTAACACATTAAAAATGCAAGGGGTTTTTCACCAACCCAAGGACCTAGAAGCGTCAAAATTCCAAGTGAGTAATGAAGAAATCAATCTTGAATATCCTAAAGTCGGGTTGGATCAACATATTCATTTAATCGGCTCCTAAAATTGAATGCAAAGTCTGCGTAGGGCATGGTGGAATGGTAGTCCCAAAAATATCCCAGTTGTAATATGCCATTAATATTTGAATCTATTCACAATTGGCCCCCATAATTGAATGTAAAACACTCAATATGGCATTAGTCATTACTTGGCACACGCATTATAAGAAGTTAGATGTGACAAAGAGCATAAAAGACAAGAATTTGCCTTAAAGAGGCATGGCTTCTAATTGCAGATCATGTTCTGGCAAACAAATCTATTAAAATCCCAACTGCATTTTCAATCACCATTAAATTTTGTAACCACCCCAATAGTAGGTTGAGTGAGCCTCATGGACAAATCTGTCTATATAAGAGACACTATTCTTCCTTTGAAAATGTCAGCACGTTAGGCATCAAACTGTTGTTGGAATATGTTTGGATTGCACCAGCGTTTCCCCAAACCTTCGGCCTTAGTTGTCTGCTAGGAGATATTGATTGTATGTAATGTTTTTTAGGATGCTGAACACATATTTTATTGTATTTTGTTTTTTTAATGTCTCTAGTCTTTTGATTTAGCTGATTAATTAGTTCTAGGATTGTTAGTATGCTTGTTTACAAATGATTTCCTCAATTAAGATGTGCAACAACTATTTTAACTGGTCTATTGGATTTATTCATGCTTTACTTTAGTCTTTTCCCAGTCATTGTGTGCAACAACTATAGACTGTCGGTTAGATTATCTTTAAAATGAGTTTAGTGGATTAGTTGCCTTCAATATTTCTTTAGAAGCTTGCCCACTAAGTGGCCAAAATTTGTGCAATTGCTAGACCATGCACACAGTGGTATAACTATGGTCAGACATGCTTTCAGTTTCTTGGCATCAAGAAGCTCATTCAGATCAAAGACACCACTCTATTTCTGCCCTACCCTTCTTTTTCTCTCTTTTTGTTTATTTTGATGATACTTTGCCTTTGTTTAGACATCGAAAGGACTTGCAATGAAGTAGATCTTAAAGGCTTTACCAGTTGAATCAAGTAGACAATAGGGTATAGGAAATTAATTAACAAGTACGCAGGTGAATGAAAATGAAAGCTCATATTAAATGAACCTTAGGTGGTAGCAATTATTGCTCTCAGAGTAAAAGAGGTTATGTTAATTGGTCCTTGGATTGAACTAGCATCAATCTTAAAATTAATGAGGGGACATTCATCTCATGTGTTGCTGCCTCTCCTTGTCCTCTCATAACGATTAATTAAATAGTTGCTTTTGGGGTGGGTCATTTGGAGCCATCAACAATACCCTTCATCACTGCCACTATACCTTCGTCAATGTTGACATACCAACAAAAGTCTGTATAGTGAGTCTATTTTAGGTTAGGGTTTGTGGGTTATCAGGAGACATTCAACATTTAATATTTATCTTGTTGTTTGTACCTTCCAGTATTGAATAAAGACTCAAATTGATTTCCGATTATTAGTTTGCATTGTGTTATCATCTATTATTTTATGAAATTCCAATTTTGAATAGAATCACAAAATAAAAACAAAAACAAAATTCATAAAATTACCAGAAAAGGACACGATAGGCATCCCAAGCTTCTTAGTAGCTGTGCAATCCCACCTAACTACCATAAATCAAATATGCCATTAAAACCCTATCAGCTTCAAGTTCCATGTTTCCTGCATTCTTCATTACTTGGATTAATCAATGACCGAGATTGATTCTATGGTTGTTGAAAGGCTTAGCTTTATTTCCAATTGTTGATGCTAAACTATCAGCCAAGCTTAGCTTATACTAAAAAGTAAGCCTATCAGTGTACAATTATGTTGGGGAGTTAGGTGGATAGGTGTTGTTGACTTTATCCATTATATTGAACACAAGCATACTTCCAATTTCCTTCTATCTTGATAACTTATTACTATTGTCAACCTAGAGTTGCACCCTAAATCAAATATGTGCTAAAATGGCTAATCCTCTCTCCAATTGAAACAATGGGATCTTCTCACGAGGGTGGGTGCCTCAATGGTGAGAAGAACCTCCAGAGAAGGCTGGTTCTTGTAAGATGTATCAATGAGGATCTCTACTCTGTGTTGTGGACTACCATGAAAAACGAAGAAATAAACTTGAAGGGAAAATCCTATCTAATGATGGTGATACACCAAAATGTTGATCCACCTTACTTGGAACCTTGAACACTGAACAAATAAGGGAAAAGAAAGACCTTTGATTTAATTGATCACTATGCATAAGTATTTCATGAGAAAGTTAGATCCAATGATAAAAATGTGAGGAAAAATGATGGAGAGAGCTCTGATACAAGACACTATGCAGCCACCTAACATCCACTTAAAGCTTCAAAAAAATACATAAAACACTAAACATGACCTGCATAACATGATAAGATAGCAACTAGGTACGAATTAGAATTTGGGAAGGGAGAGAAATCTACCACGTATGAAAATTATTGAATGAATGTACACTATTCCAGCACTTGAAATTTGAAAGTACAATCCTTCTATTGATTAAAGAGGTTACACAACTCACCAATGACAGAGTCTAGTCTTAACAATAGAGGAATGGATTTTACAAAGCTAAAAAGCCATTAATATAAAAAATTACAAAAAAGCCAAGAGATTGGCATTGAAAAATAGAGAGGGAGTAAACTCAAACCAACTCAGCCTTTACAAAAGTTTATTTTGTCTTGCATGAAAATTCCTTGTGTTGGAAAACAAGAAGAAGAAGACAAGCTTTGGATGTATGAAATTTACGAATAGATGTCTTGACTTGAAAACTAGTCAACTCCAAAACAAGAGTAGTCAAATCCACTTGAACTACTGGAACATTTGAAAGTCTTCCCTTTGCATGAAATCAATGCAAATACCAAATTATTACGTTTGAACCGCCATAACGTTTCAAGTTTTGAGACAAACAAGGGTGCGTGCATGGAATTTATGGCTGTTTGAAACGTTCAACACTTTGTCCATTCATCATGAAAGACAACTCTATTTTCAGAACTGAAGCATGCTTGTTTTCTTAAATGCATTCACTTCATTGGAGTCACTCACGTTAGTCTATGCATGATCTTTATCCATCCTGCCTTTGTCTTTATTCTGTGTTTGTTTTATTCATTATTCATTCTTATGTCCATGTTTAGTTTTGATTCAATCTTTGCTCATGCCTCTTTTTTTGCGTTTGTTTTATTCAAGATTCAAGATTTCTTTTGGTTGGGCCTCTGTGGTTATATTTTCCTGTGCTTGGCATTTTTTTTTTCTCTTTTTTGGCCTTTGCTTATGCTTTAGCCTTTGAGCTTTTGGTTCTTTGCTTGTGGCCTTGTCTTTTCTATCGGGCTTTTGTCCCTCCCGAATTCCTTCAAACTTTTTATCCAAAGGAATTCCTTCGGAAAAAAGGTCCGAATGAAATTCGTTTCTGTTTGTGCCTTTGATTTATTTCTATCAAGCTTTTCCCCGGGTATATCCTCCGTCAGGTCTTTTTCTGAATTCCTTCAAACTTTTTATCTGAAGGAATTCGTCTCCTTTGGCTATCTTTCCTCGAAGGGCAAGTGCCCTTCAGGAACTTTGTTTTTATCCTTCACTTTATGAAGGTGCCCTCCGCATGGGTAAGGTTATTCTAGAAGTGCGCTTTAGAAGAATGGAAAAGGTCCACTTTACTGACCAAGTGCCCTCCACAAGGGCTATTCGTCCTCAAAAGTGCCTTTTGGAACTTTTGAAAGGGTCCTGCCACCAACCAAGTGCCCTCCGTAAGGGTAAGGTTCTTCCAGAAGTGCCCTTCAGAAGAATGAAAAAGGTCCACTTCACCGACCAAGTGCCCTCCGCAAAGGTAGGTGTCCAAAAAAATGGATTTTGTCTTTTGTAACTTTTACCAAGGTTTTCTTCGTTCTTGAAGTGTCCCTCGCAAGGGCACATACCCTTCGGTGTTTTTGAAAATGACCCTTCAGGAAAAATGAAAGGTCTTCTTGCCGCCTGAGTGCCTTCCACAAGGGCAATTGCCCTTAAGGCTTTTTGAAGGGCACCTGAGTTTTTTGAAATTGTCCTTCGGATGAATTGTCTTGACTTGAAAACCATAAAGTGAATCAACCCGAAGGGTACATACCCTTCGAGACTTTTGAATTGGACCTTTTCGAAGGGCAGGTGCCCTTCGGGTCTTCTCAACTGTGTTTTTCCCTTTTTCTTTCGGACAAAAAGTCCGAAGAAAATAAACTTTGAACGACTGCCACTTAGTCATTTTTTCGGACTTTTACACAGTCTTTTGAGAGCTCTTTCTCTCGAACAAAATGGTCGAAGAAATAGTCCACCTCTTATAGCCTGAAAAAAATCCTTGGAAAACAAAATAAATAAAATTACAGCTTGTATGTCCTGGCTTTTGGTTGTACGTGATGCTTAGAAGAAGATGAAAACCCTTTCAAACTGTTGTAGATGGCCACTTGGGTGGCTGTAAATGGACATTTAAGAACCCCAAAACTAATTCACAACAAAAACTTGGCACCATAGCAAAGTTCTGAATAGTAGGGGTGACAATTTACCCTATGGAGGCAAAATTGTCAACATTTTTGGCGACCCAACTGGGAAGCATGCCTGTTATGCTAGAGAACTTAGACCATATAGATGTTATTCGAACTCCCAAATGGTGAACCTAATTTTTGACTGAAAATATCCTCCTAACCTTGGCTGAAGTAACCTTCTCCCTCAAAATAGGAAGGAAAAAACATGAAAGCAGGTAAACTAACTAAAAAGCAAATGTGCAAATAAGCATTTATTAGACAAAATTGAAGCAAACTACTATGCTTGAACAACACTTGGAGGCAACAAAAAACAACTATGTACATAGAGCTTTGCTCTTCAATAGCAATGTTTTAGATGTATCCCATTGACTGGGATTAGAAGCTCTTGGCCGTCCATCTTGGCAAGTTGCAAGGCATTGTAGGATTTGTAGCTGGAGATCGTGTATGGGCCACTCCAAAGGGAATCAAACTTCGTGTGCCTTCCTAGTTTGGCTCGATCTTCATCCCACTTGAGGACCAAATCTCCTTTATTGAAGCTTCGTGAGGAAGCTCCTTTGTCAAACATTATGTTCACCTGTCTAATGGGTTTCCATGGCTAGCATGGATTGATTTCTTGTCTCTTCCAACTCCATAAGCTTTGTATACCTTATTTCCATAGGCTCATTCTTCAACACCTCAAGTTGATGCATTAGTTCTAAAGCTGGAAACTCAAGAGAAATAGGTAACCTTGTTTCCTTACCATATACTAGCTTGTATGGAGAGTTGGCTATTGACCTCTTGTAGGTGATCCTATCAACCTATAGAGTTGACTTCAACTTGAGATGTCATGACCTTTGATTGTCTTCAATAGTCCTTTGTATGATCCTTAAGAGGTTCTTGTTTGTGGATTCAACAAGACCATTTCCTTGTGGATGGTAGTTCGATGAAGTGCTGAGATAAACTCCGTATTGGATAGCCCATTGGCTGATCCTAGATCCCACAAAAGCCATTGCATTGTCAGAAATAATGGTTGAAAGAACTCCAAACCTAGTAAGCAGACCTTCATAGAAATCAAAAACGTTAGTTTCGTTTGCTTCTTTCAATGCAATTGCTTCCGTCCAACATGTGAAGTAATTCATAGTTGTTAGAATCCACTTATGCCCTAAACTCGAAGGAGGATTAATGAGACCAATAAAGTCCAATCCCCACTGGAAAAGACGCTAATCCACTGCAATTCGTTGAAGGGGCAGGGCTGTAAGTTTAACTTTTTCTATAAACATAGCACATTGTTTGCACTTCTTAACCCATGTATGGCAATCGCCAAATATAGTAGGCCAATAGTACTCACGTCTCATGATTTTAAGTGCTATAGTTTTTGTGGAAAAGTGTCCATCATGTCCATCATTGAATTATTCAAGTAATCTTTGAGTTTGGCTTAGTTCCACACACCTTAGTAACATTCCATTAATATCCTTTTTGAACAAAACACCATCAACGAGAAAGAATGGAATTGATTGCAACCTAAAATACCTTATTTTTGAAGCACTTAGGTGAGAGGGGTGAAAACCATCTTGCAGATAACTTTTCAAATCATGAAACCAGCTGGAAGGTGCAGTGTGAACAACAACAATCTCTTCATCATTTGACACTAAAACAACTTCATTAGTTTCTTGCAAGTCCTGAGCTAGATGCTCACAAAGTCCTTTGCCTGTAACTAGCTTTGTAACCTTAATTTTCGCGTCATATTCCATTACCTTGGTTAACCAACTAGCTCTCTTCTCATTTGTCTTTGTTTATAAGAAATTCTTTGTTGCTTGGATAAGCAACTATTAGATGTATTTTATTATTAGACAACAAGTGCTTAAATTTCTTCAGAGATCTTATAACTGAAAGGACATGCTTTTCGACAAAAGAATACTTTGTTTCATACTCCTCTAAGCCTTGGCTATAGAAAGCTATTGGCTGCTCTAAATTTTCATGATTCTGCTGCATAAGAATGCCTGAAATAGTGTCCATATTAACATACGTATACATAATGAAATCTTTCGTAAAATCTGAATTTAAAAGCGTAGGAGCACTAGCTATGGCTTTCTTAACATCTTCAAATATTTTTACTCCCTCCTTGGACCAGTTGAAGTTCTGATTTTTCTTTAGCATGGCTGTAAGTGGTTTAGCTATAGTAGCGAAATTTGAAATATATCTCTTTATAAAGTTGATTTTTCCAAAGAAACTTTGCAAAGCCTTTTTGCTCTTAGGCAAGGAGAGTGCAAGAATGGAATGAATCCTTTCAGAATCTATGTTTAAACCATGCTTTGAAACATGTCCAAGAAGCTTACCTTCATGAACTGAAAATACACACTTTTTGGGATTTAGAGATATCCCAAATTGCCTACACCTTTCAGAAACTTGCTTGAGATGAACCATGTGATCTTTTGCATCTTTTGAAATCATTGTTATATCATCCAAATAAACAAGCACAAACTTGTTAAGAAGGCCTTGGAAGGCCATATCCATGGCTCTCTGAAAGGTTGTTCCAGCATTAGGCAAATCGAATGGCATCTTTTTGTATGCAAATGTCCCCCACTTAGTTGTGAAGGCTATTTTGAATTGGTCCTCTTCTTTGACCAAAATTTGATTGTAACCACTATATCCATCCAACAAGAAAAACCTCTCTAAACCTGCAACAAGCTATAAAATTTGTTCCATTGATAGCAATGGATAGTGGTCTTTAAACGAAGCCCTATTTAAATCATAGAAATTAACACACAAACGAATCTCACCATTCTTTTTCCATATTGGAACGAGGTTCACCACCCAAGTTGAGTGCTTGATTGGAAATATAATCGCTGATTCTATGAACTTGTGAAGCTTAGCTCTCATCAAAGGCTCAAGCTTTGGATTGATTGGTCTTTGTCTTTGTCTCACTGGTTTAGTTTTCTCTTCTAACTCAATGGTGTGTTGAGCCAAACTTAGATCAAAACCTTTGAGATCACTATACTACTATGCGGATATATCAGCAAAACTTGTGCATAAATCAATGAAAACTTTCTTTTGTGGAGGAGTGCATACCTTGCCCAATTTCAAAATTTTACCAGCTGCAATCTCTACATTGGCATAGTGCTCTTCCTTTGTTGACAAGGATGATTTCTCTTTCCTTAGCTCATCATCTTCACTGAAAATATTTTCAAGAGTGACCAATCCCTTGGGTAGCCTATTCATTTTCAGTTGCATAATCTGATCACCATACTGCTGTAAGTGTTTCGACTGATTTCTTAAAGAAAACTTAGACTCTTCGTATAAAAATCTCACAATTTGATTGTCATTTTCAACCTACCAATTCTCTTGGTTATCTGGAACAGAAGGCCTTACAACTACCTTTATATGTGACTGAAAATTGCCACTTTTTACATCCGCTGGAATGTCAAATTGTTCCCCAACAACAGCCAACTTATTAACATGTTTATTTCTATCTCTTGCTATTCCCTGAATATTAAAAGTCTGAAAATCTTCAAGTAAATCCTAAACTTTGTCTGTAAGATTTAATCAACCGATTCTTACATACATTCAAACCTCTTACTTGGTGGACTACAAGTTCACTATCTCCAAACACTTGCAAGCAATTGACTTTAATTTTCCTAGCCCATTACAAATCGTGAACTAGTGCTTCATATTCAACAACGTTGTTTGAACAGCCAAACTAAAATTTAATAGAGGAGAAATACCTTTATTTTGTAAGAGAAATTAACATCATTCTAGCTCTGGTTCCATGCTTATTTCTTGATCCATCAAAATAGAATTGCCACAAGCCTTCATTAGATTCATCTTCTTTGACCATGGATGGAATTGGTGCATTATTCTCATGAAGACAATACACACTTAGACCTTCCTCTTCAATCAGCTTGTAGGGATCATGCTTATGCAAGGTAGAAGCCCACTCATCAAGAAATAAATTTGGAACTCCATTCAAAGGTGAGTCCTTTTCTACATCACTAGTAGTAATGTCATCTGAGATGATACAATTTGCATTGATAACACTTGGCATATAAGGCTCCATATGAAAACGTGCAATAGGTTTTGAATAAATTGTTACCTTTGTACCATACCTGGTTTTGAACAACAAATAGGTCCAATCAACTGATAAATATCCCTCAATTTTTGATGTAAAGTCCCTTGAAAGGCACAGTGAAATAAGGAGGCAAGTCCACCACTACAACATCCTATTGAATAGTAACATTAAGACAAGCATGTAATGTTAATTTCAGATATTTGATAATGCCTACCGTACCATCTTTGTTGGTGAACCATCTAACTGCAATACCCCTTTATTATTTGGCTCATAAACAAGGCCGAGCTTGTCTGTAATTTGTTTGGGCATTACTGTACTGCTAGCTCCACTATCCACCATACAATTATGAACCAAAGTATCACCCACTATCAAAGAAAGATAAAAATGAGTTTTATTTGATTTTATCTTAGTTTTGTCCACTTTTGACATTTTATGTCCTTGATATCCCTGTTGCTTAATTCACTAATCCAAATTTGTCAAGACAACACCTTCTTTCTCAACCAATTTTGGAGACAATTCAAGAGCTAAAAGTTTTTGAATGAGTTAATCCTTTTGCCTTGAAATTAAAAGAGAATCCCACATGCTAATGCTGATGTTAGACTTCTTCATTTGATCTAAAATACTGAACTGAGATGCACTAACCTTTTATTGCACTTTTTGAGGTACTTATTGCTCACGAATTAAAAGTATTTGCTGCACTTTACTAACCTTTATATTCTAATTTTTCTGGGTTGTGGGGGCAACAAGCTGCTCTTTTGTACTTTTAGAAACAATACTAGTACTTGAAACATTTGCTACCATTTGGGCTTCATCTACAGCGCTTCTTTTAGTTCTTTGATAGGTTATAGTTGCTACTTGACCACTTGAATCGTTAGTTTTAACATCTTGAGTAAAAACAACATGATCATTGACCTGCCAATTTACATTAATAGCATCAAGCTGCCCTTGAACTTGATGAGTCTCCTTATGATGTCAAACCTATATCTTGATATTGACCTCCTTGAAAAGAGAAATCTTTTTGTCATCTGTGGCATGGTGATGTTCTATGATACCAAGGCTTGGTTTTGAGCATCATTGAGATTTGAGGGCTGCCAACCTGAATCCTATACCAAATTATTTTGAGGTGGAGTTGGAACAATGGCTTTTAAAGTGGAAGGAGCATTCAAATCAAGAGCAGCATATGGCTTGGCTGGAGTTATGGCTCTTTGTGCTTGATAGGGTGGTCTATTGTCTCTGAAACTCTGATAAGGAGACCTTTGATCTTTGAAGAACTGATAGTTGTTCTGATTTTGTTGTTGATAGGGCCTATTGGACTGAAATTGCTGCCTTTTGAGCTATACTATTTTATTTCCAAAAGATTGTAGCAAACTTTTCAACTCTCATATCTCACTAGCTTGACTAGTAGGGGCTGTAATAGGAACTTGAGTTGCTGGAATTGGAGCCAATGATAGAATTTGAGGAACTTGAAGGGCTGGTATAGAATTTATTTTTGAAAATATGGGCATTGGAGGTCTTGGAGAAAGCTTACTTGCTTGTATCAAATTATTTTCTATTCTTATTGCAACTTCATAAGCATCTGGCAAAGTAGTACCACCCATTGATTGTATCACCACATTAATGTCAGAATTAAGAGCTTTTAAAAATACAAAAATGCATATTCAGGAGATGGCCTAATCAAAATCGGTATCCTGGTCCATGTCTTCTGGTATCTGAGATTAAAATTGGACATGACCTCATGAGGAGCTCTCTGTATGGCAGTTAATTACTCAACTAAAGATAAGTGGTTAGATTTGTCTTCAAATTGCTTGACTAAGGCTACACCCAATTCATTCCAGGTAGAAATGGATCTAAGTGGGAGGGTTCTATACCACTGTAATGCTTTTCCTTTGAAAGAAGCAACAAGCAATCTAATAGTAACATTATCCTCAACAACATTATAAACTGAACAAAGATTAGCCACATCTTGAATATGCTCAATAGGGGTTATTTGATTTTCTTTTGAGAAGAATGAAATACTTTTGAGGGCAGATACAAGAATGCCCTCAAACTGTGCTAGATTCAGTGGACTTCCCTTATTGAATGGAGCAAACACTTAATTTCTAATGGCCATCTAGATAGTGGGGATTGCAGTGTTTAGAATAATAGGATGAGGGGGAGATAAATATTCTCTTTGAGGATATGGATTTTCTCTCCTAGACCTTGCTTTTTTATAAGTTATAAATTAAAAAGGAATACCTTTACTTGCTGATCTTGTGGTAACCTTTGACATGAACAGATTGCCTAAATGATGCTATGAACTCTGCAACTGGATGTAGATGAATATCCTTTGTTGCTGTGAAAACTCTTTAGATATGCAAAGAACTTTTTTGTGGTCCCATCAGGTGTGCCAAAAAATGTTGTCAACCTAGAGTTGCACCCTGAATTGAAGACGTGCTGAAATGGATAATTATCTCTTCAGTTGAAACAATGGTATCTTCTCACGAGGGTGGGTGCCTCAATGGTGAGAAGAACCTCCAAAGAATGCTGGTTCCTGTAAGATGTATCAATGAAGATCTCTATTCTATGTTGTTGACTACCATGGAAAAGGGACAAAGAAACTTGAAGGGGAGATCCTACCTAATGACGGTGATACACCAGAATGTTGATCCACCCTACTTGGAACCTTGAACATTGAACAAATAAGAAAAAAGGAAGACCTTTGATTTCAATTGATCATTATGCATAAGTATTTCATGAGAAGGTTTGATCCAATGACAAAAATGTGAGGGAAAACGATGGAGAGAGGTATGATACAAGACACTATGCAATCACCTAACATCCACTTATAGCTTCAGCAAAAGACATAAATCACTGAACATGATCTGCATAACATGATAAGCTAGCAACTATGTACAAATCAAAATTTGGGAAGGGAGAGAAATCTACCATGTATGCAAATTGCTGAATGAATGTACACTATGTTAGCACTTGAAATCTAAAAGTACAGTCTTTTTATTGATTAAAGAGGTTACACAACTCACCAATGGTAGAGTCTGGTCTTACCAAGAGAGGGATCGATTTTACAAAGATGAAAAGCCATTAATATAGAAAATTATAAAAAGCCAAGAGATTGGCGTTGGAAAATAGATAGAGAGTAAACTCAACCTTTACAAAAGTCTATTTTGTCTTGCATGAAAATTCCTTGCGTTGGAAAAGAAAAAGAAGAAGACAAGCTTTAGACGCATGAAATCTATGAATAGATGTCTTGACTTGAAAACCAGTCAACTCCAATAAGAGTAGTCAAATCCACTCAACCTGTTGGAATGTTTGAAAGTCTCCCCTTTGCATGAAATCAATGCAAATATCAAATAAAGCATTACGTTTGAACCGTTGGAATGTTTCAAGCTTTGAGACAAATGAGAGTGCGTGCATAGAATTTTTGGTTGTTTGAAACGTTCAACACTTAATCCATTTATCATGCAAGACAACTCTATTTTCAGAACTGAAGCATGCTTGTTTTTTTAAACACATTCAATTTGGAGTCACTCACATTAGTCTATGCATGCTCTTTGTTCATCTTGCCTTTGTCTTTATTTTGCATTTGTTTTATTCATTGTTTATGCTTATGTCCATATTCAGTTCTGCTTCAATCTTTGCTCATGCCTCTATTTTTGTGTTTGTTTTATTCAGGATTCGGGCTTTATTTTGGTTGGGCCTCTGTGTTTATATTTTCATGTGCTTGGCATTTTCTTTTCTCTTTTTTGGCCTTTGCTTATGCTTTAGCCTTCGGGCTTTTGGTTCTTTGCTTGTGGCCTTGTCTTTTCTATTGGGCTTTTGTCCCTCCCGAATTCCTTCAGTTTTGTCTGAAGGAATTCCTTCGGAGAAAAGGTCTGAAGGAAATTCTTTTCCGTTTGTGCCTTTGCCTTATTTCTATTAGGGTTTTCCCTGAGTATATCCTCCTTCGGGTCTTTTTTTGAATTCCTTTAGACAAAAAGTCTGAAGGAATTCGTCTCCTTTGGCTATCTTTCCCCGAAGGGCAAGTGCCCTTTGGCAACTTTGTTTTTGTCCTTCACTTTATGAAGGTTTCCTTTGCAAGGGTAAGGTTTTTCCAGAAGTGCCCTTCGAAAGAATGGAAAAGGTCCACTTCACCGACCAAGTGCCCTCCGCAAGGGCTATTCATCCTCAAAAGTGCATTTTGGAACTTTTGAAAGGGACCTGCCACCAACCAAGTGCCCTTCACAAGAGTAAGGTTCTTCCAGAAGTGCCCTTCGAAATAATGGAAGAGGTCCACTTCACCGACCAAGTGCCCTCCACAAGGGCAGGTGTCCTTCGGAAAAATGGATTTTGTCCTTTGGAACTTTTGTCAAGGTCTTCTTTATGCTTGAAGTGTCCCCCGCAAGGGCACATACCCTTCGGGGTTTCTGAAAATGACCCTTTGGGAAAAATGAAAGGTCCTCTCGCCCCCTGAGTGCCTTCCACAAGGGCAGTTGCCCTTCGGGCATTTTGAAGGGCACCCGGGTTTTTTGAAATTGTCCTTTGGATGAATTGTCTTGACTTGAAAACCATAAAGTGAACCAACCCGAAGGGTACATACCCTTCGAGACTTTTGAATTGGACCTTCCCAAAGGGCAGGTGCCCTTCGGGTCTTCTCAACTGTGTTTTTTCCTTTTTCTTTTGGACAAAAAGTCCGAAAAAAATAAACTTTGAACGACTGCTTCTTAGTCATTTTTTTGGACTTTTACACAGTCTTTTGAGAGCTTTTTCTCTTGGACAAAATGTCCGAATAAATAGTCCACCTCTTATAGCCCAAAAAAATCTTTGGTAAGACAAAATAAATAAACTTACAGCTTGTATGTCTTGGCTTTTCGTTGTACGTGATGCTTAGAAGAGGAGGAAAACCCTTTCAAACTTCTGTAGATGGCCACTTGGGTGGCTGCAAATGCACATTTAAGAACCCCAAAACTGATTCACAAGACAAACTTGGCACCACAGCAAAGTTACGAATAGTAGGGGTGACAATTTTCCCTTTGGGGGCAAAATCGTCAACACTTACCTTGAGTAGAAAGAGTACGCTTGAAGAATTAAGTGCTTGTGATTCAAACCGGGTTCAATTTTTTTTGGTAACCAATCATTAATTATATTGTGTTTCCTTTTATTATGCTGGATCCAAATTTGCTGAAAGCCTTTGAGCATTTGAGTGATATGGATGACCATCTTTTCCATTTTCCAGCCAACCTGAAGCTGACCAACATGGCCCAAGTCAGTGGAGGAGAGAGAACTTTGTGCTTGTTCAACAACAATGAGAACCATGCTGGAATCTCCTTCAATCCAGAGTTTATCCAGCTTGCAGTCATGTGCCGAATTGATCCCATTGAAGAGAGCCAACAATTCTGTTTGGTTGTTTGTTTGTATACCTATACCTTGGAGATAGCAAAGCAAAGTAGTACCATGACATCTCCTATTATACTGACTTTTCCCACAACACCAGGATTGTTTTACAAGGCACCATCAAAATTTAATTTATAAAAACCTTTGGGAGGTGGGGTCCAAAAGGGATTGAATTTAACTTTTAATGGAACAGGATATTCCACCTATTAGAAAGAATTGAGTCCAGTATATTGGAGGAATCATACTTTCCTTGAAGAGATGAGCTGAGAGCAATTGTATGTACCTGATTTTTGATATGCCCAGTAATCCACTCAATATTGGTGGCCTTATTTTCAAAGATTATACTATTACATTCCTTACACAGGTTCCAAATGGCGAAGCCCAGGGTAGGCTTGTGAAAGAGCTGTAATTTTTTTTTTTTGAATCTGGTCCATTTAGAGAGAATGATTCTCATACTGGAAAGATTCAGTTTTGGAAGATCAAAATGGGCTGCCATTAGGGATCATACTTTTATTGCTAGTGGACATTCAAGAAAAAATGTGTTGGATGGACTCTGTGTTATTTTGGAAGATAGGACATCTGGATGGGCCAATATTCGTTTTTGGAGGTTATCATAAGTGATTAGGTGGTTTTGGTATACCAGCAAGAAGAATGCCTTTATTTTAGGCCATACATGGTATGACCAGACCTCACTCCACTTACGATCCTTAGGAAAAAGAGAATTACTTAGAGATTTGTAGTCAGAGGAGATAGTGCATTCACCAATTGGAGTATGTGGCCATACCAAATTGTCAATTTGAGCACCGAGGATAAGTGGCTGATTAGATAGTTCGTGTTGGAGTTTATGTACCTGGGAACCATGTTCCTTACCCAAAAGAGGATATTGTCTCTTTTTTCCATCCAAGCATGTGAATGCCATTTTGTTGACTATAATCAGCAACTGTGAGGTAACCTTGTTCTTGCATAACTTGCTGCAATTCTGTATCTGCTAACTCTGCTAAAAGCCATATTACCATCCCAAGGCCAAAACAAAATAGTTTTTCCATTTCACACATGCCATGAAAGTCTTCTTTTGAGCAGTTGCAAACCAACATGGATATGTTTGGTGACTCCAAAGAGATTGTTCCTCCACCTGGTTGTTAAGAGATCCTCTCCCAGATGTAGAAACATTTTTTGTCTCAGTGTATTGCTTCTTGGTAAAGTGTGATTGTTTCTAATTTTCCAGGCAACTTTCATAGCCAAAGATTGATTGAAAACTCTGTTTTTTTATGTTTAGTCGCCCCATGCTGTTTGGAAGTGCAAATTTGTGCCCAACTAACGGATGCTCAAAATGGTCCAGTACACCTTGCCATGAAAGGCTGCCATGTAGTCCCATTAACAAAGATTGTGTAGGTGAAAGTTGCTATACAACTGCTGATTCAAGAGATCACTTGCGGATTAAATCCAAAGGCCTTAAATGTTTTCTCGATAAGCTCCCAATTACATAGATCAAAAGATTTTGAGACATCTAGCTTGATGAGAATTCCTGGGCGTTGTATCTTGAGAGTGAAAAGTATTTTTAACAATTAAAATGTTGTTAATAATATGTCTTCCTGGCACAAAGGCTGATTGTGTGCCAGAGAGAATATTTTGCAAGCAAAGGTTGAATAGTTGAAGCGATTAATTAAGATAAAAACCCATAGACTATATTGCAAGGAGATATTTGACTTTGATGCTCCATCTGTTCAGCTTGATTGATTCTGGGAATTAGAGCTAGTTTGGTGGCACTGAGCTGACCAAGCGGGTTTTATTTATCCTTGATTCTTTCACTAGAGCCAAGAGATCATCCTAACTGTATTCGAAAAAAATTGGTAAAAGAAAGTGAGGAAGCCATTTGGACCTGGAGCTTTATCTGGCTGAAAAGTGAACGTGATGACCTTTAATTTTTCCTTGGTGACAGGTCTATCCAGAAACTAATTATCTTTTTCCATTAGACTAAGTTGGTTCTTTGTAATAAGGTTTTTATGTGTTGAGGTGGGCTAATGAGTGAAAATATTTTTAAAATATTTTCAAGAATAGGCCACTATTTCAGATTTGTTATCAATACAAATGGCATCTTCCTTTTTAATCTGATGTACCGTGTTATTGTAGGGCTGTTTTATGGAAGAATTTTGTGTTGGAATCCTCTTATTATTTCAAAGAGCCTATAGAAAGATTCAAGGAATAGAAATCATGATTGAGACAAACTCACAGAGAACACTAAGACTAATATTAAAATACGCTATTATATTGTTTTATAAATCAATCGGTACTTACATATATATAGGAATGTTTCCCTATAATGATGGAGATTCATATCTCCACAAATAACTCTTCATATTCTCATGATTACTCACAAGCCTATTTATGTAATATTGTTGTAACTCTCAACAATACAACTAATAAATATTATATTCTAACTATTAATCAAATATAACTCACTAAGTGAATTATTACTCACATAATTATTCACATTACAATATTCACTCAAATTCCATGTGAGTGCTATTTTTCCTAGCATTCCCCCCCTCCCTTAGTACTTGCGTGGTAATTTGTGTTTCATAGGACTTAACGAAGTTACAAAAGGAACTTATCAACTTCTGATCGACCATTAATTGTCGGGTACTTATCACCAACTGAATCAGTGTGGGAACTTGGAACAGGTACCATCTACCAGCAACCATTCACAGTTAGGAACTTATCACCGACTGAAGCAGTGTGGGAACTGTAAGCAGGAAACATTTGTTCAACTTTCACCCCTGTGTATCTCCAAAACACGTTTTTTTTTATGAAGTACACTATGTGGGAAAATAGGAAATTGACTCCTTATTTGTCACATACAAACTAGTATTGAAAATAAAACATATTCGCCACTAAAGCAAAAATGGCCCCATCATTAGTGGCTAACAAGGACGTAGAAAGCCTCCTTCCTCCAATGCCTCCAACCTCCTTTATGTCGTTGCTTACTCAGCGGATTGAAAATTAAAACTCAATAGTTTCTACATTGTTTTTATTTTATAACGCCCCCCCACAATGTGAAACATAATAGATGTCGATTTCAATCGAAAATGCATCCAATTACAAACAATTTTGACACATTTTATTGATGACATACAATTAAATTGAAAAACTTAGCAATGACTCCGTCAATACTCTCGACACTAAATATCTTTAACAAAACACTTAAAAACTACTACTTATATTGATCAAATAATTGATTGATCTAAATACTATGGACACACAAAGTGTAAAACAATTACAAGCTAAGAACCTAAAAATTATAAACTTAAAACTAACAATAGACAATTTCCCGTCTCCCTCCTCTCCCTCCCCCCTTAAATGACCATACAAACCGTAAAGAGATAGAGAACTGCGAGCATGATAGTCAAACCAAAATGCAGTGCACTGGTTGAGGCACGATGAGTATGTTGGAGACTGCACTATTGGACGTAGGGATTTATGTTGTATATTTGAGCCAAGCTTTGTGAAAATGCAACATAACTATAAAAGCCTTGAGGAAGACTATATTTGATAACCTTGGATTTCGCAATCATATATATAAATGAAACAAAGTATCCTAAGTTGAAACAGATCTGCACTAAGAATATCTTGCATGTGAGAAATGAGGTAGCGAACAACTTGGCGCACACACAAGGATCATGATGGCTAAAGGACAATGTAACAGAACACATAGGCAGTGTAATAGAACTACAATGGGTGCCATGTATTATTGCATCACAAATCCACAGTTGAAATGTAATCCTTTGATCCACTGAAAGCAAATTGAAATGCAAACTTTTAATACATGCTAGGAAGTAAATAAAAATTTACTAACATTTCTTCATCAATCCACCTCCATTGAATGAGCCATGACACTATATAGCGTAGCTGTTACCGTCTATATAACAATGACTAATTTGTAACGTGGTCGGTAGAGTGCGCAGTTTTGACAGAAGGCTGTGCCCTTGACATAATATCTTCCAAGCACTTGGCTCTAAATGAAACTTGCTCTCCCTGTTCTTGCTAATAATTGCAGGCAAAACTCTCCTCGGGCAAACGACTAGGCAAATCTAGATCATAGAGATTCAAATGAACTCTGTCTCCACTTTCACCAGAACCAAACAAAATAAATAAACACTCAACAAAACAAAACTATCCTAACAACCTATATCAAATCTATCTTCAAATTATTCGGAGAACATCAAGAGGGGCAATGACAAATATTGTGGCTGCCCCTACAAACAAATCATTGATCCATCAGAGAAACCTCCCACTCTGATACCATTGTTATTATTTCAAAGAGCCTATAGAAAGCTTCAAGGAATAGAAATCATGTTTGAGACAAAATCACTGAGAACACAAAGATTAATATTAAAACACATACTATTATATTGCTTTATAAATCAATCGGGTCTTTTATATATATATATATATATATGAATGTTTCCCTATAATAATTGAGATTTGTATCTCCACAAATAACTTTTCATGTCCCTATGATTACTCATAAACCTATTTACGCAATATTGTTGTAACTCTCAACAATACAACTAACAAATATTATATTGTAACTACTAATCAAATATAATTTACTAAGTGAATTATTACTCACGTAATTATTCACTCAAATTCCATGTGACTGCTATTTTTCCTCACAAATCCTCTAGTTTGATCCATTGATCCCATGATCTTTGTTTCCTGTAGCACTTTTCCTTTTGTTGCAGTCTTGTGAGGTCTTGAATGAGTTCTTGTTCCATGTTCCCAAAAAAGAGTGTAAGTCTCTCTTCTCTTATTCGTTGTTGGACATTGGCAAGATGATTTTTAAAAGTAGTAGATTGAGCAAAGATGTTGTGAAATATTTTTCGGTTCCAACATTGGATTTGGTGTTTGAGATATTTTAAAATTTCTTTGATTTTAAAAATTTCATCCCCAGGAATAGTTGGAGCTTCATCCCACCAATGTTCCATGCTTTGTTGTATTCTGCAGTGAAAGAGCCACACTTTTTCAAATCGAAATTGATTCCATCTATTTGTGTTTGGCAAGTCTTCTATCTAAAAGTTTGGGCCAGTGATCAGAAAGGGTTGTTTCATTAACCCATGCAACAATCGATTTTTTGCAGCAAAGCATTAGTTAGAGATGTACTTTCTACCAAAATTTTGCGCAATGTAGCTTCGCCCCTTCTATTATTCATTATTGAGTTCCATGTGTGCAAAATCCTGTTCAACCTTGCAAACTTTTGTTTTGATCCTATCAAGGACCTTAACAACATGATGATTGAATCCAATTCCTTTTTTCCCTCCAGCTTTCTAATAGTGTTAAAGACACCCATAATAACCAGATTTCCCAAGTTGGTAGTCCTGATCCATGTTATCAAATGTTCTAGCATAACAATTCTATTATTTCCCAAAGGGGAATGTAGATATTGAGCACATGACACAACTACTTAATTTCCTTGCCATAGAATTTATGTAGCATTCCCCAAGGGAATGTAAGTTGAGAATCAAAATCATACTTAACAGGATCCCAATGAACTATGTTTCTAGTATTTGGAGCATACGACTGTTTGTTTGCTACATAGTTTCATGGAGTTTCCTGATGGGGGGACGCGGGGACAGGTTTTCGAGACGACGGGATGGGGGGCTTAAATTTGGGGATGGTGGGGGGGGCGGGGGGGGGGGCGTGGCACTGGGGGGGCAATGGGGCGGAGGGGGAGCGGGGGGGGGGGGGGGCAGCGGGGCGGAGGGGGAGCGGAGGAGCGGTGCAAATACATATAGTACTTGAAAAATTAGTTATAAAAAGATGTATAAGGAATAAGTATATTGCATTGAACATCAAGAATTTAACATTGTGATATAATCATTTAAGTTTCAAGTTTGATTCATTGAGCCAATGAACATTGAACATTGAACAAATAAACATTAAACAATAAACATTGAACATTGAATTTTCAAAATTTTATAATGATGATTCATGATTACAATAAAGTATCAACAATGTTCAAAAAACAAACTAAAATAGTGAAATACTAAATACAAATTACTCAATGAATCAATGGCTAATCATCCCCAAAGTCTTCTTAGCTTCTCTATTCTCTTCTTGATCTCACTTTGCCTCTCCTAATGCTGTCTCACTCTTGCAACTTCTCCCTCTTAGCTTGCTGCCTCTACTTTCAGCTCTCTACACTCAATAAAGTTTTTGTGTTTTTTGGAATGAGAGGGAGAGGGATTTTTATAAGCTTTTGGGAGGCCTTGGGGGGTGGGTCCCACTAGCAATTAGGGTTAGGGTAGAGGGCTCTAAATCCTTTTTTTTTTATGAATTAAAAAAAAACACTTTATGGTGTCCACCTGCGCGGGGGACACTTGAGGTTTTCTTAGGGGGATGGGGGACTTCTGGATGTCCCAAGAACGTCCCAAAGTCCCCAAGACGTCCCCCTTTTGAAAGGATGCTCTGGTTGGTCCAGATAAGTTCGTCCAGGTCGGCCCTGTTTTTTTTCAATTTTTCAATTTTTTTATTTTTAGGGTTTTCTGCGCAAAAAATAGCCTAGAAACCATAAACATGATATAAAATTGACATTTTATATTTTTTTATTAATTTTTTTCATTGTATTTGTTAGTTTTGTATATTTTAGAACTATGCTCACATATATATTTGTATAAAGAATTCAGGATTCCGTATTTTTTTGCCCTCCCAAACGGATCTGGATAACCAAACTTGGTAACTATATTCACTGTTTTTGGCTAGATCTGGAGGTGAATATGCTTTGCTTGCATGTGCTAGTCCTCTACCCTGAGTTATGTTTGATTTGTCTTGGACCACTTTGGGTGACTTGTATTGTCGTTATCTTGAGAGGATGGTTCTTGGGTGATCTTTGTGGGGCAGACACGATCCAAGTGACCATGCACATGGCACAATCTGCATCTAAAAATGATGTTTTCATAGTCCAATGGCTGATTCCATTCAATGCCACCCATTTCCAGAACAACCCTTTCAGGCAAAGGCTAAGAATTTTATTTATTAAAATTCTCTCATATTCTAGCAACCCTGGGGTTTTGGTGAACTGTGAGACCATTATGTATTCTCCAATGGCTCCTCCAATATTCCTCAAGGATGTTTCTTACCAATATTCACTGGGTTGGGATGGTGCTTGGCAGATCTTCAGTGGGGTCAAATGTAGGATACCAATGTTTCATGAAGAGTCCATATTTTTATAAACAATGTTCCCACTTGAAAGGCATTCTATCTTTCTTGCTTGGAAGAGAATATTGTTGTAAAATACCTCTTGGGAATCATTAATATGCCCATCGATCTAGATGGTTTCTAACTTTCTAATTGTCATGAACTCACAACTTGAGAGTTTTAGGGCCTGGATATGCCCGCATAAATATGCAAGTTGGTGCTTTCTATTTAAGGAACCAAATCCGGTTTTCCAAATTCATCTATTGAGAAAAAGACCTCAGCCATTTTCTTTCTTTTTTCAAAAGTTGGGCTTTGAAATTCATATTTGTGCACGGTATTGTAGGAAATGACAAAGCTTATCTTTACAAATCTGATTGGGTTCATTAGACACAAGTGAGCGAGAACTATGGTTTGGGCTTGATGATGATGGAGGTTGAGAGGAGGCCATGGCCTCCTCTCAAGAGGGATCTGATATGTCAATTAGAATTTAGGTGGTTTGGGTGAGATGAAAGAAGGAAAATATGTGAGGTTCAAAGTGCATGAGGGCATTGATAATTCTATAAGGAGAGACATTGTAACCCATTCATTAAATTCATTTATTTTTGGTGCCACAGAGCAATATAATTACTCGAAAGAAAAAAATAGAAACCATTGATGTTGGACAAGATAACCAACATAACCTCATGAAATTTCAAATTTCAGATTTTTCAATATTAGGTAGACTAAGAGATTCACATATTTAATCAGACTTTGTGAGTTGACACTCTCTTCATTTGAACCTTTTATGGACACTTTGGGAGCATCCAAGATAAAGTTGATGTTTAATGCTTAAGAAGGGATGCCCCTTCTCATAGAAACTCTTGGGACTGTATATAGCACTGGATTGAGAAACATCTTAAAGAAACTGGACATATTGCCTTCCATATAATATCTTGGTCTTTTCTTCTCTCGGTTAATCCTGTTATGTTCTCTTTCAGAAGTATGGAAGATTGCTTCGCTTAGCTTTATTCTGAAATAACAAAGCATTAGAGTCTTATGTTAACAACATGGCTCAAAACAATGATGATACTCTAAAGGAATTTTCTTAGACGATTATAGTGTGTCCAATGTCTATGCTGGTTTGTTTCATAGCCTTGGCATCATTTCTTCAAGCGACTCTTCTGGCTTGTGCCACTTGTCTCAGGACTGCAAGAAAATGTAGTATTACATACTTAAGAATGCATGACTCACACTTAGTTTTCAACCCAATAAACGTATGCTTCAAGGTACTGAAGAAGAGGCAGGTCCCAACAGAAAGCAGTTTTATTCCACAATTTTGCATTTGGAAATATCTTTCTCCTTTGTAAGCTTGCAACTTCCAAGAAGCAGGGACCTGACAGATCTTGACTAAGAAGCTTGGCTGCCACAATTCACCCTTGTTGCAAGGATGAATTTAAGCCAAGGTGAAAAGATTGATATGTTCAAACTTCAAGCACGTAGGTTCAAAGGCATTCAAAATTTTCACCTATCTTACAGATTGGCATGTTCTGTAGATGATTTTTCACTTAAAAATAAAATTTTAATTTTTTATTATAAATAAAGTTTATGGATTATACATTATAAATATTATCAAATTTAGGGCTATGGAAAAAGATAGCAAGTTAATTATATGGTTTGAACTTTGTTGAACATCGATTTCAATTTTATCCATTATTTTTACATGATTTTTTTTGAGATACTTTTATATTATTTTATATATTTGTATATGTACATCTACTGACTGAAAAATAGAGGACTAAAAAATCTCCTCACTTCATTCTTCTAAGACATTTAAGCATTTTTTTTATAAAATTAAAATGATATTTTTTTCTATTATTGGAACTTAATGACTGTATTTTTAGACTTTAACTATTGATAAACTTGAACTAAATTTTTTCCTCAAATTTAAACTCGAACATATGACTTAGATTTACAACCTAAAACCTTTAATACAAGTTGCCTACTGTCAAATTATAAGCCTCAGTGTGGGTCGCATGCCATGATAGCCTCACTAGCTCAAAATAAGGAGTGAAAATAGAAATTCAAAAAATGAAACACAAATAACTATAATACAAATACAAAAATTGAAATCCCTTGAGAAAATTTGCCTTGCATTATTCTATAGAGCTTTGCATCCCATTTATTCCACAGAATCAAAGTGTGAATCAATAGTAGACTACCGTCCAACTAAAAAGTCTTAACTTCTGAAATATTTTACAGTTGTTTTAAAAAAATGTCCCACTTAATGGAAATCCATCTTTTCATTGATTTTGTTTATGATTGAAATTGATGTTTTTATTTTTAAGAATAAAAATGTCACAAACTTTCAATAGAAGTAACAGCTAATAAGGCATAGGTTGATTCCAGAAATGAAAATAAATAATGAGGAACTTGCCAATGAATAAAATTTGTAAAAGAACAGATTAAATTGCATCAGATGGTAAGAACTAGGCTCGAAAATGCATGGCATGTTTTGCTGAGTTTTTATAAAGGATACAAGGCAATCTAATATAACACAGAACCCAACATCCACAAGCCATGGCTTGTTTGGCTTTATTTTATCTCATTCAGTACTTACAAGACTATTGCATAGACACCAGATATATCAAACTAATTTTTACGAACAATGAGTGGATTTAGGCCCGATATACAAACAACATTTCAATTGTTAATCAGTTTTATCAGAGCAGCTAGATTATCCAATCACTGCATTCAAACCGTAAATGTTACAACTTCTATTACAGAGAGAGAAGAGACTTAGAATCATATACGGATCATTAGGGAGACCTCAGTTTTCATTTGCAACAATGATATACCATCTGTAAGGTCCATCTCCTTAGCTAGATACTAATGACTTCAACATAGAAAAAAACTGTTATGGCTGATTATAAGTTAAAAAAACAACAAACAGATACAACTAGGCATCCAAATGAAATCACATTGGCATACTAGCATTAAAATCTTTCCTTAAACTATCGAGGGAAACACCTTAATTGCACCCAAGAAATGGAATATTGTATTTTTTAACAAAAACTCAAACCTTAATGCATGCACTGTACCAAACAAATATGTGCAACAGCCAAAATAAACGTCAGAGGGAGCAAAACCCATTTTATCATCAACAAAACTGCGTTTATTTTTGTATTTCATGCAAGAGACTCCTTCCCAGAAGGTTAAAAAAGAGAATACAGTGACTCAAAAATCTCTCAAGCTTGAAAGACATAAAAAACTAGAAGAGCTTCACTTGAAAACCAGAAATAGTAACACAAGTGAAGATAAATCTCAAGAAAGGAAACAAAATGTCTTAAGAGAACAAGATTGCTAGAGACAATACTTTAACTTTTTGAAAGCATTAAACAAAGTGGATTGAAGGTATGGGTTACGTTAAAGAACACATACGATAATTCATGTGATGTATGGATACTAACTTTCACTACGTAATTGTATGATATGAGACTTTCGGACACACAATAGTTAGTTCTTCATTTGACAAAAATAAAGGAAAAGAATAACGAACTTGTTTGTTTTGGAAAGAGTATAAATGATTAGGATTTTGTGCAAATAATATTATAAAGTCCACGAGGATCCTACCAACCATTTATAAAAGGTCTAGATACTACTAAGAAATTAAAAAATATCAAATCTGATGATTTATGTGCTAAGTTAGTGCAGAAAGAAAAATGTATATTAATTAAAAATGAAACTTTTAGTCATGATACTTGGGCCTTCATGACAAAGGGGAAACAAAGCTACAAGAAGTTTCACGACAATCAACATAAGTCTAGAGAAAGAAATTGGAAGCATGACAACATGTATAATTCATCTAAGAATCATGATGATCGTAGATAGGATTAAATGAATATGCAATTATTTTGGTAAGCTAGGTCACAAAACTAATGAATGTTACAAAAGGATCAATGATACAAAAAGGCAAATAAGCAAGTTTTCATGAAATCATAATTCCAAAAGTAATATTTTTTGTGTGGCTCTTAAATCAAATAGTTCTTATAAGGATGATTGGGTGATTGATTGTGGTGGTACACAACACATGTCTCATAACGAAGAACAATTTGAATCATTTAGTAGTGATAGCACTTAAGAAAAAATCTTTATTAGTAATAACAATGTTTTAGAAGTCAAAAGGTCTAGAAATCTTAAAGTTGATAATGATAACATAGGTGTTTCTGAGAAAAATAGTGTGAGATTTTTGATGCTCAACGTTTTGGATCCTCTTCAGTGATCCTTCACCAAGGGATAAGAATAATGTGGAATAATAAGACCTAATAGTACTTAAAAGCATAAGGAAATAGCCGTTGTAAAAAGTTTTTAAATTAAAATAAATAGACGTTGCTAAAAAATACTAAAATTGAAACACACTAATTAAAAAAAAACAAAGAATTCACATTTTAAAGGAAACACGAGTGAAAAATAAAGTAGTTAGCATTGAATAAAATTAAAATTAGAATTAGAATTAACATTAAAATTATGATTTAAAATAAAATTAATTTTTTAATCAGAACAAGTACCCATTTATAACTAATTTTTGTATAGTTATAAATAGATTTTATTATAAAAAATGATCAAACTGAAAATCTCCAAGACCTGCTAAAAACACTTAACGATGAAATATTAAAGTTGATAATGATGTTTTTAAAAAATGTGAAGTTAGTTTTAGACTTGAAAAAAAACATTCTTTCAACATTTCACATTGCAAATCAAGAATACAAGATAGAGTTCTACAATGACAAATATCTAATCAAAGATTTGAATGATAAATGTAAGGGCCCATAGGTTAATTCGAAAATAAATTTTACAAATTTTAGTGATTTACCTATAAGTGTGAAGATATGTATATGTTCTATTGAAAATATAATGATATGAGCAGGTTATGGCATGAGCGCTTGTGATATGTTAATTATCAAAGTCTTGAACTTATGGAGAAATAAAATGTGATCTATGGCTTCCCAAAATCTCTCAATGACAATGTGTGTGAAGGTTGTGCTATGGGAAAACATGTGGAAAGCTTACCACAAGGAAAGTCATGGAGAGCAAAGGTTCCTTTGCTTTGGTTCATTGTGATGTAATGAAGATTAGAACACCTTCACTTGCAGGATCAAGGTATGTTCTCACTTTTGTAAATGATTATAATAGAATAATTTGGGTATATTTCATAAAAATTAATAACTAAGTGTTTGATAAATTCAAATAATTTAAGGCTTTGATAGGAAAACAAAGTAGAAGGTTTCTAAGAATAATGACAGATAGAGGTACAAAATATATAAATAAAATTTCCTATATTTTTGTAAACAACATGGTATAAAGAAATAATCTACCGTTTCTTACACACCTCAACTAAATGAAGTTGTAGAAAGAAAGAATATGACGTTGATGGAAATGGCTAGATGTATGTTATACTCTAGAAATATAGAAACTAATTTTTGGGCTGAAGCAATTCATATAGTTTCATATATTCTCGATAGGACCCATACTAAAACAATCACGAATGTAACTCTAAAAGAAGCATGGAGTGATAAAAAGCCCACAGTCTCTCACTTCCACGTCTTTGGTCATAATGCATATAATCACATAATTGATCAAAAAAGGACAAAGCTAGATAAGAAAATTAAGTACATAATGATTGGGTACAATGAAGAATCAAATTCATATGGGTCATATAATCCTAGAATTGAAGAAGTCAATTTATTAAAATGAATGTATGGTTTGATGAAGACATTGTTAATAGTGATGATTCCATTAAACAATCTTCTCTTCCAATATTGATTGAAGAGGATGAGCTCATTAATGTTGATGATTCATATGAAGGTGTGGTGTCTTTTATAGAGGAAACATAGGATCAAATTGAGGCATCAAGTCAAAGTGATAATGAAAACACAAGAAAAACATGAAGTATCCAATAAATCTACCAAGAAGGTCCTAAACATCTTGTTGCTAACTATGCTCTCACAATAAGGTGATGTAGGTTTATATTCCAAACACATATGAGGAAATAAAAGCAAAAGGTGAATGGGAAGTAGAAATGCAAGATGAACACAATTATCTAATGAAACATGACACTTGGGAGTTGACGACCCTTTTTCTAGGAAAGAACGTGGCTAGTTGCAGATGGATCTACAAGACAAAATTCACATCAGATGGAGTTGTGGAGAAGTGCAAAGCAAGGTTGGTGGCTAGAGGATTTTCACAAAAAGAAGGTATTGATTACAGTGATTTTTTTTTTCTCAGTTGCTAAAATGACATCTATTCGTATTATATTTTCTCTAGCTATAAAATATGGATGTAAAATTTATCAGATGGATGTTAAGAGTGCATTTTTATATGATGATTTAAGGGTAAAATTTTACATGCAACAATCACCAGTGTTTTTTAGACATGATGAATTCATCTAGTTTGTAGATTGAAAAAGTCATTATATGGTCTTATTCAAGTGCCAAGGGCATGGTACTCCAAAATAAATGAATATTTTATAGAAGTAGGATTTAGAAGAAGT
Source organism: Torreya grandis (assembly GCA_037957365.1). Lineage (NCBI taxonomy): Eukaryota > Viridiplantae > Streptophyta > Pinopsida > Cupressales > Taxaceae > Torreya > Torreya grandis. Next base: position 2,001,612 of record JARHVA010001641.1, read on the forward strand.
AAATTTGATCCAGATAGGTATGTGAAAGATAGTGATGGTCAAATTATTGTTGTTATATTGTATATTGATGATCTAATCATTGCAGGGGATCATATGCAGTACATTGTAAACACTAAAGAACAACTCAAAAAGGCTTTTGAGATAAGTGACTGAGGACTAATGCATTATTTTTTGGATATGCAAGTATGATAAGAAGAAGATATGATATTGCTTTCTCAATCTAAATATGCATTAGATGAATTGAGAAAATTTAGGATATTGAGTGTAACCAACTAGTACACTATGTGAAGTTGGATTAAAATTAAGTGCTAACTCTAACTTGAAAAAGGTAGATAGAATATTGTATGGACAACTTGTTGGTAATCACTTGTACCTCACTATCACTAGACCATTTATTGCATATGCAATTGACATTGTTTTTAGGTACATGTCAGATCCTCATATCAACCAACCAAAAAAATACTGAAGTATATTAAATCTACATATCAACTTGGAATTGAATATAAACAATGAGTTAAACCTACCTTAGTGGGTTATACAAATTCATATCATGCAAGTGATGTAGATTATAGAAAATCAATTTCAAAATATGTATTTTACCTTGGTTAAGGTCCAATTCCATGTAGCAATAAGAATCATACTACATGTCTCTCTTAGTTACAAACGTTGAATACATTGGTTCTTTGAACACATCTCAAGATTCTATGTAGCAAAGAAGTTTGCTTGAGGAAGTTCATCTACCAGAAGATAATCCAACTACTATATTTTGTGATAATCAAAGCCCCATCAAGCTAACAAATAATCTTGTATTTCATGCTAGATAAAAACATATTGAGGTGCACTACCACTTTGTTTGTGGCTTGATATATGAAAAGGTGGTGGAGTTAAAATTTTGTGGAATAGAATATCAAATTGCAGATATATTTACTAAATCATTATCTATAGTGAATTCATCAAATTTCGAGACACGTTACATCTTGTGGATGTTCCTATTATATAAACATCTTGGTGATAAAATGTGCTTTGTAAATGGGTACCTAATCTTGCCAAATTTTTGGGACCCATATTATAATCTTGTTTCTTAAATAAACATTACATGGTGGGGGGTGTTGGAATAATGTTTATTTATTCCATATATGATAGTGTTTTGTCCTCTTCCTCTTTCTACAGATTGTTCCATCCTTTCTATAATGTATCCCCTTCTAAATCATTCTTCTCTAGAAGCTTCCCAGTTTCCTTAGAATTGTCTAACCCTCTATAAATTGGGCATCCACCCCTCTCTAATCATTTTGGTCCCTGTACATTTTTTAATATTATGTATTAATAAATATTGTATATTTTCTCATTTTATATGTCAACAATAATGCTTACATAACATTGAAAAGTAAAGTGTAAAACTGAGCTCGAGACAAAGACCATGATTGTTTTGAGTGAAAATAACTACTCTACCATCCAAAAATTCCCAAATGCATGACAATGTTCTAGTTGCCTTAAAAATTGAAAGTAATGCAACACAAACTTGAAGCCGACTTCAAACTCTCTTTGATGAAAACATATAACTTTGTCAAACAATACCAAGGAAGCAATCATCCAATGCCATTGAAAACCCAACAAAGTATAACTTCCCACAATTGGTGAAGAAAATGATAATGAAAAATACAAAATCTGACAATAAGGGAATAACTTCTTACAGAAGCTTCACGATCGTCGAGGTGTCCAACCTCATTAATATATGCCAAAATTCTTTGTGAATGAGAGGATGGCTCAATAAATGTTTTTAGGGATTAAAAAATTGCCACCACCTTTTATATTAATTTGAGAGTAAGTCGAGAGTTGAACCCATGACCAAGGCTACCTCTACAAGCTGCTAAGGCCAAGTGATCTATTCACTACTATTTTCATGTTTCTAATGCCCCAAATTAAAATCTATAAAAAATAAGTCATTTAAAATTACTTTTGAAACCATGCTAGGCCAAGAAACCACCCCCTTTATAGCAACTCCCCTATGCCATGATAAACACAAAGTTTCAATGGACTTTGTGTTTCTTGTAAGTACTTTACACCATGTTCTAATCACTATTGATATTAACTAAGTTATGCATAACAACGTCAATTATTTATATATATCTCACCAACCCTTGTGAATTATGGATCTTATTACATGTTATTGAGTTATTCAAATTTGACAAGATAATCATTTCAAATTATAAGCAAGATTATGACTATGAGATAACCATCAATTATGTCTATGAAACAACCAACTGATCAAACAACCATCTCAACTCTATTTATTTTTTAGAAATCATAACTTAGAATTGAATGCAATCCTAAAACTCTTAGTCAATGTAGACAACAATTTTCCCCTTGAAAAGGATACAAATGATGGTGTGACTAAGTTTCATGAGAAGCAAGGACACTTTTATTTATTTAGTTTTGATTGACCAAGTCTTTGGCTAAGTGCCAAACTGAAGGGTTCCATTCCATCAAATTCACCTGAGGATCGAACTTGACCTCAACCCTTATGGTGTCAGGTCTTTGCATTCAACAATAATTGATCCTTGGTGGGCTCATTGTGAGCCAAATAACTTCACTAATAAACCAATGACCTTTCAACAACAATTTAATTTTTGAATATGAGAGTGGGTTATTTTTTTGGCAATAATGTATCCAAGAGACCAAAATAGTCTATGGGACCCAAAAAAATGATTTGTAATGTGTAAACCCCAAAAAAATAAAATAAGGTGAAAGTGCAAGTAACTTTTTCTAAGTCAACAACATTGATGTGGACCTCCTTTGATACACACTTTCTCCTTGGATTTCCCACATCAAACATGATTACCTTTACACCTATTAATGCCACCCAATATATCAACACAAATTCTACCCTTATTGTCATCATCATATTCATAATTCTCATCTATCTATTGGATCCTACGTATATCTATATAACTCTTTGCTTCTCTCTTAAATTTTCACTAATTTGTGCTCAAACACAATTCTATGGTTGAAAATTTATGAACCAACCTTGTGTTGTTGTGTGTTTTATGCACACTTTCCAAGGCAATGAATGGGATACATCCATCTCGTTTTAGGGCAAAAGACAAACTAGGGAACACATTATGGTTTTTGGCTCTCCTATGTACCATGTTGTAAATGACACTAAGAACATACAAATATTACTACACAAAGATAAATTCTACATACAAACTCTACTAAATCTAGATATGTTTTCCAATATTCTCAGGACGAATATCAATAGTGATTCCTAATTATAGGAGTGGGTCAAACAAAAGAAACACAAAACAAAAGGAGGGTTTATACATCTAAATTTCATTGCTTTGTCACTCGTTACCAATTCCATCCACATTACATAATAATTTTGATTATTAATTGATTTTATACCATTATCCTATTATATCACTTATATCCCCTTAACATTTTTATCCACTAGCCCAACCTTATTCTTCTTACATTACTCCTAACATCAAGTAATCCCCTTAACATTTTTATCCATTAGCTCAACCTTATTTTTCTTACATTACCCCTAACATCAAGTAATGTTGGGATATGAATAATTGGAAGCACACAATTGATTACCAAGTAACTTAATATGCAGAAATAACCAGAATACTCAAGTAACTAGAATTCAAAAATAACATAGAATATGAGAGACAATACACAACTTGTATTAAAACTCTTTCAGAAGGAAATACAATAAAGAAGGTTGCCACAGTTCTTCTTCTTTACACACCTCTAGGGCTCCCACACCTCTATGGCATAAACAGTAAATCTTCCCTCAAAGCTCTCTCTCTTACGTTCCAACACCCAACTCAAACACAGAGTTGGTGTTCACCTCCAACTAGCCAGTATCCACTACTGCCAGTTCTCTAGTGCTCCACGCACACCATAAGTGCTCCACGCACTCCACAAGTACTCAATGTACTTCAAGTAGATCTCCCCTAAACCTACAACCTGCACCTCAATCTGATCTTACTTATGAAAGGAACTACCTTGCCTTCCTCTTTGCTCTATCTGAGTACACACTATACTCCAAGTAGATCTCTCCTGATTCTGCTCCCTATTGTGTTGCTGTCCTATCTGATCTTGCACACCTGCAAATCAATCTGGTTCTGCACACCTGTGAACCTTGACCTTGCACACACATACACCTGCAGATCAATGATCTTACTTACCATGTAGATCTCTTAAAGTAGCCATGCTCCCCTGATGACCGAGATCCTACACCCCTGAAGAATCCTACTGACTCTCCAAAACCAGCACTCACACTTGGTACTGCTGTGGAACTAGGAGGAACACCCTTGCTCACCTCACACACAGAAGAATCAAACTTTGCTCAACTCAAACTAGAACAACTTTCAATACAATCCATGAGTCTATTATATAGATCTCATCCAAACAATAATTAGACATCCAATTACAATAATTAGATCCGCAGCTCTCAGTTTAAATTTGGCTCTCAACATGCAAACACATGGTTCGTTAGCTAACTGCCTGTAATAGACTCGCAGTCGAACTACACAGGTGGCCGCTATCGGTCTCTATCTCTCTGGGGGGTGCTGATGCCAACCGACTTTTGACCGACGTCGGTTGCCTTCCTGTCTTCTCCCTGCCGATGTCGGTTGGCCTGACCGACGCCGGCAACAGTAACACTCCGCAACCCTTCTGCAACCTCCTCACCTGTTTGCATCAGTGAAGCTTTTAGCTCCACTCCCTAACAATCTCCCACTTGGAGATAAACAGCTGCACTGTACTTGTACCTGTACCCCGTCTAATCTGTTTCCTGGCTTGTATCCCTCTTCAAGATCAATCCTGAAGACAACCCACCACACAACTTGTGGTGTACCTCCTGTCATCCGAGTACCCTGCCACATCTGAACCTACAATTCCATGTAGTGAAGTCCTGACCCTGAATAGCATGAATCCCTGCTACTGGTCTCTCTCATCTCTGAGAATCCACTTCTCTGAATTGGCTCCTAACTCTCTGACAATGCCCACTACTTGGGCAAACTCAGGTCTATACCAGACCTCATATGATTTCGAACACTACACTGTCCAGCCCTTAGTGTGCTCCGGCTCTGCATCCTGAACATCTCCAACACCTAATTCACATCAGCTCCCACTGCAGACAAAATCAACCTGTGATCTCCATGTCTCCCATGCCAAAGAATTTTGCTACTCCAAATTCTTCATAGCAAACCACTAAACTAATCTTATCCTTAGCTTAGCAAAACCCTGTATGTACAAACCTGCTAGCTAGCATGCCATCCACATACAGCAACAGAATGATGTCATGATTCATCATCCCCCTGGTAAGACAAACCACAGTAGTTACCCTGACATTGACTGAAGCCATGCTTCATCCTCCACCTGTCAAAACCTGTACCACTGTCCTGCAGCTTCCTCAAGACCATATGACTTGGTCTTTCATCTCACGTGTCCATTCTCTCTATTCTTCAACTAAGGAATCCATTTGTCTCTGTGCTTTCATACCAGCTGGCAACCCTACCAAATCTCTCGCTTGGTTCTGCATTCTATTTCTACCATGCTCCCACTATTTCCTAGATCCTTCCTGCTCTGCAGTAAGCAACTAGTATAAAGAAGAGGAACAATGAATTTGAGGCTTACTTACATCTTCATTCCTCCATATGGGCATTTGAGACTCTTTGACAACTTGCTGTCCACCCAAAATCTGTTACAGTGACCGACCTCGGCCACCACACAGTCTGCATCCGACCGACGTAGGTTTCATGCGCCTGTCCTAACTACCAACCCTGCCGATGTCGGTGTCCCCCTGCTGCCGACGTCGGTCCTCCTGACTGACGTCGGTCTTACCTACTACCGACGCTGATTTTTCTGCTGACGCCGGTACCTGTGTTTTCCTGTGAGTGATGACTTTTTATCCGTGAGCTCCTTTGAATCAATCCCCATGTCCAAACTGCTCTGCTCAGAAGTATCCAGCCTCATCCACTGGTCTCTGTCCGCCATCTCCTCCAAGAACACCAAGGCTTTCCAGTTCTTAATCTTGTCAAATATATCAGTCTTCTGCTTAAGAACATGCATCTCCTTCCTACTCATGTGACCAAACCTACAAAGCCACGTCTCTGCAACAAAAGAAGAATCAATAATATAAACAAGTAGATAAAGAGTACTTATTTTCTTACCACCAGCTAATTCAAGTGTATCTGCTGTGAGAGTTCTTGTACATATCTCATCACCCAACTCTTCTGAAGAAATTAGCCACATCTCCAAACCTGGGACCTGCATGACCTCCTTCAACACCCATGTGTTGGCCGCCTGCAATTTCAGCTTCACTTCCCCTTTGCCAATTCTTTGGCAAGGCTCACCAGCTCCTCTACCTGGGGCTGCATGGAAAGAGGCAACCGAATCTATTAACCAAGATTCAACTTTATCCAAGAAACCTCCCAGAGCATCCTGTGCCACATCACCTGCAACATCTGCTTCTTCAGTTTCTTCATTCTGATCTGCTACCAACCAACAATCTTCTTCTACTGGCTCTTTCTTTCCATAGGACCGTAAGTGACCATCTGTGCTTTTCAACTCCTCAATTCTTAGCTTACTTTGATCTTCCATTGCTCTACTCTCACTCAATCAGAGACCCCTGAGAGTGACCTGTAACCAAACACAAAACCGCTTCTTGCAACCTTAGCTCTGATACCACTTGTTGGGATATGAATAACTGGAAGCACACAATTGATTACCAAGCAACTTAATATGCGGAAATAACCAGAATACTCAAGTATCTAGAATTCAGAAATAACACAGAATATGAGAGACAATACACAACTTGTATTAAAACTCTTTCAGAAAGAAATACAATAAAGAAGGCTGTCACAGTTCTTCTTCCTTACACACCTCTATGGCTCCCACACCTCTAGGACATAAATAGTAAATCTTCCCTCAAAGCTCTCTCTCTTAGGTCCCAACACCCAACTCAAACACAGAGTTGGTGTTCACCTCCAACTAGCCAGTATCCACTACTGCCAGTTCTCCAGTGCTCCACGCACACCACAAGTGCTCCACACACTCCACAAGTACTCAATGTACTTCAAGTAGATCTCCCCTGAACCTGCAACAACCTGCACCTCAATTTGATCTTACTTATGGAAGAAACTACCTTGCCTTCCTCTTTGCTCTATCTGAGTACACACTATACTCCAAGTAGATCTCTCCTGATTCTGCTCCCTGTTGTGTTGTTGTCTTATTGGATCTTGCACACCTGTAAACCTGCAGATCAATGATATTACTTACCATGTAGATCTCCTAAAGTAGCCATGCTCACCTGATGACCGAGATCCTACACCCCTGAAGAATCTTGTTGACTCTCCAAAACCAACACCCACACTTGGTACTGTTGTGGAACTAGGAGGAACACCATTGCTCACCTCACACACAGAAGAAGCAAACTTTGCTCAACTCAAACTAGAACAACTTTCAATACAATCCATGAGTCTATTATATAGATCTCATCCAAATAATAATTAGACATCCAATTACAATAATTAGATCCGCAGCTCTCAGTCTAAAATTGGCTCTCAACATGCAAACACATGGTTCGTTAGCTAACTGCCTGTAATATACTCACAGTCAAACTACACAGGTGACCGATGTCGGTCCCTATCTGCCTGGGGGGTGCCGACGCCGGCCAACTTCTGATCGACGTCGGTTGCCTTCTTGTCTCCTCCTTGTCGACGTCGGTTGGCCTGATCGACGCCGGCGACAGTAACACTCCGCAACCCTTCTGCAACCTCCTCACCTGTTTGCATCAGTGAAGCTTTTAGCTCCACAAACTAACAAGTAATCCCTCCATTATCATCTCATTTAGACATTAATAAAAATTTCATAATTCTTAAAGAATTTTATATTCCTTACCACCTACCTTGACCTACCCCCATTAACACTCCTACAAATCACATTATTAATCTAAATCTAATATTCATTTACTATCATAATGATCTATAGAATCCTCTAATCCACCTTGAGCCCTCACCACCTTCTCGAGAATCCTCCACGGAATTTTTAATTCCATAATCCAACTACCCAATTTTGATACTAATTCTTATCCATTGATCTCCATGTTCCATGGCATAAATATAACCCTCCATTCCTCCCAAGTGGATTTATATATTGAGAACTACACTCTCATGTAAAACATCTTATTGCACAATATTTGAGATCCAATTTGAGTAGTCGATGGGATGAATGAAGCCTGTACCCATGAATTTTTGTATCTCTTCCTTCACTAGGAGTTCCACCTTAGGATGCATATTGTGAAGCCTCTATTTGATAGGCTTGGAATCTGTATGGATGGAAATATGATGTACGACCAAAGAAAGATCCAAGCCTTGCATATTTGCATAAGACTAAGAGAAGATGTCATGAATTCCTTGAGAAGTTATATTAGGATCTCTCATTCTTCAGGGGTGAGGGTGGCCCCAAGATACATCATCCTTCAGTTGTATTCCATTCTAATGTTGAAATTAATGGTTTGTTTGACTAATGATGGAGATTGATCTTGCATGTATGTTGGGATAGGAGGACATTGATATTCTTCTAGCTTTTGCATGATGTCTGAAAACTCTGTAAGTAAATAATTAAACACTTATTCTTCAGGATTAAGAGAGTCATTATCATGATTTGGGGGTTCTCATATGCTTTAATGCCATGCTTAGGGGAAAAGCATAATTACCCATCCATTGGTGCCTCAAAGAGGTTTTCACCAACATACACATCTTTATTTTTATTTTTTATTTTTTTGATATCTTTGATTTTTATTTTCTTTTGATTTTTCTTGACTGGGGAATTCTACATGTTATCCAAAGTATGCATGTGTCTAGGTTGATATTAATCCCCATTTTCTAGTCACTAGTTGGTAGGTGCTCCTAAAGTCCCATGAACTTGTTTATTAATTCGTCATTCTGATATAGGTCAAAATAAGGTTCCTCTTGCTTATCATAGTCAATAACATCAGTAACAGAGGTCAAAGTTGATGGTAAGGATGAATGTGTCAGTGAAAAGGTTGGTGGAAACATGATCCATGTAAAAGCTATGAACGGGTCCCATTTCAATATCATCACTGGACAAGGATTCCTCAGAAGCTAAGTATCATAAATGACATCATATGGGTCACCACTTGGTGGTTTATATCCTAGGTTGTGATATAGTCAATGATATTTGACTGGTATGGGTTCCAAAATACCTTGTTCATGCATTCCCAATCATTTGCCCTGATATTTCATGTTCTCACACATTCTATTTGCTTTAGGATATTCTTGATGCTAAAAATAGGATGCAAGATCATCATCTGATAACCAAGATTCATATGATATTTCCATTTTTTTGGTATGATACGAGCCCAAATTTTGCAAAGATTGTCCTATCTAACTAATGGGATGTTGCTTTGACTTCTTTCTTGGTGCATTTTCCATAACTATGTGGTGATACAGGGATCTTGCCAACATTAAAGGTATGATAGTCATATTTGTTGCATCCCTTGTTAATGATTTTAATGTGGGAGACAACAAGTGCATTTATGGATGTAGATGAGAGGTCATCTGGATGGATATAATATTTGGATTTATCTTTTACAAGAGAAGTGACTTTAGTGATAGAATAGTAGACATCATCATGATATTATCCCTCCAACATTTTACATTATTGGTTGGGTTTTGGATCGCCAAGGATAATGACTTCCATTCTATAATGAGGAAATTTGAGACACTGATGGAGAGTGGATGGAATATCTTGCATTTCAAGAATCCAAGGTCATCCCAAAAGAATGTTGTAGGGTAGCTTAAAGTCTACCATGTGAATTAGTATTTGATGAGTGACTAGACCCACCATGATATAAAGATAGATTGTCCTTGGTAATTGACTCTTGATATCATTGTAAGCCTTGATACTAATGATTTGAGATGCTAATGTGGACTCCAGATATCTCAAAATTATGATTAAATTTATATTACTCAAATATACACCAAAGCCATCATCTACAAGTACTCATTTAATTTTATGATTGGAAATAAATACCTTGATATACAAGGGGTTATTATGAATTGGACCAATCAAAGGCATGTCATGTTGGTAAAAGGTGAGCTGTTGGGCAGGTGAGAGATGGCCAATGAACACTTGGAACTAACTAGGATCAATATCCATGGGAACTCTTTATTTCTATAGGGTCTTATAGAGTATGTCTCAGTGGATGAAAGATGATTTGAGAAGATCTATTATAGAGATATGAGTAGGGGTTTTCTCAAGTTTCTAGATGAGATCATATTCTCCCTTATGAGTAGTCAAAGGAGGTCATTAGACATTGAATTTTTGAGGTGCATTTTGGACATGAATTTTAGGAGGTGCCCATAAAATATTAATCTTACCACATCGTGTAATAATGGCACACACATAGGATTGACCCTTAATAATGGGACGTTCAGAGGTTCATGCACATTCAAATGTTCTAGCCTTGATTTTGATGATGGGATGACTTTGGATGGGGGGAAATTCAAGATACTTGGCCCTTATTTTAATGGTGACCACTCGATGTTTGTTTTGATTAACATGATAAAAAATGGAGTCATAGTTGTAAGGGGTTCTCCTATAATCAACATGATTGGTGTGGGAGGTTTGAACTAGGTCCTAATGTGATTTTTTTATTGTGTTTGAGAAACAAATCCTAATATATACCAAGTTCTTGTCTTGGAAGAAGGCACCTCCTCTTCAACTTTGATTTTTCCTCAATCAATCAGGTCCTAAATATAATTTCGAAGTTGTATGCACCTTTTGGTGGAGTGGCCCTTGACTCTATGAAAGTCACAATATTCATCTTATCAATAACATGCGAGCTTAAGTTGATTTTCATTGAAGGGATTGATTTCTAGAAACATAATCATATTAAAAACTAAGAGTTTATAGAAGGCACTCTCTATTGGCTCAACAAGAGGTTTATATTTTCTTTTGTTAAGATTTTTTTTGGCTTTGTTCTTCGCAAAGTGATGCTTGATGTATTCTATGCTTTATGAGGATTGCAACTCTTAATGGTTTGGGTATTCTGAGAACCTATAACTCCATCACCAACCATATTTTTTTCTTATTGAAGAACTTCAGCTTTTATGATGAAGTGGATTGATTTTGATTATCTTTGGAAAATATCTTGATTAAGCCTTTAGCAATGAGAGATTTTTAAAATTGTGTTCTTTTTTCAATGATCTCATAAGAAGTATTTGCATAATGGAGTTGTAATTGAAAATCCAATTCTCTATTTAGGTTGGCATTGAACATAGTAGCAAGCTATTTTTAAGGGATCATACATGGAAATATGTTGGTGAGACTACCCCATCTTTGCAATAATTACAAAAAATATTTCTCCATTGTGTTGTTTGGTGTTATATAGATCCAACACGGTAATATCATGTTTTACATTGTAGGAGAAGTGCTTAATGGATTTATAGGATAAGTCTGTGAATGATGTTACTAATCCCTTTGGTAAGTGCATGAACCTTTCAAGTGTTGGTCCTAAAATAATTTTAGGGAATAACCTAAGTAGACAAGCATCACTATAGGCCACCTCTTGATAGTACATGAAGAATTATTTGATGTGATCTATTGGATCTCCCTTTTCCTTGTATTTTTAAAATTTTGGTGGTTTGAAGTGTAGAAGGAAAGGGATGCATAAGATGTCCTTATCAAACAGATAGGGGAATATATACTAAAATTTATAATTCTTGTTATGTGAACCAGTTTGAATCCCTTTAAGAACATCCTTCATTACTTCCCATTCCTACACAAATGAAAGGTCAGGAGGAGTGGAAGATGATGAAAGGTGATTGGGTTTCACTTGATCTTTGACAGGTTCATGTGTTTTGGATGATTAATTATGATGTAAAGGTTTTATAACATTAAGACCTATTTGGGAGGCTAGAGACACCACTTGTTGAGTTATTTGATTTAATTGATTAAGCATAGCTTGCTTGCAGTTCTATTTCATTTGGTCATCCAAGTTGGACTTCCTTTTGTCAATTTTGACATGATTGATATTTACAAACTCCATATGGGGTTCCTATTCTTCAAATGGACACAAATATTAATGGCATCAAGATGAAAAAAAGGAAACTAAAAATTGTCATATCATATCTCGTTTTAGGCGATTATAGTAAAATATAGTAAATCTCCGATTCTAGCATTCTTCCAATATTTTCCCAAAAAAGAGTAGAGATAGATTCTATTTTGTTAATGATGTAATAAAAAATAAAGATCAATAAGACATGAACACCTAATTTATTAGGATAGTGATTAAAATTAGGAGATTGGTTGAGGATATTATAATATAAATATCACCTCCAAACTCTAGAACAATAAGTTAATCCAGGATAGAGTTTAGATTAAGTTTTTTTTTTTTGAAGTTTTTTATAAATAATTTGTTGATCTATGAGAATTTGAATTTGAAGCATTTAAGTGTTTCCACAATCTCTTATTGACTGTTCTCAGCCTATTCCAATGGAGGAGTAAGGGCCCACTTAGCCTAAGGAAGACGGACAACTTTGTTGGTATTTAAAAATTAGACTCATTTACATTCTGTTTTATTCTAAACATTTCCTTTATTCTTAAAATAATTTCTCATTATATAACCTATAGGTGTTTGATGTGTAAAGATTTATAATGACAATTACATTACCTAATTTCATTTCTCAAAATTCTAATTGATGCTTTAATTTCATTTCTTTGTTTTTATTACTTTTAAAAAATTTGATTTGAGCTTGACATTTAACATATATTTTATTATAATCATTAGATTCATTTAGTCTAAATTCATTCAATAAAATAGATTTGATTTAAATCAATCATTTAGAATAAGTTTGATTTGATATCAACAACTTGAAATCGATTGGATTTTTTTGATAGGTCAAAAAATGACAAAGCCCGACTATTATAATATTTCAAATAACCTTGATAAATCAAGAAAATACATCAAAAAGATATTGTAGCTAGTATTTCTTATGAACATAGAATAGGAAAAGAAATAGAACTGGACAAAATAGGAACTAAGCATTTTTAGAATTGGAAACCACCATAGTTGGGCCTTCATTGTGACCTTCCTCCTCGATGAGCAAAGTAGCCAAAGATTGCAAAATTTGAGATTCATTTTTATTACCTAAGATGCCTAACTTGTCACATATTGCATTCATATTTTGATTTTGAGTGATGTTTTCAAGAGCCAACACTTTTAGCATGATCCATAATTGATGAAGCCTGATATCATCACAACTCCAAATTACTCTACATCCTTGTGAATCACCAATGAGTTGTTGGCACTAAACATGATAGTTTGGATGCCAATGAGTTGTGCTACTTTGAGATTATCCAACCTGGGAATGAATTGCCTAAGGTCTTTCATAGCTTGAATGATAGATTCAACTAAAGTGAACAAAGCTATTCCACCCATCCTTACTGATAATTGTGTGTTAAGAAGATTGGTAGCCATCCAATATAGGAGCTTCTTATCCTTCAATCCATCCACTAGAGCACGCTACTAAAATTTCATAGCTTCTTTGGTAGTGATCCCTGTTTTCTTATCTAACAAGTTGATTGAATTCAATAGATGTTAATGTAGACACTAAAATAGTGTCAACCCCCTGCCCCCCCGCCCCTCGCCCCCCCCTTGGTCCCTTTCTAACTTTAACATACCTAACCAACACTTTATTAATTTAAAATACTTATTTTAAATTAATCATCCCCTTTAGACACCTCACCTTGGACACCTCGCCCTTAGACTATTCCTCACCCTATGACTCACCCCAAGACTAAGTCCTTCATATCTTAACTTTCTAAGATCAATTCCAACCTTCTAACTAACTCTCATGCCTATTAACCCTGTCTTTTGACCATTCTCCAACGGCAAATGAACTTGGCAGATGGAGAAATGGGCAAAGGGCTATTTTTAGCCCTTTTACCCATTCTTTAGTCGCCAATGTCGGTCAAGTGTCGATCGATGCCGGCGGAACTGCCGATGTCGGTTACTTAAACCAGGTTTCTAGCCTTGAGTTAGCCCTTGCCTCTTTGATAACGATGCACACACTTTTAGACTAAGCTTCAAAATTCTACTAACGCTCCCCTGGCCACAGAAACTCTACGCAAGTCATTCCAAATTGGATTGGAACATTGCTTGACGACTCGACATCACAAGCGTTCAAACACCTCTGGTTTTACATTTAACAGAGCTAAGTATTCTTCTGCCTTTCATTTCAGTAATTTAGAATACATTAGTAATTAGTTTCTAGTTACTACTTCTAAATACTATCAACCCGACCCGACCTGACTTCTTTCTGGAGAGGCTGAAAAGCCTTCCTCTTACCCTTACCCTTTTTGACAACCTGTTCTCTACTTGACTCCTTCCTTAGACCTTATTCGTCTCCTTGCAACCCTGCACAGACCTTTAAACCCACAGAGTCCCTCTGCCAACCACAGACTTTCTCTGAAACCCGTCCAAGGACCATTGCCCCTACCGACATCAGCAACTTAACCGACGTCAGCAACATTGACCAACTGACGCCGACAGAACTACCGACGTCGGCGACTGTGGAAGACTGATTGCAAGATTCAGGTACGCATTATCTATTTCTCTTTCTTTAAGTCTTTCATTATTTCTTTCCATTACGACATTCTTTTTATCAACTAGTGGACTGTCATCCTTCTAGGAAGTCTTTACACTTCCGGGACCGAGCATGTGCTTGGCAGTCCACCATATCTGTCTCTAACATTTTTTTGTTTAAGTCTTATTCTCTCTATAGGTGTCTTCCTCCACAGCCAAAGATGAGCTCCTTCAACGTCTGGATACGGTGCGCAACTTCATCTGGGTACGTACAAACCCCTGACCATTAATCTTTAGTTTCTTATTTCTTCTGAATATTAAATAGAAAAAATGAATAAAAACATTTTGGCACGCCCGGTGGGACCTTGGAATTTTCCTTGGGTTCATTTCTTCTAAAAAATCAAACTTTCATATAGTTGTATTAGGAAAAAGATTTCTTCTTGCATCCTTCCTCCTTCTATCTTTTTATTTCGAAAAGAAATTATAAGCACAAGTTAAAAAGACTATCTTTCTTTTTCTTCTTGTCATTTCTTTCTTGCATTTTAGAGTAGTGAAATTTATGCTCTTAACCTTTTCCTCACTTGTTTGCATCTAAACAAAACATTTCAATTTGGGTTAAAAATACTATTGCATTTCATTTCTTCTTGAATGCATATTTAGCCCTCTCACTTAGTAATAAAAAATGCATTATGAATAAAGCGTAGTGCACATATGTTACACAACCAGACCACTTTCAAATTAAACATTTTAAACATACCTGAGACAAGGCCCGACTAAGATTTCATCACCTAGCGGATACCTTACCCTTCCTGGTAATCCTACTTGGACTTCACTACCAAGGGGAGAACCCACTCTGTTCTCTGGCAGAGTATAAACTATAGGGGAAGTATATATTGGCTAAGTGACCCAGCTTGGCTCTGGGCTCGTGAAGTGAGGGGAGCAAGCTTCTAGCACCAGGCCACGTACGGAACCTAATACAAATTTTGAGCACCAAAACTTAACCCGAAACCAACCTTAGACTGTTTCTTTTAGTACCCATTCTAAAAGCCCAATTTCCAAACACATTCTTTTAAGACATAAGCCAACACGACTCTAAAATTTATTCTTAGGAATTTAACGTGTAAAGGTTGCTTGCCTTCATCTACTTTTCTATTTTTATCTGGTTTTTTGAGCTGGTAAGGACACATTAGTCTGAGCTACAAAAACAACTTAGAACTTTCTTCTTTCTTCCAAAAACTTTCAGTTTTCTGAGTTTCTGGAAATACACAGTAATCGACATCAGTTTTTCCATCGACGTCGGCAATTGATCTTCACCGACATCGGTTATCTGACCGACATCGGCAACTTACTTCATCGACATCAGTTTTTCTACCGACGTCGGTCACTATCAAAATTTTTTCTTCTCAAACAGCAAGCTAAAACCCTGACATTTTTGCTGTTAAAAATAAATTCTAATTTTCTGAGGCTGAAACATACAATTTTTAGAACCTGAATCTATTTTGCCTTGGATGGTTTTGACACGTAGTCAAACCAAAACTCTTGTTGACCACGCAAGGCAACAACCACTCCTGCCTTCGCCTTCTATATTAAGTCCCCAAATGGAGTATAATTCAGAAATTGAACGTACTCCTATCCAACCAACCCTAACTCAACCCCCTATTGTTCTTGAAGGGGACTAAGACTTTAAAAGGTTCCTTGACCTCAATGTCAAGGCTCTTTAGCACTATCTTGCGAGAAGTCAAATGCGAGATCCTTCAGGCAACCCAGTTTATGGGATGCCAACTTCCTTAGTTGAAACGACAATCATATCAACAGCCTCCATAACCCAACCCATGGTCACCCAGGCCATTGCCTCAACTAACAACCTAACCATGACCAATCTTCAAAGTGTGGCCTCTCCTTCTGTTTCTGGACCTACCTCCATTGGGGTTTCTGTACCCCCTCAACCACAAACCATTCAACAAAGTTTTACACCATTTCAGAATTTAATTGTCTTCATCCCACCTACTCTTGCACCCATAAATACAAGAGTGACTACTTATCCTTTGGCTAGTGTTGCCACCATCCAACCACCTTTGGCGACATCAAGTCAAGTTGTGCCTTCTAGCTTTATGACATAACCACCCTTGACTTCAACATCAGTCCCTATGACTAGTTACCAATATATTGTGACTATACAAGCGCAACCAACTATGTCATACGCTCCACCTAACACCTTCCAAATGCCTTACAACCTAGGAGGCGCCCCACCTGCAAATCCATCAACCGATCTAATCAAGATGTTGATGGATAAGATGTCTAATCTTGAGACATCCATTTCGGGTTCAAAAAATGTTTTCTCATATGAACAAATTTGTAATGAGCCTATTCATCCTTCGGTCCCAATCCGACCATATCCTAGTCAGTGGGAACTTCCCAAGTTTACTCGCTTTCAGAGTAAAGAGGACCCACAACAACATCTACGAGTGTTTAGACACGTTGGTTACCTTATAGCACATGATGATGCATTATTACTACGTACATTTTTCATGTCGCTTTCTGGTGCTGCCTTCGATTGGTATAGTTCTATTACCAGTCGCTCTCTATTTACCTTCACTCAACTAGCTCAACTATTTCTTGACCACTTTTCAATTAACATAACTAAAAAGGTCTCCATCACGGACTATATTCTATTAGACAATTCGACGATGAATCAATCACTGATTTCGTTGCCTGTTGGAGAGGCTTAATCAACCAACTCTCCTTTTCTTTACCTCAACCAGAGCTCATTGAGCTCTTCTATAGAACATGTGCTAAGCACATCTCATCTACTTTGCGGGTCCAAACATTCCGCACATTTGACGAAGCTTTCACCATGGCCAGAAAACTCGAACTTCGCGCTGTTGAAGAAGATAAAGTCAAATTGCGTAGTAAAAACTCCAACGCAAAATCAAATGACCCTTCCTCCAAATCTTCTTCTAATTCTAAATTCAAGGGATCAGCAAATGCTGTGGTACTTAGATCATCATCATCGACCACAACTAACCAATCCGAACCTTCCACATCTCAAAGCATTACACGACAATTCCAACAATGATACGTACAACGTCAATATACTCCAATAAGAGAATCATACGCGTCCGTGTTGGACAAACTAGTCAAACAGGGAGTCCTTAACCTCCCTCAAATTCAACCACCACCTCAATTTGATCCCTCGCATGCCATCTCTGCATGGTATAAAGAGAATGACTTCTGTAATTATCACCGTGTCAAAGGCCATGACACAGACAATTGTAAAACCCTCAAGAATGTCATTCAGGACATGTTAGATAAAGGTGATCTTGTCTTGGATAACCCAAATGCGCCACCTAACCAAAACATAAACATCTTTAGACAACCTTTCTCTAACCATCCCCCTAGTCAAAATAACATTCAGACCACAGTCGAAGACCCCTAAGAGCGTAATATACGCACGGTCGATATGGTTTGCCTTTCATCCCTAACCAACCTCTTCCACAAACTGAGAGGTTAGTCAACCTATCCCTCCACCACATGAAGAAGAGCCTTCTTCTCCTAATAGTCCTCCATCTACCCCTCTTATATTGGAGGACGCTTTAACTATACCAACGCCACTAGCCCCACCTTCATCCTTCCTACTACCAATAGAGGACCATACCTTTCTTGCTCTTCAACCACAAGTAGAAGGCATGATCATCCCTATGCTCTTTCCTCTTGAAGAACCCCATTCTCCAATTCCTTCTCCACCGAGAGAAGAACTTGTCTCTTCACCTACTTCAATCGAAGAGGATCCAGTAATGGCTCTCTCTTGCCTTTGGCTTGAGATTGCCGCATCTAACACATTCCCACTCTCACAACCACCCAAATCTTCTGAAAAACCAATTATAAAGCCTAGCACAACAACTTCTAAACCATTCTCTCAGCTGGCTGAAAACTTAGGATTTTTCCATTCAAGGAACTTAGAACATGAGGCATTATGGGAGCGACTCAAAGCTCCTTATCTTACACATCCCGTTTCATCTCGTACTATCGACCCTTCTGTGACAAAATCTCCAAGAGTCACCAACGAAGATTGGGCTTCTACGTCCAAATCTTTAGAAGCTCAACCATCCACATCTGAGCCTAAACCCTCACAAACTTCTACTATACCGAAACAGGTTAAATCCCTTGGTGTTCGCCCCATATCGAACCTCACTCACCCATAAGTGAAGGTCGGTTTGAATCTCGCCCCCCATAATAGCGGTCCTCATACTGTATTAAAGAAGGCTACTAAAATACGTCAGAGAACTCCCCCACCATCACCATTGCCCTCTATTTTGGGCCCTCATCCTTCTACCTTAATAGGAGTGCTCTCTACTCTAACACCTAACAAAAATAAGTTGCCTCCATTACTCCCTTTACCTACCAAAAACATACCTCCTCTAAAAAATTTGGCACCCCTCTCAAAAAAAGTATCGTCTACACGAGTGGCCTCACCACCAATCAAAAAGGTGGTACGGAAATCTCCCTCAACAACTCCAAAACAAAAGTCATCAACACCTAGTGCATCAACAAGCACAGACCCATTAGTGGGTTCATATGCTTTGATACTACGCCGACTTTTGCAAACTTCTAACATCACTCTTCCACCTATTAAACCATTTCAACCTCTCGGACCAAAATCGTCTTGGTTCGATGACACTAAAATCTACTTATATCATCGCTCACCTGGGCATGACACTGAAAATTGTTGTGCCCTCAAGGTTGTCATTCGCCATTACTTGGAAAAAGACACCCTTCTTGTTGAGGATACTGTCAACAAATCTTCAACACCGTCTAATGTCTCTCCAACCTCTCCACCTTCATCGAGATCCCATCATCAGACTATGGTCCCTTTACCTCCTTCGCCCCCTTTATTCGAGATTAACACCATCAATGTGGCCACTAGGTCACAAAATTTAAAGGATAAAGCAAAAGAGAAAGTTGCTATTCCTTGAGCCTACCCATTTGTCAAACCTGCTCAACCACTCAAACCCAAGATTTCTATCTTGGGTACATCCCAACCCATTTTTTTGGAGGCAATCCGTGATTCTATGGTAAAACTTCACCAAACTCTCGTGAAGATGACTTTATATGACCTCATTCAAAGCTCTCCACAACATTGTCAAGCTTTAATCAAAGCTTTATAGGTAGTGGAGGTCCAACTCGAGGACCCCCAACCACTAGCTGCCTTAGTCCAATCATTACCCACCGTCGCCTCTATTACCTTTAGTGATTCTGAAATTCCTACCTCCAACTTGGAAGATCAGGATGCTGCCCTTTTCATCACAGTCTACGTTGATTGAACTCGCGTTAAGCGAGTTATGATTGATGGAGGCGCCATCATCAATATCATTTCCACCCATGTATATGACCAATTAGCCCTCCCAAAGAATAGTATGTCAAAGACTGACGCAATTCTTTGATCTTTTAATGATTCCATCGCCACTACCATTGGCACCGTCGTCTTACATATTCGTGTTGGCCCATGAACAATCCTAGAACTCTTCTACATCATCGAAGGGGAGTTCCAATACAACATGTTATTAGGACGACCGTGGATCCGTGCCATGGCCTGTGTCCCTTCTACATTACACCCTTGTGTCAAATTTGAACACGAAGGTCAAGTCCATGTCATTTCCGCAGATCCCTCCCCTTTCAAGACATGCAACACAACTTATCGACCCAACGATGTTCTCATTTCTATAAAAATATCGACCCAAACACCACCTCCACCAGCGGAAGCTTCAACAAGTATGCAAATGGTGGTTACACCTACACCACCTCCTCAAGTGACAACAAAAGACCCTATGGAAGATACCTTCTAACATCTTTCACTTGGAGAGTATCATTTACTCACCTTGGACATGTTCCAGACTCCTCAAGAGTATGGACAACTTCATCACAATCCTAGCTATGACCATCATATCAGAATGGTCGTCCCTTATGGTCCTCCCAATCTTCAAATAAATCTCATCTATGGAGGGCTAGATTGAGCTCCCACTGATGGGAATTATCTTTCATCACCCCAACTATTTACGTCTGACTTCTATTTTTTTGGCAACCCAAACTTTGCTCATACCTATATTTATAGGTGTGCATGGAAGGGCTTTGGCTTTAGGCGCTATGAACAAGACTCCCACCAGCCCGTTGAACCACCAAATGACGAGGCCATAAAGAATGCCAAGAAGCGACATGGCCTAGGTTTTGAAGAACCTACTAAAACTTCTAAAAACCCTCGCCTCGAACCTATCATAGAACAATCACCTTCAAACTCACCTATTCCCCCATCTTCACCTATGGAGTCGGTGGTTTCCATCCCTCCTAGTTTTTTTTGCATAAACACCATTCGCTTGGAACCCCTAACCTATCAACTAGGTGGGGTATCCAGGTCTCTCCCTCTCATTTATCCAAACATGATAGACGATGAATTTGCTACCATCAACACTGTCTAATGCATAGACGATGATGCCATTGTCACCTACATGGGTGCAGACGACTCTTTCATTCAACGATCACTTCCTTTGGAAACACAAGTTATGTTAAATGAATCGACCATTGACATTAACCTTCCATCTTTCGATGTTCCTCACGTTTTAAAGATTTATCAATCTTTGGATGCCCAAGAGCAAATTGACTATACCAAATTCTTTTCAGACCATAGCAAAGCTTTTGCTTGGTCTTATAGTGATATGCCTGATATCGACCCTAACATCGTCATCCATAACATCATCACAAACCGCGAAGCTAAGCCTATTAGGCAAAAGCTTCGCAAGATGCATCTTCGAGTTGCACCCTTGTCAAAGAGGAGCTTCAGCGTCTTCTCTCCATCTCCTTTATCCAACCCATTGATTATCCACAATGGGTATCAAATATCCTCCCTGTCACCAAAGCAACTGGGGGGATCCAAATTTGTACTGACTATCGTGACCTTAATCTAGCTTGCCCAAAAGACGATTTTCCTCTACCCAACATCGACCAACTTGTTGATCTTATGGCTGGTCATGAGATGCTATCACTCATGGATGGGCTTTCAGGATATAACCAAATCCTGATTGTGCCAGAAGATCAACACAAAACTACCTTCATCACCCCATGGGGAAATTTTTGTTATATGGTCATGCCTTTTGGCCTAAAGAACGCAAGCGCCACATATCAACGCGCCATGACTTACATCTTTCACGATCTCCTCCACAAAATCATGGAGGACTATGTGGATGACCTACTAGGCAAATCTAAACTTCGTCGTGACCATTTAACCATCCTTAAAATAATCTTCACTCGCCTTCTACAATACAATGTTCGCCTTAACCCCAAGAAATGCGTCTTTGGGGTTCTCTCAGGGAAGCTTCTAGGTTTCATCGTTTCTCTTCGTGGCATCGAAGTAGATCCCGCTAAAATTTGAGCTATACTCGAGATGCCACCACCAACCAATCTAAAATAACTTCGCAGTCTGCAGGGGAAGCTTCAATCTATTCGTCGCTTCATCTCGCAGTTGTCTGACCGATATCAATCCTTTCATCACCTCCTCAAGAAGGACATCTCCTTTCATTGGGATAAGGATTGCCAAGAGGCTTTTGAAGCCCTTAAACGCTATCTTGTCTCTCCACCAGTCCTTATTCCACCAAAAGACGACCAACCCTTCTGCCTCTACATTTCAGCAACAAATCATTCTTTAGGTGCCATGATCGCGCACCGAGACGAACAACATCGTGAGCAAGCAGTTTATTATATAAGCCGAACGCTCATTGATTATGAAACTTGGTATACTCATATCAAAAAACTTTGTTTGGCATTAGTCTTTGCCGCTACCAAACTCTGTCATTATCTTCTCAATCACAAAACTTATGTCATCACCCACACTGACCCCCTCAAATACATGCATTCCAAGCCATACCAAAACCAACGTATGGCTCGTTGGCTCATGCTTCTTGCTGAGTTCGACTTGGAATTCATCCAACAAAAGTCTATAAAGGGGCAAACAATCGCTGACCAACTAGCGGATGCCCCTCTACCTGACAACCAACCTTCTCACAACGAATTCCCTGACGAATCCATCGCCACATTATCCACCGATGACATTTTCTATCAAATGAAAATGTTCTTTGATGGGTCTAAATGTCAACACGGTGGGGGTGCGGGGGTCATTCTCATCCCTCACAAGGGTGAGCCCATGCCCCTATCTTTCAAACTTGACTTTGAATGTACCAACAACATGGCTGAATATGAAGCCTTAATTTTGGGACTTCAAACCACCCTTTTCCTAGGCGTCAAGAGCATCAATATCTTCGACGACTCACAACTAGTCGTCAATCAAATCAACGGTTCATATCTTTGTAAAAATGAAGTTTTGCAAAGGTACAAACACCGTGTTGACACCCTGCTAGAATCTTTCGACCATTACCTCTTGCAAACTGTTCCTCGATCTATGAATAAGTTTGCTGATACTATGGCCTCTCTAGCCTCACATATTCCGTCCTCATCATCTTCCTTGAGAATTTATGTTACGGTACACCGTTTGGCATTACCTTCATATATCTCCACTAACATCAACCTCGTCAGTACCATTGACTCTAGTCCATAGGATGTTTGGTATAAACAACTTGTGGACTACTTAACTTATTCTATTATCCCTCCTGATCTCTCTAGTAATGTGCGACGGGATTTTATCAAAAGCACGACTCGATATACTATGCTAGGGGGTCTTCTCTATAAAAGAGGTTTCAATGGCCTCCTTCGATGTCTAACTTCCACTGAAACATCTCATGCCATCAAACAAGTCCACGACGGGATTTGTGGTGGACATTTCAGTGGTAACTCGGTTGCCAAGCGCATCCTTCGCCTGGGCTATTATTGGCCCACTCTTCACCAAGACTGCAGTGACTATGTTCGGCGTTGCATCAAATGCCAACAACATGCTAACTTACTTCACGTCCCTAGCCACGCTTTACAAGTCGCTAAAGATTTTTGGCCCTTTTCACAATGGGGCTTAGATCTAATCGGTGAGATTAACCCTCATTCATATCTCTGACATCAATCCATTATCACCGCAACCAAATACTTCACTAAATGGGTGGAAGCTATTCCTCTCATCTCCACTAAAGCCGACAAAATCGTTGACTTCATCAACACCCATATCATCTGTCGTTTCGGTGTACCCCACAAGATCATCACCGATAACGGTAAGTCATTCAAAAACAAAACTGTCTAAAAATTTTGTGACTCATTTGGCATCAAGCTCAGCTTCTTCTCGCCTTACTATCCACAAGCAAATGGGCAGGCCGAGGCTTCCAACAAAATCTTAACCAAAATTCTAATGAAAGTGGTCAACGATACTGGAAGGGATTGCACATTCACATTCTCTTCGCTTTGTGGGCCTACTGCACTAGCATCCGAACCCCTACAGGTGCTACACCTTTCTCTTTAGTGTATGGAACAGAGGCTGTCCTACCTCTTGAAGTACAAATACCTTCTTTACGTATCTCTTTGCATGACATACTTTCTAACGATGACTTTCGTCAAGATCAGTTAGCTCAACTTGAGTTACTTGACGAACGTTGTCTTGCTGCCCTTAACCATCTCCATATCTATCAAAATCGTATCAAACGTGCCTATAACAAAAATCTGAGAGAATGAGATTTCAAAATCGGAGACCTCGTCCTCAAAGAAAACCAACACGTGACCAATATGGAAAGAAGCAAATGAGGTAAGTTTGCTCCTAATTGGCTAGGACCTTATATCATAAGGCATAAGTATGGATCTGGGACTTATCATCTGTCTTCTCTTGAAGGCCGACCAGAACCTGAGCCCCTTAATGCCTTACATCTATGACCATTCTATTGTTAATCAAGTAATCACTCACTTGACATTTAACTTGAAGCTCGTCCCTTGAGCAACCCTCGTCATTCTCATTCCTATTTTTTTCGACCCTTTTTTCCCACCAACATTAGTTAACCCTTTTTGCATTAATGTTTTGTCTTAATAAAAAGGAGACTCCAAAACCTCTATAAGCTTGTCCATGACTAAAAATTCTGTCAAAAAACAAAACATAAAATTGGGATGCCTAAACAAATATACCAAGGTCATATAAACTATAAATGTAGACTGCTCCCTCGAAGGACAACTACATCATTGTTATAATTAATAGACTACTCCCTTGAAGGACAGCTACATCATTGCTATAATTAATAGACTGCTCCCTTGAAGGAAAGCTATTCAAAATCCATCCAAGCATACAAAATAAACTATAGACCATTCCCTCGAAGGATGGTTATGCTTAAATGTTGCTATAAACAGCACCCTCTCAGAAGCTTCTTGCATAAATCAGCTTCACATGACCACAAAGCAAAACATCTCCAAATAGACTCCCCGCATTGATCAATCTACAAGCTATAAAGTCATGGACTTGTCTATAGTTGTTTTTTGGGTCACCTATAAAAGGAGCAAAGTTATCCCTGCTAAACAAGGGTTATGCTATCTTCACATAATCACCTAATAACACCTATCACCCCAACATACTCAAGAGATTTTGAGCTCATTTAATGTCAAAGTAATTTGATTATTTCTCTAACACAACCAATGGTCAATGACGTAATGCATGAACGGGGCTTTTGTTTCCAAAAACCCCCTACCTATGCAATCATTATGGTCCTTGTCAATGAAAGAGCAATGCGCCTTTCACTTCTCCCCTGACTTTGTCACATGCCCATTTCACATTAGTTTCTGTGGAAAACAATACACATGGAAACTAAAAACCAAGGACATTTTATGTCAAGCATATATCATCACAAACATGAAATGTGCTGAAGCATAAATAAACTCATTTCATTTTTAGCATACATCCATCACTAATATGAAAAATTGTTAGGAATGAAAAAACCACAAACTTATGTTACAGCATACACCATCACACAAAAAGTTGTAACATAATCATTAACATCATCACATTAAGCATATATCATTAAAACATATGAGAAATGCTCAAAACAATAACATTTATGACATCCATAACACATCAATAATCCAAAAAAATCTCATATATATGTATGTGTACATCAATGTTTACAAAATATGTCCCTCTCTCTCAAAAAGTATATACATCTCGCATCAATGCCTCGCAGACCAGTATATACATAATGTCTTACTATAAAAACTCTTAAGGCTGTGGCTGTGGTGGTGGTGGTGGTCGTGATGACGCTGTATCGTCCCCACCCTCTGATCGTCGCTGTCTACGAGAACCCGAAGTAGTCGCACGTGACATCGATCTCTGACGGCTCTACTCAGCGCTCATCTCTGAGTATCGTTGTATCTAAGGAAACTGCCTAATGGCACCCTCATAATAAGCAATCTCATCCAAAGCAGTGTTGTACCTAGATATAGGTACAATCTGCGGTAGACCCATCAATCATGATGCCGTGCCTTGAACTGAACCCTGTGGCTATGGCTGAGCTGGCTGCTGAGATGCCGACTGTGGTGGCTGCTGTGGTGGTGGCTGAATAGGGCTCTGCCCTTCAAAAACCTACCCTGCTAATGCCTATCCCTGGGCTACGGCCAACTACCCCTACAATATGGTCACCTATCCTGTCAGAGCTGCCACTTATGCTATCAAAACTGTGACCTGCCCCTGAAACCCTGTCACCTGTCCCTACAAAACGGTGATCTGTGCTCGTGCTACATCCCTCTCCTAGATGGTAGCATCTCTCTCCTGCACAGCTGCATCCCTCTCTCTGCACACTACCTGTAGATCGAGCGGTGGTCCTCTCTGCACACCTGCGTACTGCCCTGCCCACCAAGCCGAATAGGCCTCTGTACACCCTGGATCTACTACACCAGGTCCTGCAGGTAGCTCCTCAAAATATGGCTGCTCTGTCTCCTCTGGCAATGTGAGTGGCACCTCAATATCATCTCGCCTATATACCGGAAAGGCGGGAGGCACATCCTGTAATAGCCTATACTGGCGCTGTACTCTCTCTGCTAAAATTCTCTCGAGCTCGCTGACTCGCCTGCCCCTAACCCATCTTAGACTCTGGACCCCAACCAGCTGCTCTGCCTGGTCTCTGAATGCTAGATATGTCAGGTATGGTCTCCAGATGATATCTGTAGGGATCAAGGCCTCCAGTACCCCCTGTAGTAATCAATGTCTCACACGACACCATCCATGTGAGTCTGCGCCATGACCTCCTGCCATCACCTAAATTTGACTCTGAATCCAGCCTGAATAGCTACTGGAAGGCCGAGAGGTCATGTGATGATGATGTGCTCGTATGCCCAACAGTGCAGAAGGTGGCCTACACAAAAGTTGTATCGCCACCGCCGGCTGATCCCCCATAACTCTCTGTACAGCTGCGCCAAAAATACTGGAGGCCATGCAAACACTGTCTGCCCCTCCATCATATCAACCAAAACCCCAATCATAGCGATCGATAATCTCCCTCCCTCTGCATTCAAGAGTGCGTACACAGTGATGCCAATCATCATCAGGATGGCTAATTGATGCTCATCCTTGTCAGTTGCATATACTGGCTCATACGCATAACTCGTTGAGTGGTAAGTCGCCTCAGCAGCATGCTCACCAAACAACGTCACCATATGAATATTATGCGCCTCTCTCGAGCATGCATATAAGTCTGATCCATGTACTGGTAGCCACAAAATTTGGTACACATCCTCTACTGTCACTATCAGCTCTCCTGTCGGCAGATGAAAGGTGTTGGTGGTATGATCCCACCGCTCAATCAACGCCACCATAAGGCTAACATCTCTCGCCACTCAGCAGTAGCACTACAGCCCGCCCAGTCCTACGGTAGTCATGTGCATCCACTCCTCACCGGTAATGTCTCGATGCATATGCATCAACAATGTCGAGAGATGATCCCGCAGCATCAGTGTTGGCCTCGCCTGCATCCAACCAACACACACAAAACCCACGTTAACAAATGACTACCAACCTCTATGACCACTCTTCCCTTTTGAGAGAACTACATTAGCCTGAGGCCCTTAAAGACCGAGGCTATGTAGGCATCACTCAGTTGACATGGGGTCTCCTGAGGTTAGCTCGGTCATTCGCCCATCCATCTACCTAAGGGACCCACTAATTAAACCTACATGTCCATCATTATATCGAGAAGGCCTCGACATGACTTAGGCCCTCCAAATTCTCATTTTCAACATTTTTATAAGTCTTAGACACATTTACAACAACTGACATCGGTTAATGTGTCGATGTCAGCACTTAACTAATCAATGTCAGCATTTACCTAACTAACGTCGGCAGCTAAGTGACTGATGTCGGTGGACCCGCCGGCGTCGGCGACTGGTTCGGCCCTAGGGTCGAACGGGGTGAGCCCTAAAAATTAGGGCTTCCCCATTTTAACCCTAAATCACCCCCAAACCCTCCTAAAAACTTCCTAACCTACCCTATTTAGCCTACCCACCCTTCTAACTACCCCTTCCCCCCAATCTAAAGCTAAAAACACAAAAAAATCAAAAAATAAATCAAATTCAAAAACAATCCAAAAAACTCAAATTAAACCTCCTACCTCATCTCTTTGCCACCACCGTGGTGGTATGATTGGTGCCGCTGGTGTTGGTCCTCCCACGGAGCCTCCTCCGCCTTCCGCCATCTCCTCTATCTCGTCTACTCAACTAACTCCCTGATGGCCCACAACTAGCTCTTCAACTTCTAATAACACTCAATCTCACTCTCCTTCACAACCAATAACAATCTACCACCTCACACTGATGCACCGGTCACCTAGACGTCTCAATCACTCAAATGCTCCAGAGCTCACTTTTTCACTTTGTCACAAATCACAAATGACTTTTGGTGGGCTGCCAATCCGGTTTTGTCGGGTTTGGCAGGCCGCTGACTTCGGCAAGACCGTGCCCTAGGCTGCCAACGTCAGCCAATTTCTACCGACGTCGACAGCTTATTACGACTGACATTGGTTTTATAACCGACGTCGATGGCCTTAAAACTTCAATCTTCTTCAAAATGCCCAAAATCATGCCCACAACAACCAATTCTAAACACTAGAAGTCATTTTAGCCTCCTCATGGGGCACATTGGAGCTAATATACGTCTCCCTACCCAACCACAAACAAATTGAGATCACTTATATCTCACCCAAACTCGACACACGACCTTGGAGATCACGACTATCTCCTCAGACCACGACCACTTTTGAGACAACTACGCTTTAGTTGTTTTGATTGCATATGCTACCTCGCGAATAGTTAGCAAAATTGTTTATGACCCTCACACCTATTGACGGATCGCCCTCCAGTTGATCCCTAGTATTTGTGACATTTTCGTGTTTTCCAGGAGCACTTCCTAAGCCTAGGATACTTGGAACACGACGACCATTGGAACTACAGCTTTGATCGTTTAACCCAATCAGCTATGACTAAAAGCTGGGGACCGGTTACTTTGATTTTAGCACTCCTCGACCTTGACCATGACAATTTGACCTACCTATCCCGTGAAGTGGTGTACGTGCAATCAACTATTGTAGCGTTCACACTCAAATCTCACCTTATCCATCTATCGCCTATCAAATCGGCACCCGATCTCAGCTTCTCTTCCCTCGAATCCTGCTTTGAGGGGGGATACCTCATCCCATAACTCGGGCAACTTACTCTTGTTTTTGGCTTACAGTTCGTCAAGACAAACTACAAGACAAAAAGGGGCAAATATAGACACTAAAATAGTGTCAACCCCCCTTGGTCCCTTTCTAACTTTAACATGCCTAACCAACACTTTATTAATTTAAAATACTTATTTTAAATTAATCATCCCCTTTAGACACCTCACTTTGGACACCTCGCACTTAGACTATTCCTCACCCTATGACTCACCCCAAGACTAAGTCCTTCATATCTTAACTTTCTAAGACCAATTCCAACCTTCTAACTAACTCTCGTGCCTATTAACCCCGTCTTTTGACCGTTCTCCAACGATAAATGCACTTGGCAGATGGAGAAATGGGCAAAGGGCTATTTTTAGCCCTTTTACCCATTCTTTAGTCGCCAACATCGGTCAAGTGTCGATAGACGTCGGCGGAACCGCCGACGTCGGTTACTTAAACTAGGTTTCTAGCCTTGAGTTAGCCCCTACATCTTTGATAACGACGCGCACGCCTTGAGACTAAACTTTAGAATTCTACTAACGCTCCCCTGGCTACAGAAATCTATGCAAGTCATTCCGGATTGGATTAGAACATTGCTTGAGGACTCGACATTAGCCACAACAGGTACAAGCGTTCAAACACCTCTGGTTCTACATTTAATAGAGCTAAGTATTCTTCTGCCTTTCATTTCAGTAATTTAGAATACATTAGTAATTAGTTTCTAGTTACTACTTCTAAATACTATCAACCCGACCCGACCCGACTTTATTTCTTTCTAGAGAGGCTAAAAAGCCTTCCTCTTACCCTTACCCTTTTTGACAACCTGTTCTCTACTTGATTCCTTCCTTAGACCTTATTCATCTCCTTGCAACCCTGCACAGACCTTTAAACCCACAGAGTCCCTCTGCCAACCACAGACTTTCTCTGAAACCCGTCTAAGGACCATTGCCCCTACCGACATCGGCAGCTTAATCGACGTCAACAACATTGACCAACCGACACCGGCAGAACTACCGACATCGGTGGCTGTGGAAGACTGATTGCAGGATTCAGGTACGCATTATCTATTTCTCTTTCTTTAAGTCTTTCATTATTTCTTTCCATTACGACATTCTTTTTATCAACTAGTGGACTGTCATCCTTCCAGGAAGTCTTTACGCTTCCGGGACCGAGCATGTGCTTGGCAATCCACCATATCTATCTCTAACATTTTTATGTTTAAGTCTTATTCTCTCTACAGGTGTCTTCCTCCACAGCC
Organism: Torreya grandis; assembly: GCA_037957365.1. NCBI lineage: Eukaryota > Viridiplantae > Streptophyta > Pinopsida > Cupressales > Taxaceae > Torreya > Torreya grandis. The sequence continues at coordinate 2,032,135 of JARHVA010001641.1, forward strand.
AAAGAGGAGCTCCTTCAACGTCTGGATACGGTGCGCAGCTTCATTCGAGTACGTACAAACCCCTGACCATTAATCTTTAGTTTCTTATTTCTTCTGAATATTAAATAACAAAAACGAGTAGAAACAACTAAAGCTTCAAATCGTTTACCAGTCCAAAAAATAAGTGTTACATTGTCCAAAGAGTACTTATGGAGCATACTGGCATTCATTTCCTTCACATAACCGATTTGATTTAATTATAATTTTCCATAATTATTTATTTTAGTAGACCATAATTTTCAAATGATAAACTTCTTTTCCATATTGCATATAGCCTTTGACACCATCCCAAATTGAAATTATTAACCTAAGCGAAGAGGTTCAATGACCCTCATCATTTTTGGTGTTGTTTCCACGGATAATAGTGTAATTATGGAATGGTTGTTAAAAATTATTTTTGGTGATAAAATTAGTAGTAAGTTTTCATTATAAATTACATTTCCTTATTTTTTTCTAAAAACTAAAAAATTATCTCTAGTGACAACATATAATATTTTTCGTGCCAATTGGAGTAACTGGAACATGATAATGATTTTTTCATAAAATAATAGGTTTAAGATGATATTTAGTTAGAAATTATGATATGTATTTTGTATAGAATGTAAAAATAGAAATTTAAATGCATGAATAGGCAAACAAATCCTAAAGGAAGATTTGTCTGTCAAAATCCCTAAGCAACAAGCCATATGGAGCACAAACATACAAAATGGAATTGGGCAAGAAGAAAATTTAGGAGGATCACTAATATCATTACAGGAACCTTGGGATTCATCCCTAGAGATAACCACACATGTTCAAAGGAAGCAATCTAGAATTCAACAGATCATAAGACACAACATTGAGACTGAATCCCAATCAAGTAGTTTTCCAACTACTTTAGATGAATCTATAAAATCTCAAAAGATTTTTTATAATGTCTGTTGGGATAATATGGGAAGTAGAAATAGTAATATAAAAAATACATAGCTCTAGGTGCTACTCCAATAAGAACTTTCACTTATCCTATAACATTGAACCCAAATGAGGAAGCTCCTATGAAATTTATCTCTCCATCCATATTACCTACTTTAAGGGGCATCACCTCAAAAGACCCTAATAATTTTTTGTTTTAATTTAAAGTTATTTTGTAAAACATATGATTATAGAACTGATAACCAAAAAAGAACATTGTTTTCCCTCTACACTTAAAGATTCAACCATGTGATGGTTTATTGGTTTAAACTAGATTCGATATTCACATAGAATGAAATGGAATTTGTATTTATGGATAAATAGCTGATTATTTTAGAGTATGATATTGCAAATAATAACTATTTTGGATGAAAAAAGAGAGGATGAAAACATGGAAGACTATCTTGACCAATTTATCTTTGTCCATCGCTACTCAGGAAATGGGCTAGATGAGGAACTAACCAAATTTTTTTTGAGAGGAATATAAGATGAGTCTCAACAATCCATAAATATTATGGGGAAAGGGGATGTGAATAAATATATATTCTCAAATACTTCTAAACTTTGTAGAAACTACTCATGAAGTAGAACTGGGATTCGAAAACATAAAATAGGAAAAGGAAATAGTGAGATAAATCAGCTCATGGAGGAATTTTAAAATATTAAAATAGATAACTGGTGCATTTAAACACCAAACTAGACATGATCCAAGATAAATCCAAAACTAGTGAACCCTTAGCCATATATTTCAATGGGTGTAGGGATAAAAATCCACTTCGTGAGTGTCCTCTTTATAAAGTAGATGTTTTTGGTAATTGTGAGAAAAATCTTTCTTTAGATAAATGTGATTTAATCCCTACCATTAATATCTATATTAATAAAAGCAACCAATTTGAAGAGGAGCTTAAATATGTTGGACAAAAATAGGGGAAATTTTTTCCCTACAACAATTATTCAAATCAGTTTTCTCCAAGAGATTCTATAAATTGGTCTCCTAGTCAATGGATTATGCCATTTTCTACCACACAACCATCATGGCCCCCAAAAGAATGGACTAATCAATTATGTTCCAACCCACAATGGGATAATTAATATCAACATCAATGGATACCCAAAAAAACACAACAATAATGGATACCTAAACAAATTCAATGACCACAATAACAATGGATACCTCAACCAACATTCAATTAAAATTACAAGGACAAAGATGATTCCAAAACCAACATAAAGCCTTGTTTCCTATTCCTCCCAACATGCCTCAACAACCTTAAATGAACAATTCAACTGCAGTTACCTACTCAAACATGTGGTAAATCTAAATAATGTTACGTAGGTAGCTCCTATCTACAATGTAGATTAATAAGACATAGTCGATTTAAATGTCATATAATATGGCAATATTCAACTACATTTAGGAAAACCCCTATTAAAATATTCCTCTCCAACTATTATAGAGATACCCAATAAAGAGGAAAGATAAGTTTTTCCCATCGAACAACCAAGATAAGATGAATATCCAAATGAAAGTATTCCTCCTAATGTTCTACCATATATTCCATTTCCTGAATGACTCAAGAAGGAAACTTCTCTCTAGGAAACACCACATAGGGGTGAATATGAACTAATACAAGAGATTAACGCTTGAGAATTGAAGTTCCTTAATTACAAGACATAAAAGATGTTCCTAAAGTTTAACCAAGTTATTAAATAATTGTGAGTCAAAACATCAAGATAGAAGAAACAATACCCTAAGACCATTCATGTGGATGAAACGTTAGTTGACCTCTTGGCAGGAAAACTTCTTCAACTAAAGTATGGAGACCCAAGAAGTTTGGTATTGATAGTATTAATTATAAGAATAAATATACCTAATGTTTTGGTAGATTTAGGTGATACTATCAATGTTATGAAAATTGACACATTGAAAGCATTCTCTCTACTTGGTGTAAAATCAACAATCACTATGATAAAAATGGATAATCAATCAATTTTAAAACTTGAAGGTGTAATAGAAGATGTTTATGTTATAATGTAATCATAGGAATATCCTATAGATTTCACGATAATCCAACTAAGGACTCAAAAATGTGGATATCTATTAATCTTGGGAATAATTAGGATTTATATAGTAGTTAACTTCATAGATCGTAGGTCAGGAAATATGACAATTTAAAATAGACTTAATAAAAATAAAATTTCTTTATATCCACCCGCAAGACCTTCATTAGATTTGCCTAATCACGTATGGGTGGATGAACTAGACAAGATTGATGATGTGGAGAGTATTTCTTCCTTAGCAGTAATCACAATTAAAAGTCATGCCATTGAATTAGGAGAGGGATTAAAATACTATGAGGAATAAACTAATCATCAAACATCTATCCAACACAGTGTTGTCAATTGGGCACAAAACATTCTTTGACCTCTATTGAGAACATTTCATTGTCCTTTGGAAAAAGTTATCCCTCAAGGCAAATCCCTATTTAAGGATGTTACAACTTTTCACATGATACAACCTCATCATTTCAATTTGAACTCACTAATTAGTGAATACAATAAAGTTCGTTTAATTTATCTGGCCACTAAATAGATTGCAATTCAATCAGGAAATTTTTTGAATATAAATAACTAGTTGATAGATTAATAATAGTCAATAATATTTAACCTATTGCATGTACATCCAAATTAATTTTCATGGGAATACAATGACATGAAATAAATTCATCCTGGTAATTTTAATTATCATATCTATATGAAAAATGTAAGTCTAGTAAGAGAACCCCAATAAAGAATAAACCCTCCACTAAGAGATAGTTAAAAATAAAATTGAAAAAATGTTACAAGTAGGATTTATATATACAATTTACAATAGTTAGTGGGTCTCCCCATTAGTTATAGTACCTAAAAAAAAGGTTAAATGGATGATTTATGTAAATTATAGGGAACTTAACAAGGACACATGGAGGGACTATTTCTCTTTAGCATTCATTGATCAAGTCTTAGATAATATGGTAGTAAATAATTGTTTTCTTTGTTGGATGGATTTAGTGGGTATAACCAAATACAAGTAGCACCAGAAGACCAAGATAAGACCACTTTGACCTATTCGTTGGGAACATTTACGTATAGAGTCATACTTTTTGGATTATGTAACATTTATACACATAATATTTTTCACTTTACAATTTATTGACATTTTATCTTGCATCAACTTGTCAAGCATTGATCTCCCTAAGTGCATGCCTTAAAGGGTGCCCCAAGATAGGGATTGGGTAAGGCTCATGGTGATTTATGTTTCTATACTATCATGATTAAAACATTCCCACCATTAATATTGCCTCCTTAGATTTTCTTAGCATTTATATCTTCAATCTTGCCTTTGGTTAGTTGTGCTAGCTTCCCTCATGTCTTACAACATTGGCCTTGCTAATATAATCTATTTAGTGCATTTCTCTTTGTGAATTGTATCATCTAGTCTAATGTAGTTTTGAGTGTGTTTATTGTAATTCATATTGAATTAGCCTAGATAACATAGTATTGTGGTAGTTGAAACATTTTGACTATATCAGACATGTTGATGTCATCAACCAAGATTTTAGAAATGGTTTGGGGTATTAGAAAACTATACACAGGGGCCATATTTCATTCCAAAGTTATCATACACACTCTATTCACTGTAATTTTTCTTGCACCTCTAATCTAATTCATACTTGGAGAGTTTGTGGTATAGAATATTTATTTTGGGGTTCTTAGAGGTTCAATAGGAGGAGCCATTGAGGATTCCAAACTTAGGGAGTCTTAATCCTTTATCCAACCATTTGAAGTCTTCAACCCATAAATTATCTTGTAAATATCCACTTGAGTAAATGTAGATATTGATGCTCGAGGGGTCCACATCAAGGTAATTATTTATAACATTATGTTCTTTCTTTTATTACTTATTAAATTAGATGTTGCTTGTTTTTTAGTGAATGAAAGTGTGTGTATCCTTTTCTAGACTCTCTCTATCTTGAATAAGCTAGGGTAGATATAGGATTGTTTATATTTTCCATCTTCCACTTTATGTGTATAAACCACCATTTGGTTGACCATTTAACCATACCCCTTACACTCTTAGTTTAGTTTACATTGTTTACATATTTACTATCATTTATTTTACTTTCACATTTACAACCATAATTAGGATCTGTTACTTTCATCACTTAAAATCATAGAGGTCTAATACAAGCTATATCCTTGTGTCATAGGTGTAGGCTTTGAAACCCTTCCCTCTTGACACTTGTATTATAGGTAACCATATACTAGACACTCATTGGTCACTACCCAACATCTGAGTAGAGTAATCTCTATTTTATTGACCTCATGCAAGTCTATGTTGATCGAGATATGATAGGTGTAGATTTATCCTAGCCCATGCAAACATTTATGGTGAACCCACCATGAAATTTATCCCTCTAGTTGGATCAATTTCACCTCTTTATCCTTATATAAACTTATCAAAAACATTTAAATAAGCATACATGTTAAAAACCTAATTGTATCGATAGTCTTGATACCTTTATCTTTCTACCTTCTAATGTTATTAGCTATCCCAATACAATTATGTGTGTTTCTAACTGTATTAGCCTGGTCAATACAATATTTTTTCCTTAGCTAGCATTACCATCACCATTTTTATAAATTGAATCATCTTGTATGATATAGTTTGATATTCATATTTAATTTCTAACTATATCAACTAGGTTGATATCGTCAATTTCATTTAGCCAATATTTACCATGACCACCATTGATGATAATTCCTCATGGTGGAATTATTATATACCTTTCTTCATGTCTAAGGACCCCAATGATGATTCTACCCTTGAGGTTCGTCCTCTTTGTGATCCTGATGATCATTAGTACTGGGGTGGATATCCCAATAAGGATCCTAATTATAGTTGGAATAAAACTTATCCTTCCATTTCTATAGATCTTAATGATATCACCTATGACACTTATAACATTAAAAAAGACCTTGATGATCCTTACTACCGGGTATTGATCCCAATGCTTATCAACATTGTCTTCTAATTTATCATGATCCTTATTATCCCACCTTTTCCACTTCTCACATGGTTGAAAATAAATACCATGATTTTTCAATGTATGGTGATCTTGAAGAAAGTGATGACCCTAACATGATAACAGGGGTAATTTTAGTGGCTATTTATAAAAAATTAGATATAAGTATTTTTTTCCATTTTAAAAATGGATAATTGTGTGAAAACATACATTGGTCGAATAGCCCAAAATTTATACAATTTCTTATATTTGTGTTTCTAATCACCCTACCTATAAAATATACTTGAACCTATTTTGGGACATAGTTTCACCATAACTACTACACATGTGTGTTTTTTATTCACCCTAAAATTATAGGAGACATGCATTATTTATTTGGAATAACCAATTATAGTGGTATGTATATACATATGCATGTATATAAGAAAGACTTTTCAAAATTGTTTTTCTTTGACATGGATCACATTGGATATTTTGGGTTGTAGATTCAGAATTTCTTATGAAGAAGCATTGTGTTAGGGTTGGACATCAAGGTGGTTATTAGAATCAAGGATATTGTAATCAATCTCAAGGTGGCATGTTTAAATGAAATGGAGATTTAATTTTACTAAATTTAATATGGAGGGAATGCTCAGAACCAAGAGGGAAGTTATAATCAAGGTAGTGGATTCAACCAAGCTAAAGGGTATAATCAAGGTGAAGTAACATCAAAACATAGAAGAAGAGGTGGTATAGGGAAGGGTTGTCATCCCATAATTTTCTTTAATTTTGGTAAAGGCTACCATCATAAGGATTTCGCCAATTATCCTAGTTTTAAATTTTATTCACAAATTGTTTATGACTTAAACTCTTCAACATGGCAATTATAGCCTGCAAAAAGAAATCTATAACAAGCAAAGTGGTGCCTTATTTGAGATAAATTAGACCACCATAATGTTTAGAGTGAGTATGTATACATTGGTGAGGATTCAAACCCATGTCCAACAAAATACCCAAAATTGGTAGCACTTATAGTCTTGTTAGTAGTTTAACCTTTCCTTTATTCACTGGATAAAGAGAATTGAGCAATACTATTACAAATACAAAGGTTATTATTAATGTTATTGAGAATGAGAATGTAAAAATCATTTGAAATATCTGTATCCATATCTATTTACATATAACATCCTCCATTGGTTGATTAGATTATATAGGAGGCATATTACATTGAAAAATCATTTTCCATTTTTCTTATAATTGGTTTTAGAGTCATCTAATTAGGTTTTCAATAGTCAAAGCAATCACAATTTTCATATTATTAGTTTTAGACTCATTTAAATTTATACGTGGTGCATTCTCTACATTTCTAAAGGAGTTTTTGGATATCTGACACTTCTTTTCGTAGAGATGACACATGTTTCAATCATGTATTAGGTAATAAAAATAGTTTAACGAAAGATATAGATTGTATTGAAAAATTTGACGTCATTGAACATTTCATGTGTATTTTTGGGGATTTTTTGAGTCCATCACTTGAAATATCCTATCATTGCCCCTCACCATCACTATTCAACTCACCTTGAAGTTTCATGTTTTACAATAATGATCAAAAGTTTCATGTTTCATGTTTCCTCACTTTAGCAATATCTTATTGTATTCCCTCAATAATAGTATACCATTATTTCATTGCAATGACCATAAGATTACAATTTAAAATACATATATATTAGTTCTTATGCCACACTCTAGAGCACAAACTCTAATTTTACACATATAACTCAATGTTCTATTTGCATTCAAAATTCAAGGCTTTGTTGGGAGTAAAGTCACTATTCATGGCAAGTATTCACAACCATTATTCATGGTCATTATTCATGGTGATGTGGTATGGCCAATGGAGGATATTACATGTGGTACAGTTGATGTGAGAGAAGATGGGGTGCAATACTCCACTAAGGCACATGGAGTTGTCTTTAGTGATGGTGGATAGGTGTGATTGACATAAGTGGGTGTGTGGGGTGCAATTCTATGGAAGCTTCACTATCGTAGTGCTTGTCTAAAGACAAGAGATGATTTAGCATCATATGTCCTTAGTGGTTAAGTGGAAGACAAAGATAGGTTGTCACATGGAGGTGGTGTTATCTTTTTTATAAAGAAATCCATTATTTTTTGGACTTTGCATATGTGGTAGATACTAATTTACAGATCACTAGTGTATCCACTTAGAATGTGGCACCATGCTTCCTCTATCCTCTCTCTCTCTCTCTCTCTCTCTCTCTCTCTCTTAAATGCTATAAAATCATGACTTCTCCTTTGTATTTGGTATTCTTTTATCCTTACATTCTTGGAAGAAGAGAGGTGAATACTAGTTAAGTCTTTTTATGTAAGCTTGGTTGTAATCTTGGTTATAAGTTTAACATAGGTACATAGAAGATAAGAGGATGAGAGATAAGAAAAAGGTGTGACAAGGTGTTATCACAAGTTATTCTCCTTATTATTGATGGTAATAAAAGGTTGGAAAATTTTCTTTGGTAGATGTAGCCCATTGGGTGAACCACATTATATTGCTATCTCCTATGTTGTGCATGGTTGGATTTATTTTATGTAAGCTATTTATTTCCATTTCATAACTTATCTTGATTGAAATTTAGGGGATATTTCTATTATTGATTATCTTAACAAGTGGTATCAGAGCAAAGGTTTTGCTTGTTGATGTTTAAATTGATGGAAGCATAGGATCTGAGCTTGAGTGGTAGCTATGGCAGATGACAATAAATCAAGACCAAAGATAGAGAAATTCAATGGATAGAACTTTAGATTGCAGAAGATGCAAATGGAGGATTACCTATTTCAAAAGAGCCTCTACTTATCATTGGGAGGTAAAACCAAGAAGCCAATGACAATGACATATGAAGAGTGGGAGTTGTTGGATAGGAAAGCACTCAAAACTATCTGGCTATGCCTTGCATCTAATGTAGCATTCAACATATCTAAAGAAAATATTATGATCAGACTAGGGAAGTTATATGAAAACCCCCTACCTCAAATAAAATATTTTTGATGAAGAATTATTTAACATAAGAATGTTTGAAAATGGTTCAATGTAAAATCATTTAAATGAGTTTAACATGATTACTAGTTAGTAAAATTCTATGAATATTGAATTTAATGATGAAGTCAGGGCTCTTCTCATTCTGTGCTTCTTACCTGAGAGCTAGAAGAACTTGGTAATGGAGGTAAGCAATTCCATCTCCAAAAATGTTAAACTAAAGTTTGAAGATGCGTTGGGTGTGATCCTAAGTGAATAAATGCAAAGGAAAAACATAGGTGAAACATCCATGTCAGGGAATGCATTGATAATGGAGAATAGGGGGAGGAAAAAGAATAGAGGAAGAGGGAACCATGGAAAATCAAAGAAGGGTTCAAGATCTAAAACTTGAGGCAAGATGGAATGTTGACATTGTGGGAAGCTAGGACATGCAAAGAAAGACTATTGGATCCTACATGGAAAATCAATAAAGGAACAACAAAAATGTAATAAAGAAGAAAATTGAGTAGGTGATGTATTATAAGACACTCTTATTCTTTCTTTGGATAATATATCTGAATCTCGGGTTTAGATTCTAGTGCTTCTTTCCATGTTACTCCTCATAGACATTACTTCCAAGATTATGTTGAAGGGAATTATGGGCATGTTTACCTTGGTGATTATGAACCTTGAAACATTATTGGAAAAGGCATTGTTCAGGGAAAATTGAAAAATGGAAACACTTGGGTGCTTAAGGATGTTAGGCATGTTCCAATATTGAGGTGAAATCTAATCTTTGTAGGATAGTTAGGTAGTGACAGTTGTATGGTTGTATTTATAAGCAACTCATGTAAGGTTACCAAGAGTGTTTTGGTGGTTACAAAAGGTGAGAAAGTGGGTAATTTGTATCTATCCAAAATTAGTACTAATGCATCTTATGATTTAAATACTACAAGTACAAACATAACTTTGTGGCACTATAGGGGTATGTGCATGGAGTTAGGGGAAAATTTTGTGGATATTTCCCATAACGTGATCACATTATTTAATAACAAGATCACATTATTTAAATTATGGCTTGGTAATTACCGAGCCATAATGCATTATTAAATAATGTGATTGAATTATTTAAAAATAATAATGTGATCGCATTCCCTATGTCATAAAAAAATAAAAACCGAACCCAAACTCAAAATTTACTCATTTTACATTTGCATTCTATCTTTTCCCTCACTTTCCTCCAATATATGATCATGTTTTACCCTAGTGAGGCAAAACCTTGTAGTAATTCATCCCAAGAAGCTGCTAATTGATGATGCAACCACATATAAGAGTTAAGTGCTAAAAATTTATTCATTGTTTATTAATTTTTTGTTATTTTCATTATTTAATTGGTATTTTTTTATTTTGAACAACTTTTCCTACTAAATCTGATATTATTCTACCTAACCCTCCACTTAACCCTCTTGTTCCTCAGCCTAACCCTCATGTTAACCCTCTTAACCCTATTTTTCCTTAGTCTAACCCTCCTCCTAACCTTGCACCTAACCCTCTTCCTAACCCTCCCATAGTTCCATAAAATCCCCCAGGGAGTTAGGAGAGTCTAGTTGACCATATTGTGGAAAATAAAATTTAAATTTAAGAATTAATTAGGAGAATGAGGGATGCCACTTCCACCAACACTCATCGCACCTATCTGGCCAATTCCTTAGAGAGATTATTAGGTCAAATTGACTCTATAATGAGTCAAATTGATAGATACTCTTCATATCAGGATAATTGTAGGGCTTATTATGTTGACAAATTGTCATCACATGAGGTCAAGAACAAAGACATATCAAAATCCTCCATTTGTGCCTTATTCATTGACCCAATCACCAATACACCATTTCCAATAATTGCTAAACATTTTTCAATCCATCATTGCCAACACAATTTAATCACAGCCAATTTTTGGGACTGATGGTGGATGGTGTGTGATTATCCATCATGTAACAACCATGAGGCCCCATTGTATTTTTAAAGTAAACTCTATCATGAGTTTGTCCTCAATGAGATTCTAAACTATTTTTTTCAGTGAGTTTCAGGGCCCGAGGGAAAGGCTCTGTATATGATTGACCAGGTGCACATCATGCACTTAATTAGCCTTCAAAGATATGTATCCAAAATCCACTTGAATATGAGATCCCCTCTATAATTCATTAAGAATGAAGATTAACACTCTGCATACACTTAGTTTTCTCATTAATACACTCATTCAACATACAAGTAGGCTCTCACACACTGATGCTAGAGATACACAACCTAGTGTGCATACCCGACCCAACCCTTGTATATCTTGTGGAGCTATATGCACTGGACCTTTTGATGACAATGACACTAGTTGTTTAAAGGGCTTGGATAAAATACTTATGATTGATGAGTTTTTAGTATGCATATGTGGTGTGTAGACATCAACCACTACACAAATGTAGGTATAGTTTATATAAATGTCATGTTAAATTTAAGTTATAATTACAAATTTAATTTAAGTAACAATTAATTTACATAGAAATTGAATAATATACATGTCATTTTTTATGTCCTAGGAGGTGACAATGCCTTCATCATCACAATTGACATTTTCAACATTTGATTGATGTAACCATCGTTTACATTTTGGATTCAGTTGTTGGCCCGTCCACTACTACATCTGTCTTTGTTAGGATGACACATTTTACTTATATAGAGGTAAAATTTTAAGTTAATCTTATACTCTATGTACATTTATTCTATGTATATTTTCTTTGTAAGTTTAAGTTAAATTTATCTATCAAGGATCTCAAAATTCAAGTAAAATGCTATGAAATACACTCTTAGTTTAATAAAAGAGAAACAATTACCATATATATCTTTCATACTTTATATAAAATTAAGTGAGACCTTTTTTACATTCAGTTGATGGTTCAAGTAGGCACTCCTCTATCACTATGAGCCAAGATAGACATAGGAAATGTTACTTTAATGTCATCTTCACAGGCAATTATAGAGGTATATATTAATTTGTAATTTTGAATTGTAAAAATAGACTTGTTTTAATACTCTTATTACATATTTGGGGTAAATATAACTTATGTGAATGTATTGTGTATGCAGGGTTGTCCCACGACATCTGATAGTCCCAGTTAGATGATTAGTATGGCAAATTCTCATATTTCTTCCTTATTTCAAATGCCTATTCGAATAGTTGAGCCTTCCATTGACTCGTTAGAGCATCAAAAATAGATTTCACAAGACTAAAAACTTGAAGTAAGTGCATATTTTAATGATTTTTTATTCAAGTTTAAAACCTAACAAGTGGTTGAATGTATTTTATGTTAATTTTGTAATAATACTTGTATTTGAACAGGTTCAACTATAAGCGAGCTATGAGCATATGACCCACATTCAAACCTTGGAGCAATCCAAGACATTAGAGAGATCTCCATCTACCATTAGGGCATGCTAGGGAGAGTTTTCTTTGAGAAAGGAAAAGAGAGGGAGGTTATTTGATGATTAGGATGTCTTACATGAGATGTGCTTTTTTGTATGCATATATGGTAGTGTGCACATTTATGGCATTGCATATGTGTATTCACCTGACATTAGATACTATGTTGGTATATGTTATTATTTTTTGAATGCCTATCATGTCAATCTATGTATTATTGACATTGTACATGTACCTATATGATTTTTTTGGAGTTTTCATCTGGATTGTGTTGATCTATGTAATTTATATTCAGTTTTAATTTAAAATGTTATCGTATAGTGTTTTTTTTATCTTCCAAAGTATTATATATTAGATCTTGTATTTAATTTTGTACATAAATGAGGATTAAAAAATTGTTATTTTCATTGCTATAAATCTCTGATCTCCCATATTTTTTTAAATTAAAGTTTTTATTTGATTTTGTGTGTAGTAGAAATAACTGATGACACTCTTTTCTATTTTTCATTTATCATCACGCATTTACAAATTTTAAATTGATCATTAACATGAAATTTTATTTCACTTAAGGCTCATACCCAATCATGTAATCATTCATAAATCCCTGTAAATGTATCACTCTGATATATACCTACAAACATGATCTTTTGTCTTCACCTAGATCTAATGCCTTTTTGGATAGATTTTATTAAAACCAAGCCTACTTCTTGTATGCCTTCTATGATTATTTTTCCTTTATATTTTACCTCACCACTCGAGTAATCTCTATCAATACCTCTTCTGCACTCCACTCCTTTTGGTGAACATGTACATGGTTTACTTACTTCTTCCTCTTTGAAATTTTAGCTTTGCTAAAATTGCAAGATGAAATTATACCTAAAATTGACTATAATCTCTTTAGTCTGATAAAAGGAAACCTTAATGAATTGAAATAGAATATTCACTCATGAGACAATGATCAATCTTTGACCAAAACCCTTTATCATCCCCTAATACCGCCTAATTCATAATTTTATCTTCTATGTTTAAGAAGGCTATAAAATTCATATTCATATGCTATAAGATCATGAAATTCATTACAACCTCACGTATCCACTCTTTTTATCAACTTGATTCAAAATCCACTCTCAAACAATCTTCTTTTAAACTAGTCAATTACTCGTTAGGTCTGCTCTTAACTAGTCACCAATCTCTCAAATCTACTCTCCTTCCCTTGAACAATTTTTATTTAATAGACTTTGGATAGGTATTAGTAAAACTCAAGGATTTATTTAGGTTTTAAAACTTACAATAAATCAACCAATTATAGGTCTCTAAGATATTATGCTTTCATTCTCAAATTCTATCTTTTTAAGTTTCTAGGTCTCTATACCTAGTTGTTGCTCCAATATGTCAATTTCTCAAAATAGAGTTTTTAGCTCTTAAAAATTATATTTATATTATTTTTTTAGAAATTATAACATTTTCTAACCCTTAACCAAGTTTATATATAACTCAAATCAACTAAAAAATCATCCTACCTTATGCACAACTTTCTCAAAAATGGTCTTCTACTGGTGTACAGAAAAATAGTCCTCTGTACCTATAATTTCATAACTCTTGTCAACCCAATGTTACTTGGAATATTTTATAATATCCATTACCTATCTGATCACAAAGTTTTATACCTTATTGCTCAATTTTTTGAGTTTTAGAGGCATTTTTCTTATGAAACCCTTACTTCGGATTTACTCATAATTTCTGTAGGTTGAGAACTAATTATTGATAGTTCATAGAGCTCATTGGGATTTTATATGATCTAACACATGTATATTGGTCTTAAAAAACCTCTTAAAATATTCCAATACTAAAATTGAGTTCATATAACAATTTCCACATGTAAATAAGCCTCTAAAAATGACTGTAACAATAAAAATATAGAATTCTTGAGGATATAACTGAGATTTAAGATTCAAGTCAATATGAAAGGATTAGAATCATATTGTAAAAGGGTAATAAAAATGTAAAACATTCAATAAGACTTGTAAATATCTATTATGTTCAACAAGAAATAATTTACATAGTCCTTCTCCATTGAGATAGACCTACAACATATGCTCTAACCTCTTCAAAAATGATATTTTTTGTCCTTTTAAGATCTTTGGTTGGTCTTGTATAATTAATACTCATTAGGAGTGAGTATTATCACTTTTTTAGATTCTAAACAAATCTTATTAATTTACTAAACTTGCTCAAATTCTCTCTTACTCATTCAAATTAAACTTACTAAACTGACCTAGTTTATAGGTCTTAATAATTAACTATGACTATTGTCAATATACACTCTACAAGTATTTGGTGATGCTCCTACATCACCTTTACTATCATCTAACCTACCCATTTTGTCATTCACTAGTCTCACTCTCTCACTATACATTCCTTAGGCTTGGCTATGCCTAGATGCCTTCCTCTTATTTAATACTTTCAAGAACACTTCCTTTAGGTCTTATATCCACATATTCAACCTTCATTCAACCCTCTCAATATACTTTCAAAGGCCTCCACAGTCCTTTACACTTTATTTCACTTTTTACCTTCAAAAGATATCTAGCGTAATAGGCCTAATGCATGTTCTTGATACTGGTTCCTGACCCTTCAACACCTCACTCCTTTAACACCTTCAACACCTCACTCCTGACATAATTCCACTCCCCATTGAGGTCTGTAGACTCAAATCAATGCCCATTATTAGTTATATTTCTTTATAATCTTATTCCTTAAGGGTTTTAGGCCTCCTACAACTTATCTTTGACAATATCACAAACCTATTCTAGCCTCCAAATCACCTTGAACACTTAATATACACTTTCATGCAAAAGTGGGTGTGTGTGTGTGTGTGTGTGTGTGTGTGTGTGTGTGTGTGTGTGTGTGAGAGAGAGAGAGAGAGAGAGAGAGAGAGAGAGAGAGAGAGAGAGAGAGAGAGAGAGAGAGAGATGCATGGGGGTGTATGGTTTAGGAGAATAAGGGGAATTAGTATGAGTAATTAGATTAGGTATGAGGTTTAGGAAAGAGGGATATATGGATCAAGAATATGGAAAACTATGTGGAGGATTGAGTGGTTGCAGGCAGACATATGGGTAGTTTCACCCTCAAGTAAAGTGTTTGAGGAATAACAATCATGAAGATACAATTTAATATAGTCATATGGAAAGAGTTTCATTGAGTTTTTGGAATTAAATTTTTTTATAAGATATTTTAAACTAGAAAATTGAATATTCTACCCAAACATTCCTTGCATCATTCAAAAAAAAAATAATTTCTATTAAACCATACAAAGATTAACAATAAGTGCAAGTAGAAAATATTAGGTCCAAGTAAAGTATCAATATGTAAAGACCTCATCTTGACCAAAAAATGGCACTACCAATATGTTTGAGGGGGTGGATAACATCTAAGACCAGGTTCTTGGCCTCTCATCAGGGCCGATCGATAAACCCACCACCCATTTTGGCCTCAAGAACACCCTTCCCAAGAAAAGAAAATATAGTTTTGAAGTCTAAATTCGAACATGAATAAAATGAAACCTCTAAGTCATTTATAGGAAATGTTATATCCCTCTCTTGACTCTTTAATCCCTCTAATCACACCCTAAATCAATTAAGTAGAACCTTTGAGAACAATCTACTAGACAAGTAGTGATAAGTCCAAAAATGCAACTTTTTGGCATTTAATATGCAACTTCTTGAGTTCCAACTTCCATTTCTACCTCTAGGACCTCCACTTGATAATCTATGTGGAGAATCTATCAATTTTATCACATTTGGGTAGGAAACTTACACATGATCACACTGCCAAAATATTCAAATCCACCTAAAAGTGCATTTTCACTACTATTCAGGAGCACGAAAACACTGACAATAAATGTTGTCAAAGTTTAAGTTTTGGTTGCATAAATTTGATTTTGATACTTCCTGATAAAAAATTAGCACTTTCAACATGACTAGGGGTGATTAATGTCTAGAACCAAGTTCTTAGCCTCACATCAGGCCCTAATGACAAACTCACCACCCATTTTGGCCTCAAGAATGCCCTTCCCAATACAAGAAAAATGCAAATTTTTAGCCTAAGTTCAAACATGCATAAAATGAAACTTTTAAGTCATTTCTGTGAACCATCATATCCTTCCCCTATCTCTTTAATCTTTTTTATTACACCTTAGATCACTCCGGTGGAACATTCAAGAGCAATTTATTGGACAATTTGTAGTGACAGGTCCTAAAATGTATCTTTTTAGCATTAAATAGGTGACTTCTTGAGCTCCAATTGCCATTTATGCCTCTGGGACCTCTACTTGAGAATATATCACTTCAATCACATCTAGATAGGTAAATTACACATGATCACACTACCATGATGTTCAAATACACCCAAAAGTGCATTTTCTCTACCGTTCAAGAGCATGAAAACATTGATAATAAATGTTGTCAATGTTTAAGTTGTGGTTACATAACTCTAGTTCTGATGCTTCTGATTGAAAATTGGCACTACCAACACATCTAAAAGTATGGATAACATCTAATACTAGGTTCTTGGCCTCCCATTAGGCCTGATTGACAAACCCACCACCCATTATAGCCTCAAGAATGCCCTTCTCGATACAAGAAAAATATAGTTTTTTAGCCTAACTTAAAACATGCATATAAAAAAGTCTGTAAGTCATTTTTGAACCTTCATATCCCTCCCCTACCTCTTTAATACCTCTAATCTCACCCTAAAGCACTTGAGTGGAACCTTTGAGAGCAATATGCTGGATAAGTTATAGTTACAGGTCCTAAAATGAAAATTTTTGGCATTGAATAGACAACTTCTTGAGCTCCCACTGCGATTTCTACCTCTTGGTACCTCCACTTGATAATATATCACTTCAATACACTATTCATTTGAAGTGGGGATCCTACATTGGAAATCATGCAATGTCATGAAGATGCTAGTGAATTTAATGAGAGAGTGGCAACTTGAGAGTTAACAATTAGTTACATGCAGGTAAGAAGGAATAAATGTTGAATGAGGAGATAGTTAGACCATGATCTCCTAGGAAATATGATTTTAATAATGTCAAACATGCTACCCCTATGCCTTGAACAAGAAGATAGTCATTTTATGGAGTCAAAGAAGCATTGGAGGTCTTTCAAACTACCCTATAATAATGGAACTACTTCATGGGAGTTAAAAACAAGTTGGTTGAAGAATAAGTGAAGCATTGAAGGCAATGACATGGTGAGTTAAGATCAAAATGGAATCAATGAGACCACCATCCCAAAATACAAGTCAACTCATGAAGTCATTTGACCACATCAAACACTTCAAATAGCCATGATGCTCCTTTTATGCCTTCCTTCATTTAAGGCAACCTCATTTCAAGGATAAATGCTAAGTACTTTTAGCAAGATTCTTTTAGCTTCAAGAATATTAAATTCTTTACTGATAGTACAAACCACATGAAGGTGGAAACTTATTTGGCACCATTCAGTTACAAAAAAATGTTAGTATGCAATTAAAAAATAAATTCATACATGTACTAGCTACAAAATAAAAAACATCTAGTAAAATTGATTACATCTACATTTGAAAAGTCAACATACTTGCATATTTCAATCCAATGAACCACTAGGATATGCTCTAACCTTGATAGTATAAATAATAGCTTCATGATCTGACTCCCAAACTTTTCATAGTTTCTTATTTAATAACCTCTCATGATATTTTTGTAATTGAATATTTGTTACAATAATCAAATTTTAATAGTGCAGTATCTTCCTATGCATTTCAAACTCTTTAAACAACCATTGATCTAATGTTTTCTATAGGATATCATCAAAATCAAGTTCCAATGATTGACCCACTAGAATAGTCAATGTTTTCTCCATCTATAACTAAGGAACTCAATTTTTTCTTTCTCCCTACACACTGACACAAGTAGTAATTCATGCCCTCTTCATTTTCCTCGTCTACAATAATTGCAAAAACATGCCATGTATTAAAAAAACCATTTTTAATGACACTATGAAGATATATAATGAGAATAAATTGTACATAATGAAAAATATTCTACCTGGATGCACTAGATCAAATACATGGTCAAATTTATCTGATAATGTCATATTTTTAAGTTGTAATGATATTGGAACTTGATATGTGTTGATTGGAATTAGAGGTTTGGAACTCCAATCATCCACCCACTCTTGTGACTCACACTCATTTCAAATAGAGTCCATTCATGCAGAATAAAAACATGCCAAGTGTCTCAAATGAAGAGTCCAAGAACTTGCATTTGAGCTATGAAATGAATGGAGCTCACTTGAATCCATTAGAGTCAAACAATCCTCATACTTTTCCAAGTGTTCTTCCTCCATTAACCAAAAATGTCTATGAACAATAGAATTTAGTTGAGCACTATGACACATGTTCTCACTATGCTATTCAACTATGGTTTTTGCATTTGTCAAGTCAACACCCTCTTCAAATTTCAACTCATTCCTTGCAACAACTCTTTTTACACATGCTTCAGCACCATCATGCTCCCCTTTTCCATGGCCAACCTTGGTAAAACTCCAAATTTATTCTACACTAGTGGTAACGTGCATCTTGCTCAACCAATAAAACATCTATGCATTTTTGAATTGCGATATGTAATTGTCTGACCAAATGTAATGTTGATAGAAAGTAATGTTCCTATTACTCAACTGTTCATAGAAATTTTGAAAATAACCTCGCACATACTTTGAACAATGTGATTAGTCATAAATGATATAGAAATGGTACTCCCTTAATTTTTCTTGTTGCTACTCTGTACTATTAGGTGCATGCATGAATACTATATGCAAGAATATGGAAACTTGTGATGAGTTGTAATACTATGATTGAACTTACATTTGGGGTTTAAATGAGTAATTTTCAATAAAGTCAACTAGTAAAACAATCAAACCAAGTGGGAATGTATCCTTTCTTATCCTGAAATGTTCATTCAACCATCTATCCCTGTGTGTCTTTCATACTCATAAACAAATTTCTCTCTAAACTTGACAAAAAATTCAAAAACATGTATCTTTTTTGTAACAAGCTCACACCTTTTAGATTGTTTGCCATCTTTTACTTGATAAGTCACTGATTTATATTTGCTTAAACCAACTAATTCCTATCTAGTGCACTTGTACTCTCCTCATTGATATAATTCTTTAATTTTGGCAATACACCACAAATGTTACTATTTCCATCTAAACATGATTTGTTAAAAAACAATTAACCATCTAGTCTTTTACAAAAAATAGTTGGAATAAATTTCCTAGCTGATTTTGGTGAAAATTCAATGCCACACCTAAAAAATATTGTTAATATGAAAAGTACAATGAATATGGTGAAAAAAATCATAGTTCATTGAAAATTCAACATGTTTCCTACAACAATAAGTGGTGCATGTGTGATTTATTTTTACAAAAAAAAGATTTAGCCATCTCAAATTACATTTGACAAATGGAAATTTGTGGATGCTTTTCTAAAAATTTAGAATATAATTATGTTTGAGTCATATCCAAGAAATGTTTTGGATGTGGTTCACGGTTACGAGAATAAAATCTTATTTTCATTAGACCTCTTTCATTAGGCAAAAATCTTGTATTGTATTTTTAAAATTGAGCAAGTAACTCTTTGAGAGCATTGGCTATAGCCTTGTCCTTTTGTGAAAGTATACCATAGAATGCCCATAGCTCTTCTATATTAGGTTCATTAAGTCTTTCACGTTATTCAATTACTTTCATTAATATTTTTAGTTTATATTAAGTGTTCATCTTGTTTTTAAAAGCATTCATTTTTTACCTGTTTTGCCATTTACTGCATAAGTTGTAAGTATATGTTGGGCAACATTATAATCTAGGGTGCATGATTATGGGTCTACAGTATGATATGCATCATGTAAATTTTCAATAATTTCATTGTTTTAATCATCCATGTTATATTTTTTTAGTCCTAATGTGTACATTATAGGTCTCTTAATCAATTTTATCAACAAAATAAATAATTGACATCTTTTATTATCATAATCCAAACTATGAAAGAAACTATCCCAAATTTGTTGAGCTAGTCTTCTTGAATGGTAATTAGATATTTTTTTTATGCATTGTTTTTAAAATATTTTCATCAAATTCAATTAAGTACTTGTTTTTTTTTAACGCACAATTCTTGGAGGTGTTGTTAATGGTGGAATTTATTGATAGGGTGTTTCAAAATCGTTATTAATTTCTTTGTTTAGAGGTGAGATGACATTTTATTCATTGTTTATTTATTCATTATATGTTTCCATGAAATTTTATTGATTTTTAATTTCATCATTATTTTTTTTCATTAAATTTTCTTCATTCATGGGGGGTGAAGCATCATACATAGACTCATCATCAACAAAATAAAAAACTTGGAAAATTTCAATGTAAACTTCCAACATTATCTAATTTGTTATTTTCAATTTCATTATTATTCATTTCATTATATTCAATTTTATCATTATTCAATTCATTATGGTCAATTTCATCATTATTGTCAGTTGACTCATTATCTATGGTATTTGGTTCATCAGGATTAGGGTTTCTACCTTGTCTACCATGAAGATTTTGCATTTGTATCTTGTGTTTATCTCTCAAATCTTAAAATTCCTTTAGAGTTTTATTCTTCAACATCTTCCTCTCCATCAAACATGATCCATCACCCATCAAGGACAATTGATAACTTGTCAAAGGTGTGGTCAAAAGTACACATGTCCTACAAGTCTCATAGAAGTACACAAAGAATGTTTATGAGGATAAAATTTTGAATTTGGGTTAAATAGAAATTAAAAAATGAGTTTTTTATATATTAAGAATAACATGATTGCATTATATAACATGACCATGTTATTAAATAATGTGATCATGTTATTCTTAATATTGAATTCAAGTTAAACATAGACTTTGAGAAGTGAGTTTTGTCTACATTAAGAATAAAATGATTGCATTATTAAATAATATGATCATGTTATTATTTATATAGATTAGGAATTAGGGTATTAGTGCACAGGGTTTAGGGATTAGGGCATTAGTGCATAGGGTTTAAGGATTAGGGATTAGGGCATTAGTGCATAGGGTTTAGGGATTAGGGCATTAGGACATAAGGTTATAAATTATTTTTTAGGGTTTAGGTTTTAGGTATTAGGGAACAAGGTTTAGGTTTAAGGGTGAATATAAGGTCTAATCATTCTATGATATGTGAACCTAATTCTTAATACAACATATATTAATTGGGGCTAAATCGATTGGTAAGTAGGGAAAGTTTATGGTTTATAATTTAGGGTATAGTACTTAGGTATTATGGTTTAGGGATTAGGGTTTAATGTATATATGGGTTAGGGTGTACATAGGGTCCACTATGTTTTTAGGCTCAATTAGCCCCCACATAATTATAGATTGAGCTAATTAGTCAATTGGGACAATAAGTAATGCAATTTGGGCCAAATTAAGTAATGTATATACCTAATTATTACTCTAAATGATAATTAGTGCTAAAATGATTGACCAAGTTTAAAATATAGGGTACATAGGGTTTATGGTTTAGGTCTTGGGGTTTAAGACCTATAAGTTTTAGGGTTTAGGGTACATGAGGTCAATCACAAACATAATTAAGGACAATTTGAATCACTTAGACCTATTTGTGACTGTAGAATGTGTTTTTGGGTTATTTTTATACTTCATATCATCATGTAGATTGAGTGAATTAGTCAAATGGGGTAATCAATCATGTGATTTAGGCCAAATTGAGCCCTATGAACTTAATTCTTAATTTAAATGATGTTAATTTGGGCTAAAATGATTGGTTCAGGTTTTAAAGAGTATATATTTATGGTTTAGAGTTTAGGGATTAGGAACTTTAGGGATTAGGGCTTAGGGTATATGTGTTAGGGTATATAAGGTACAATCATGAAGGCATTTGGGGTATATTTGAGATCCTTAAACCTAGATATGTGAGTAAAGATTGTGAATTTGGGCTCAATTAGCCCCCACATCATCATATATTGATCTAATTAAATCAATTACAGTAATGAGTGATGTAATTTTGACCAAATTGATCCTTATAAACCCAATTATTACTATACAGGATGTTAATTGGGGCTAAATTTATTGGTTTAGGGTTTAGGGTCTATAATTTAAAGGGTTTGGGGTTTAGGGCTTATGGTTTACGGTTTTAGGTAAATGGTACAAGGTTTAGGGTTTAAAGTATAGGATATAGGGTCGAATTACTAAGGTAATTGAATAAAATTTGATCTTTTTGTTTAACTATTTGTGATAATTGACTTTAAGTTTGAATTTATGATAAAATTAGGGTTAGTTAATCCATACATATTGCATACATTATATAATTTATTAAGCCATAAATTTGGTTTAGGGGCTCAATGTTTCCCAAATCATGCCCTTAATTGCACAAATTGACTAATTGGATCTATTCATGACCTAATCAAACTTAATTTTCCCCCAATAATATCTTGTTCTTGAAGGGGTTCAAATTAGCCTCAAATATCTTCTCAATTAAATCAATCAATTCTTCAAATGGTTAATTATATATGACATGACATTACAGTTAATTTAAATCCAAACCACCTCATATACGATTTAAAATAGGTTCATGTGGCTCATTTTGAACCTAATTAGGGATTAAAGATTAGGGCATTAGTACATAGGGTTTAAGTATTAGGGATTAGGGCATAAGATTACAATTTATGTTTTAGGATTTAGGGTTTAGGGATTAGGGCATATGGTTTAGGTTTAAGGGTGTATATAAGGTCTAATTGCTCTATGCCATGCAAACCTAATTCTTACTACAAAGGATGTTAAATGGGGATAAATCAATTGGTAAATAAGGAAAATTTATGGTTTATAATTTAGATTATAGTGTTTAAGGTTTATGGCTTAGGGTTTAATTTATATATGGTTTAGGGTGTATGTAGGGTTCACTATGTTTTTGGAATCAATTAGCCCCTACATCATCACAAATTGAGCTAGTTAGTCAATTGGGATAATGAGTAATTTAATTCAATCCAAATTAAGTAATGTATATACCTAATTATTACTCAAAATGATGATAATTACTACTATACTGATTCGTTTAGAGTTTAAAATATAGGGTATAAGGTTTATGGTTTAGGGATTGGAGTTCAAGACATATAAGGTTAAGGGTTTATGGTATACAAGGTCCAATCACAAAGATAATTGAGGATAATTTTAATCACTTGGACCTATTTGTGACTATAAAATGTGTTTTTGGGTTGTCATTATACCCCATGTCATCGTGTATATTGAGTGAGTTAGTAAAACAGGGTAATCAGTTGTGTGATTTAGGCCAAACTGAGCCTTGTGAACTTAATTTTTAGTCTAAATGATGTTAATTTGGGATAAAATGATTGGTTCAAGGATTAAAGAGTTTATATTTATGGTTTATAGTTTAGATATTAGGAACTTTAGGGATTAGGGCGTAGGGTATATAAGGCACAATCATGAAGGCAATTGGGGCAAATTTGAGCTCCTTAAACCTATATCTATGAGTAAAGAATGTGATTTTGGGCTTAATTAACCCCCATTCATCACAATTTCAGATAATTAAGTTAATTGCGGTAATGAGTGATGTAATTTTGACCAAGTTGATCCTTGTGAACCTTAATATTACTATATAAAGGATGTTAATTGGGGCTAAAATGAATGGTTTAGGGTTTAACGTCTATGGCTTAGGATTTAAGGTAAATGGTAAAGGGTTTATGGTTTAAGGTAAATGGTATAAGGTTTAGGGTTTAAGATATCAGATATAGGGTCCAATCACTAAGGTAATCAAAGGAAATTTGAGCTGCTTGTTCACTTATTTATGACAATTGCTTTCATGTTTACATTTTTGATAAAAGTAGGGTCAATTAATCCATACATATTTCATACATTATATAATTGATTGAGCCATAAATTTAGTTTAGGGGCTCAATTTTTCCTAAATCACACCCCTAATTGCACAAACTGACTAATTAGATCAATTTATGATAGAATCATACTTAATTTTACCCCAAATCATATTTCTGTTGAAGGGGTTCAAATTAGCCTCAAATGCCTCCTCAATCGAATGAATCAACTCTTTGATTAATTATATATGACATGACATTTCATTTAATTTAACTCCAAATCACATCATATATGATTTAAAATAGGTTCATACAACTCATTTTGACCCTAATTACCTCTATAACTGAACTAATTGACACTTGTATTCGATAGTTGATGACTTTAAGTTTATTAAGCTCAAAACCACATTCTATACATGTAAAACTTACATATAAATAAATAATGTTTCTTTACTTCAATCAAGTTAATGAAATTAGAGCTGATCAACCCCTAGAGATCACATTTTATTGTCATGTAATTAGGTTGAAAGGGCTCAAAATAACCCCAATTTACTTTAGATGCATAGCTAAATTGGTACTCCAAAGGCTAAGTTTTGGCCGTAGGTTTAAAAAATACATTTTATGACATCTCATGATAAAATCAATTATATTGTAAAATGTATAATGAGTTACACCTTAAAACCAAGTAATTATAAGTAGTCAAATCAACATATTAAAATGCCCATAATTTTTTTGAAGTCTAATATGATACCATGACACCTTAATTAACTATCGAATGTTAGGGACCTTTCCCATATCACATGAAAGAACACCACTATTAGGGAGCTCAAGAACATATAAGAACATTTATAAAATTTGAGATCAAGAACAAACTTGCATTTTTGGGTGTTATGAATATATTATGCGATCACATTATTTACATGATCACATTATTAACTAAAATAATTGTGTTATTAACTAATGTGATTATGTTATTAATGCAATAACACTATTTGAATTTGAATTCAAAAACCAAGACTTTTGGCTCGAAACTGCTTGGATTCTTGAGCCAAAAACTTGAACCTGCCAATCTATAGCTGAGTCCAACAATATTGATAAAAAACATCAAAATTGAACTTCGAACACCAAATATACTACAAATTTCAATGGTAAAATTAAAAAAATTAATAGTATCTTGACGAGCATGCTCTCCTCTTTCCAAAAATATGTTTTTTTAATAATTTTTGGACTAATTTGAGGTTTCAAACTATGTTGATTTCTAACTATACCTTTTTTAGGCCACTACATGCTGCAAACATACATGCCTATACATGTTCATGTAATTTGTTTTTTGTTGATCCAAGTGTAAAATAAGTTATATGGACATAATATAAGCCTAATTCTACACACATTAAAAAATATTGATTTTTATTTTTTTTGAGGTATTTAGGCACGCCACATGGGTGGCATTCAAAATCTTATCAGTTTTAGGATCTATTTACTTACAAAATTCATAAAAAAGGTATTCATTGGAAAAATATAAAAAAATATAGGTCATAAAATAGAATATCTTATCTAAATGTTAAACAAAGGGTTTCAAATAATATTAAATGTTTCTAAAAAAATGGTGTGTCGTACGACTATCTATCTGCTATGTTTTATTTAAAAATAATAATTCTTATTCTATTTTTAGATGTTTGACCTAGTTATACTTAACCTTTTTTTTAATTTAAAAAAAAAATAAAAAAATTGGACTCTAAATGATACATTTCACGTTTTTACACCATCTTCCAATTTAGAGTGTAGCTATCTTAAATTATCTACAAAAGTTTAGATTTCTGAAATTTTAATAAAATTGTGTCCATGAGTAGGCCCCTTTTTGTCCCCCAAATTTGTCCACTTTCCCATAGATTTGTCCATATGAGTGAAAAGGGCATGAAGATCCTACATTCAAAGGAGAAATTGCCAGGGCTAAAAGAAATTGATTTATATTTCTATGAACACTATGTGTATGGGAAACAGAAATGTGTGAGGTTTCCTAGAGTTGAACTGACCAAGAATGAGAAGAAGTTAGATCTTATTCATACAAATGTATGGGGACCCACTTAGGTATCTTCACTTGGTGGTTCACTTTATTATGTTACATTTATTGATGATTCAACTAGGAAGGTTTGGGTTTATTGTATAAAATGGAAGTCTAATGTTTTTGAGACATTCAAGAAATATAGAGCTTTAGTTGAGAATGAAATAGGTTTAAAGATCAAATGCCTCAAGTCAAATAATGGTAGTGAATATTGAAATAATTATTTTGATAACTATTGTTCATTAAATGTATTCTATAGATAGAAGATGGTTCCAAGAAGACCAAAATAGAATGGTGTGTCAGAAAGGATGAGCATGACTATCATGGAGCGTGTTAGAAGCATGAGACTACATACAAGGTTGCCCTTATAGTTTTGGGAGGATGTTGTAGATATAATAGTTTACTTGATAAATATAGGACCTTCGACTATTTTGGATGGTAGCATACTAGAGGAGGTATGGATTAGTAATAATGTAGACAATTATTTTCTAAAGGTTTTTGGTTGTGAAGCATTTACTCACATTGATAAAAATGATAGGACTAAATTAGAGGCTAAGTTTCAGAAATGTACATTTATTTTCTATGGCACTAATGACTTTGGATTTTAGTTTTGGAATTTTGAAGATAATAAAACTATCAAGAGTAGAGATTTTATATTTAATGAAAAAATCATGTATAGGGGTTAGTAACAAGAAAATAAGCAAAAATATTCTAAGAAAGAGTACATTATGTTTGAGGACATTATACAAGAACATATCCCAAAGTTTCCAATTTAAAATGTGTAACAACAACATAAACCCAAAACTCCTGTTGTTAGAAGATATACTAGAGTAAGTAGACCTCATGAATGGTTTTCTCCTTCTTTCAATTATTTGTTACTTACTGATGGTGGTGAGCTAGAGAACCAAGAAGAATAAGTGCAAGTTGATGCCAAGGATAAGTGATATCAAAATATGGATGAGGAATATGACTCTTTAATGATGAATCGAACATGGGATTTGGTGGAGCTTCCCAAAGGAAAGAAGGCATTGAAGAATAAGTGGGTGTATAAGATAAAGGAGGAGGATGTAGGTAAAATAAAGTACAATTCTAGAATGTCAGTGAAAGGTTTTGCACAAAATAAAGGTATATATTTTAATGAAATATTTTCTCTGGTTGTTAAGATGACTTCAGTTAGAACTATATTGAGTTTAGTTGCAATTGTGTAACTACATTTATAATAGCTGGATGTGAAGACCAGTTTCCTTCATGGGGATTTGGAGGAGTATATTTACATGGAGAAACCATAAGGTTATAAAGTCAATGGTAGTGAGAATTTGGTGTGAAATTGAAGAAGAGATTATATGGCTTGAAACAAGCTCTAAGACAGTGGTATATTAAGTTTGACAATTTTATGATGGAACAAGGTTTTTCTAGATGTCATTCTGACCATTGTGTTTATTTTAAAACATTATAAAATGGAAAATATATTATCCTAATTTTATATGTAGATGATATGTTTATTGCAGGCTCTAACATACATGATATCAATATAATCAAAATATAATTGAGTGATTCTTTTGCTATGAACGATCTAGGTGTTTTAAAATAGATCCTTGATATGTGAATAGTCAGAGATAAAATTAGAAGTTGACATTGTCGCAAGGAGGGTATATCAGGAAAGTGTTAAAAAGACTTAGCATACAAGATATGAAGCTAGTTGGGACACCTTTAGCAGGCCACTTCAAACATATTCATTTGTAGTACCATTTAATTTGGACAGTATTAGAGGAGGAGAAACTAAAGTTAGAAAAGATACATACCAGTGAATCCTACATATATGATGAACAAGGTAGTTGTAAGAGTGAATCTAAAGTTTTATTCAACTTTAGTTGATCTTCATGGATGAAAATAAGATTGAGGAATTTTTTTATGTAATAGTTTGGTATAAATATACATTTGTGTATAGTTACTTCAAGTGGGAGGATGTTGGGAGTGAAGTCACTATTCATAAACACTATTCTCACTATTCATGGTGATGTGGCATATTGGTGATGTGGTGTGTAGGTGATGTGGAATGGCCCATGGAGGATCTTACATATGGTAAAGTTGATGTGAGAGAATATGGGGCACAATACTCCACTAAGGCACATGGAGTTGTCTTTAGTGATGGTGGGTAGGTGTGATTGACATAAGTGGGTGTGTGGGGTGAAATTATATAATGGCTCCACTATCTTAGTGCTTGGTTAAAGACAAGATATGATTTAACATCATATACCTTTAGTGGTTGAGTTTAAAATAATGAAAAATTATCACATGGAGGTGGTGTTGTCTTTTGTCTAAATTAAATCCACTACTTTTTGAACTTTGCACAAGTGGTATATACTAATTTATGGATCACTAATGCATCCAATTAGAATGTGGTGCCATATTTCCTCTCTCCTCTTTGTTTTTCTCTCTCTCTTCTCTCTCTCTTGTCAATTATATAAAATCATGACTTCTCCTTTGTATTTGGTATTCTTGTATCCTTGCATTATTATAAAAAGAGAGGTGAAGACTAGTTAAGTATATCTATGCAAGCTTAGTTGTAAGATTAACATAGGTGTATAGAAGATAGGAGGCTGAGAAAAAGGAGAGAGGAGTGATAGGGTGTTGTCATAGGTTATTCTCCCTATTATTGTTCGTAATAAAAGGCTAGACAAATTTATCTGGTGGATGCAACCCATTAGGTTAACCACATTATATTATTATCTCTTGTGTTTTTCATGGTTTGATTTATTTTTCATAAGCTATTTATTTTTGTTTCATAGCTTATCTTGATTGTAATTTAGGGGATATTTCCATTATTGATTATCCTAATAGGATCTATTTTACATTTCATAATGCATGTTCTAATTACATGAACCACCTTGGTTTTATCTTGCGTATATTAGTATATGCGCAAGGTTATAACCACATACACTATTATTTCATTAAACTAATGATACCCTCTATTGTGTTCTCGCAACAACATTATGTGTCATTGTTTACTATAATTAACAATAAATGAAATATGTGTTAAAACTAGGCTACAATCACATGAAGGTTGGTACACCCCAAGATAATACCACAATACAACAAACTAATTTAAATTTTAATGGAAACATACATTGAAAAAACATATGCTTGATCAACTGTGTTAACAAATAATTCTAAATTTGTAAAAATTTCTAAGTTGTTTGTGTTATCGTGTTGTGATAAATTTTTCATGAATTCTATACAAATTTATTTATATTATTTCATGTGTAATGTGCCTTTAAAAGGATATACCTTTCATAATATTTCAAGATTTGGGAAAACATATAATTTTGACCCACTACTCTTGGATTTAGGAGAGGGAAGCCTTACTTTGATTCTATAAACATTAAATTATTTTTATTCAAACAGTAAGTAAAAAATTAGTGTTTTTTAATGTTGGTTTTAAGAATAAATTCAATCACATCGAGGGGTCAAGACATTCTATAGATATATTTCATTGCAAATACAAAAACTATATTGAAAACAAGGGCCATGTAGTGGCTAGTCCCTACCATTGTATTGATAATTGTTTTTGTTTTAAGCTTGTATGTAAAATTTCAATTAATTGCATTTAGATCACGATTATGTATATCACATAGTTCCCTATTAAAGTTTACATAATCTTTCTTATCATCAAGTTGTCATTAATACCGTATAAGATAAGTTTGAAGAGTCCTCAAGGTCACCAAATCAATAGACCTTGGAAAATTCTCTTCTAAGTTATTAAAGTCTCATTGAGGTCTAATGCTCTTTAATTAAGTTAGCTTTCATCACTCTAATCATGAAAACCTTTTCTAAACTAAATATTGATAGGTTCTAATATCATCCCTTGCAAAAGCATTTAAGCTTAGATGAATTGTTATCATTTTCAATTAGAATATGAGTGACAATTGTTGAGGACCTAAATCAAAAATAAATTCAGCTGTTGAAAATATTAAGGAACAATAGGGAAATGTGAGCTTGCTTTATTTCTTTTTGATGCATCCCATATTTACATTTTTTATCTTCTTAAATGTGTAATTCCATAGCATGTTTCTTCAATAAAAGTTTGAATTTTTAGAAATCTATAATTATTTTGTGTATGAAGATGATATAAATGAAAACATTGATAATGTGTTTTTTTTCTATCATTTGCATCTTACTATTGGTAGGCTGCTCGATGGTTGCAAAAAATGTTCTTTTAATTTGAGGTCTGGTCAAGGTAGCTACCACATTTATTCACTAAGGGGTATTGCACTGGCCAACTTAAAAAAGCAGGTATTTTTACAAGAACCAATTTTATCACTTGCATTTTCAAACCCAAGTGGACATATTGTAACCATCAAAACATAACATAACAAATTCTACTCTCTCTTTCCCTAGATGTGTATTTACCATTGTGTTACTTGTACTCTTGGAAAATTCTTTTAATATAAGGTAATTTATACCTATATCTATTTATAACTTTAAATATCTAGATTATATATGTTTGGACCATAAAGGAATTGTGATTCTTCTTGAAGGAGATCAACATTGTGTTGTGACATCATGGCCATTATGATGGAAGTTAAATTCAAATTCACATATACTTGATATTTGCTATTTTTTTGTGAAAATAATGCATTATTAGACTACCAAAATGATCAATGATGACTGTGAAAATTATTATGGTAGTAATCATAATTGTTTAAAAGCACAAAAGTTTGTTTGGTGCATTTTTGAAATCTTTTGCTTTACATTTTCCATTTAGCCAATAAATATAATCCTATATTAGTACAAATAATCTTCCTTGGAGAGGCACACACTTACAAGATAACAATCATGTCACCTTTATTAAGAAGATGAAGTTGGAATGGTGTTATGATCTCTAGTAACATAATCACATTTATATTGATGACAAATTGTAGTTGTTAAGAATTGGAGGCTGATAGTTTCAATTCACAAACCAAAGTGTTATTTTTATTTTTTAACATAAAATTATATTAATGAAAGGAGAATTATTTATATCTGAGTAATACCTAGTCTAGACTAGATGCAGGGGTATGGGAAGAGGAATATCACACCAATATTTTCAACTGCTTAAAAAAGATCCAAAAAGAGAAAAATACCAAATTGTTACATAATCAAAAATTTATATCTAAGATTTTAACTATACTTGACCATTCTAATACTATTATACAGTTTGAAATTCAAATATTATACTATTTGGAGGTATTTTTTTTGACCTAATTTGTTCTCACATCTAGGGCAACTAATATAACAAGAACCACAGTTTGGGGCATTATAAAATTGCTCTTTTTAATAAGAACATGGGACTATGGGGTTGAAACTTGCCAAAATGAGGGGTCTTACAAAGAATTATTAAGAGTCATTGAGACTAATCAAGTCAAATCATAAGATTCGCTCGACCTATAAAAATATAAATACCATCGATGACTTCCTTATTCATAGTTGTTTTCTCCTAACAAACATATAACACTAATTTTTTACTTGAATGACAAAACTTTATTGTGGTTTTGTAGTAAAGAAAGATAATTTTTGAATGGTTTCTCTATTGCTGGGACTTCTCAGACCAAACATATATATTTTTTGATACAAGTTCAAATTTGAAATCTATTTACATTTTGATTTTATATATATATATATATATATATATATATATATATATATATATATATATATATATATATATATTTAGATTCTTGTTAAAATATTAAAAAATAGTTAGAATCTTACTATATATATATATAATTATTCCACATAATAATGGGTAAGAATCCCATGTTCCTCTTATGGATAAATTTGGCTTCATTTTCAATTGTGAGCCTACCCTCACTTATTGCAGGCTATACCAATTGGGAGCCTCCTTAAATTGGGTAAACTTATCAAAACCCAGATAAATGCTGAGTGCTTAACCACCCTATTTCATGAAACCAATGTTGTATGAATGAATCCTTACAACCTATGTTCCCTACATTTTCATGTTACTTTTTAACCAAAGACCATTCAAAATAGGTGAAATCAATGGAGAGAGAAGATCACTATTATAGGGCACTAAGAGAAGGGTGGAGGACCATTGAAAGTTGAAAATCACATTGCCTAGTTTAGAACCAATAATGGATAAGTACACACACATATTAAAATATTGTTGTTTAATGACAAGTAAATGTGTCTATATTTTATCCCACTTTAATATGAGTGTGCATAAAATATCAGAGTAGAAAAGTAGACATGGTATGGATACAATATTCTATGTCATTGGATATTTGGAACAAAAGCCAACATAATTGTGAATCTGAAAAAACATATTTCTTTTTATACACATGCATAATATGCTGAAATATAAAAGTTGTAAACAATACACAACACTTCCAAGTTCAATTTTTAGCGGAATTTTAAATAAATCTTAATAAATTTTTGAGTGAAACTTTAAATATATATTAACAACATGGTGTGCCATTTAGGTGACATAATTATAAACAATACTAACTATCAGGCTACTGACATAATGCTAAAAAACACTAACTATTATCTTAGTGTAGTTATCCTTGTGACATAATCTAAATAGTGCTAAAATACATCTTAAAATAATCATCCCTTTGAATCCATCTGAAATACAATTGAATTTAGGTATGAGTTATTAGATATTTGTTGTAATATTACATTATTATCACTTATTCACATGATGAACTATGAATGATGGAAGGGTTAAATAAGAGCATAAATACCTTCAAGATATGATGTATATAAGAACCCTATTCTAAATTTTATAAGAATAATGGTTATGGTATGGTTACATTTGCACTATGCAAGCCCAACGTACTTGCTAGTGTACAAGCATAATCATGAATAATGTATGTGTTTAACAAGAGGAATGATATAAGATGTAGTATCCATGTGACCCATACATATAAATTTTGCATTAGTGATGGTTATGTCAAGGGTATATGTGGACTCTGAAGTGAACGAACATATTATGAATGTATTAGCCTTATCATGTTTGGATAATTTGTACATTACAAAAATTATTAATAAAGAGACTTTTTACATTAAAAATTAATGTCACTTTGAGAACAAAAAATATAGATGGGACATGGTATGCCATTATTTCTTTATTTTATTATGGCATTTGATTCGTATATATTAAGTTTTAAGGGTCCATTCTTAAAATTATACTTGCATGATAGAAGATGTTGATGATGATTACTACATGAAAAAATCATTCTCTTGATTTTCTCACCTTTAGCACTCCCAATCTAAAATAAATTAATGATGAGAATGGTTTCCTTGATGTCTACCCAACCTTGACCCCAACTTTAGAAGGACTTACAAGTATGATTAATCAAACCTCAACTCACATTCAACCATTTTTTGTCAATCCATCAGTTTATAAAGAACACCTAATTCAAATGCCTACCACACTACGCATTATAGGTGATTATGATCCTTGATCCTTTATGAACATGCATAACTATCATACTTAAACCCATTCCAATCTATCTAAATCACCACTCAAACCATTTTCTTCCAATGGTTTCATCCAACCCAATACCATTCACTTTTAGCTACCTTTATCCAACTACATTAGTCATAACCCAAAATGTGCCGATGCAATTCTTTTACCCATAGTCAATTACATAAACATGACTCATAATTTTTCAATCCGATTATTTTTTATTCATTTACAGTCAACTACATTGAATATGACCTAGAATGTGTCGATACAATTATTTTACCTTAAAAAAACTACATAGACCATGACATAGGTTATGCCAATACAATTATTCCTATTTATTTAGACTATATTGAACTAGCTGATACAGTTGATTCCAATCTTATTTATTTAGATTTTATCATCCTAACCAATATAATCAATTTTATTACTATCTCTATAGGTTATATTGGCATGGCCATTAACGTACAACAAAATTTTATAACACCTCCCAAAGATCCTGATGTAAGTAAGGAATCTAAGGATAATATTCGTCTATGCTTTAGTATTGTGAAAAATAATGAAAAACACATCAAAGACTATCATTTCAAGCCTATATACTTAAGGGAACAAATAATAAGCAAACAAAAAACAATGCGAAGACAAAAACAACACTCTTTACCTTCCTTGTAAATTGAAATTACAAGTTGGCCTAAGGGGATTGTGCTTAGCTTTGTGGGCAAAGAGTCTTCATCAATGGTGGACGTGCATCATATCTCCTTGTTCACCTTGTAATTTGGCTATGGCATGTGTTGATTATTGAATCTTTCTATAGGTATTTCTGCATAACAAATTACACCAAAAATTTCTTCTTGAAGTATGTGAGGATTCTCCTATTTATAGGTTTTTACAAATGAGGAGACTAATTTGTGACCATCCATATTAAGGTCAAGATGTGTGGCCCAACATCAATTCAATTTTAGAGGCTCAAGGCCATGAATGAGGTAATTAATATTGCACTTATGAGGCGTGGCTTGCACAAATTGATATTTTTTGTATTAAATTCAGAGTGCTTGACAACTTTCAGCCTATGTCATGTATGATGTCATCTTTTTTGGGATATTTTGGATGAATTTTATGAATTTATATTTTTATAAATTCACTAATTAGCCATGAGTGTTTTAACTAATTTATTAATTGGATTTAATAATTTGAGCAATTCTGATTAGGTTAATTACCATTTCTAAATTTTGACATGGTTGTCCTTCACATTTTGTTGAAATTGATGATTTACTAGGTCACAATTTGACTGGAAATGAATCGGTGAGAGGTTATTATTGAATAAAATATATTACCTTGAATAGGGATGTATTAACATTATTCAAAGGATGAACACTAGGTGTACATATGAATTTGGGCATTTTAGTGATTTTGAGGATTAATTTACATTGTTTGCAAGAAATTGGTCTAATGTCCATTTAGACACAGAAGTAACCAAAAAGGAGTTTCTACATTTTCCCCCTATTTGAGAAGGCATTGCAAGACATAGGAAAAGTAACGTCTTTTCAAATAATGAAAAAGTCATTAAAAAGGAAATTTTAATGTTTGAAAAATGATGTGTTGACAACTGTAGGTTGTTACAAGCCAATAGGCATAGGTTGATGTCCTAGAGGGTGGTTTATGAGCCCTAGATGCCACCTCGAGGGAGTGGGTGAAAAATGGTGTCATCAAATGGGCCCTTGAAAAGAGGAAAATGACACATTCTAATGGCAAAAAAGGTCTAAATAATGATTTTCTCTAATAAGGAGGTTTTAATCATTGGCACAGTTAATTTTCCTAGTAGGGAAAATTGATTGTTTGATAAAATCAATTCATCAAAATAATTTACCTTGGTAGGGAAAATTGGCAAAGAAAGCTCAAACAAATAGTCCATAACATGGATTAGTAATTATTTGGCATAGAAGAATGATATGAGTTTTGGGTACCTACTAGTATGAAGATGCATGTCCTAACTATCATGTGATACAACCAAGAAATAGTGTTTTTAAACAAGCCTCCAAAAAGACCTAGCAACATGGTCCAATAGTAAACAAATATTAAAATGATGAGAATAGAAATAAATGGCCTAAAACTAGACCATGAAATCAAAAATAAGATCTCCTAGAATGAACATAATAAACCTTAGGAAGTAGGGGAGGTGAGATATTAATTTTCCAAGGCATATATTCACCCCATTGGGGTGAAAAATCTTTCATTTTGACCCTACCATTTGAAAAAATTGAGCTTTGGCCTTATGAAGAAAAGAGGTGAAATATGGCTTGATAACCATGATGGAGGCATGTGAGTAACTGCATTTGGGACCATGGATGAAATTTTCATGATGAACAACTAATAAGTGAACTTCCCTTAACATATTTTGTCATTAATGCACTTTAAATTCTATATTTAGGGGGAAAATGGGTGTTGTCTTTGTTTTCACATAAGGGAATATTATGACATTGTTAAAATATACACAGTGATAATGCCCCTTTTGGGTGGAAAATGCCGAATTAGAGACTTTGATAAAAGCAATGAAGTCACTAATTTATTAAAAAATGAAAATGATGACAATGCCATTTTGCCAAAAAACACCAAAATAATGACATTGATTGCTAAATGAAGACAATACCAAAAAATAAAATGATGACATCATACTTTTTAGTGAAAATCACCAAAACAACTACAATGCCAAAAAGTGAAAATATCTCTTAACTAAGGTTTAATTAGGTAAAACCTCTAGGAAAGAGGGGCACATTGTTCTAAGGTACAAAATAGATCAAGTAGAATAAACACAATGATAGGTTGAAATAGGTACTTTCTAGCGATATTTGTGATATAGATGTGGATTGATGTTAATCTATTTGTTGTTGTACTAGTGGCTTGGTGTTTTGAAAACATGAGAGTGACATTCGCACTACTTAGAAACCACTTAGATCTAGACCAAGGAGACATGTGTTTTCTTAGAGCCTATCGATCTTCTAGGTATGGAATGGATGACAGTTACTAGAGAAAATCAAGCTTATTTGAGCATGTCAATTAAACATTGGTATTCAGAGACATCCATATTCCACCTACCAACATGGGAGGTGACAATCATCTTGGAGGACGTGTGGTGTATACTAAAGTTTTTTGTGAGAGGTTGGATCTTATTATGGATAGACACAACACACCAACAAGCTATACTGGATGACTTCCTAACAAGCTTATTGATCAATAGGGAGGTTACGGTTCTGATGATGATTTTCAATGGCATATTAATAACTAACAAGAGAGACCAAGTTTTTCATATGGTTCTAGGAGGAGTGATCAGATCCATGTTGGATGATATGCCTAGGTTTTCTTGGGGGCTATTAATACTAGCACAACTATATAGGGATTAACACATGATGGCCTACTAAGGAGGCTTGAGTATTGGTTCCATGACTTTGATATTGATATAGATCACCCAATAGGGTAGAGATAGGTACAAGGCCCATAAGATCTAGTATCATGTGGATGGGCCCAAATAGGTGCAAGTTTTAGAGGATGTCATGGTGAGATTTACTACTATTGATGGATGATAGATGAGTTGACGTCAATAGATTTCATTTGGAAGCTGTATTTTCCATTACATATTAATTTGAGATGAAATAGATGGTACACTTCTTATATGACTACCAGGTGCTTTTTGATAGTTAGACATACACATATTATGGAAGAGTATAGACCAGATTAGGTGTTATGCTAGTTTAGAATGCAATAGGATGTGCTAGATGACCCTAGATGACTTATGCATAGTACTTGGGAGATCAATTGAGATAAACCAATGATATTGAGGAGTATGACCATAGGTAGATATGAGTCAGTACCATTAAATTTGGTGGGCCTATGGAAGAAGAAACATAAATGTAGGCATGACATTGGCCTATGTGATATGGTGGAGGCAATTTTGTTCATATAAATTGACAACACCTTGATAAGAATCAAGATAGTTATAGGAAGGATAGGGTCAATATGGAGATCATATGAAGGTGGACTAGGGTTGGGATTAGATGGAGGTGGGTGAGAGTGATACATAGACTAGTAGTGATAGCATTAGTGAGAGTAAAAACTATGATAGTGATGATGTCGATAATGGGCAGGTAGGTACTAATGATATGTGGAGAAAGGTTATGATTATGTACCCTAGCCAAAGCAGACACATCAAGTACTCATGAAGATCCATGTTAGGT
Source organism: Torreya grandis (assembly GCA_037957365.1). Taxonomy (NCBI): domain Eukaryota; kingdom Viridiplantae; phylum Streptophyta; class Pinopsida; order Cupressales; family Taxaceae; genus Torreya; species Torreya grandis. The sequence continues at coordinate 2,070,361 of JARHVA010001641.1, forward strand.
AAGGCCATAATGTATGATGAGATTAGATAGGGACACTACCTTTCTTGAGAATGAGATGATTACTGAACTAGGCGATATTAAGGGCCTAGAGAGGAGAGTGGGCTAATTGTAGGCACAAGTGACCCTAAGAGATAGCTATATTACTTCCTTTTAGTCAAATATTGAATCACTAAAGGTAGAGGTGGAATGAATGGTGTAGGTGTAGGCAAAATTATAGGCTATTAGAGATTAGGCTATAGGTGAGAGGGATCAGGCCAGGTTAGATGATCAGAGGTTTCGACATGAGTGAAATGAGGCATGTGCAACAATCACATAGGCAAGTTTCTCTAGGATGGTTTTTGAGAAACTTCGGGCCAAGGATGAGGCCTCATAATATTAACAAGCCTATGAGACTATGATACCCAAGTATTAATAGATATTTATGTTTGAGGTTTAAGATACACATAAAGCAAGTAGTATGTCTTCCTAATTGAGATCGAGGAAATGTGATACATTAGCTTCAAGGAAATCAATTTAGTAGTTACAGTTGGATCCAACATTAGGGACACTAGACCCACGAACCTCTATCACCTCCCATAGGACCTAAGGATTCTTAGATTCAGAGTTGATGTTTAATAACTCTTTGACATTTTGTATTTTGGCATTATGACTTGTATATAGTCGTGATGCATATGACATTCATTTTTTTCAAGATATATGACATTCCTATTTGGTCTATGGATTTATACATAGACTATTGATATTATTTTGATATACATGTGATGTTCTTTACTTGATTTATCATGATATGTTATGGTATCATGTTTATATATGATTAATTTGAAATGTTGATGTTTATTTTCTATTCAAACATGTATATGATATCAAATTTGATGTATGCTTCTTCATTTACCATGGGTATGTCATGTATATGAGATGTTGTAATGTATTTATCTTCTCCTATTTATGACTTGGAATATATGCTCATTCAGAGATGCACATCCTCATTATCACATAATATAGTCACTATGATTTGATTATTGTGGGTTTGGATTGTTTGGGTATGCTTATTGTGAACAAGGATAAATATTGTTGGCGCCACCTTTTGTTAGATCTTTGGCCTAATTTTTGTTGTAGAATGGGATATTATGCATCATAATTATAAACAAACTATAATAATAATGTATGTTCTAAGCATGTAAAAACTTAATTTAAATGTAAGTATAAAATAACTTAGGCGTAATATATGAGCAATCAAATCCCAAGTGTAAATAAAATACAATAAACTAAGTGTAGGAGTAAATACAAATACTCACAACTCAAGTACAAGATATAACAAATCAAGACTTAAGTGTAAACATAATTTAATAAGCCTAAGATAATCGAGGAGAAAGGAAGCACAAAAAATAAGTTAGTCAACAACCAATTAAAAATAAACAAACTTAACAAACAAACAAAAACCTAAGCAAAACATAGACTAAAGTAAATAAACATGCAAAAGGCAAATAACACAATCTAAATATAAAAAGTAAACAACTCAACCACAAGTAGAGGCAAGACTCAAGAATTAACTAATTGTACTTAGACACACAACACTCAAAACAAACAAACATAAAACACCTAACTTGTTAGGGTGTGTTCACATTATTAACATAAATATTGTTAGTTAAACAATATTACGTAAATAGGTTATTATGAGCTATATTATTGTTGTGATTAACAATAATATTATATAGGGGATTTTCATATAGTTAGTTGGTTGTTTATGTGAGAGTTTATAGGGATCTCAGAATCCCCATATATAATATTTGCAATTCCTATATAAGTGCCATGTAATGCTTCAAATGAATATATACAGTGTGTGAAGAATTATATTATTATTGTGTATTTGTCTTCTAAATATTTGTCGAGTATTTTTTATTTGTGATATCTAAACTCTATTCAAATCTAAACCAGATCCATTATCTGGTATCAAAGCAGGATTTTTTAGAGTTGCATTAAATTTGTCCAGGTTATGGAGTCTTGAGGTCTATTCAAATGAGAGTCTTTTTGTATTGAAAGACGCAATCCAACTTCATTGGAACTCTTTGTGCAAGTCATTAGAGTTTTCAAGAGATTTGTATAACTTTGTATACAAATCAAGATTGTCATTCAAGCACTCAATGTTTTTGGATATGTTGTACTCCTTATCACAGACCCATGTGTATAAATTATTAGAAGTTTTAGATATTTTCATTCAACACATAACCCTATGGAGGATCCTCTCGTGCATATAGATTTTCTCCATTAGAGTGTAGATCCCTATGTTCATGAAATTTATGTGTTGTATTCTACGGAATCTATGAATTCTATTTGAAGCCCGACTACGACATCTACCTATATTAATATTAAATTTAATTGGTGATGAAAGGGATTAAAGACTTATTTTTCTGGTGAAAAATAGTTGCATTAAACTTGGATGAGTTTAGCAGTTTTTAGATAGTTAGAGGATGCTTATTGCATGTGTCAACATCTACATCTATTTTGGAAAGCATTGATTCAAATCCAATCAAAGTACATTGATGTTCACAGTTGGAATTTATCAATTAGTTGAAACCAAGGATTACGCTATAAGCCAATCGATATTCTCCTACTCGCCATTGAAGACTCCATATACAGATCACCAGATCCATGGCTGCATAAAAAATTCCTTCCATTCGTATTTAAATTATTTTAAAAGTTTTTCATATGCATCGCCATCAGATCTAATTACTCCAAGTATAGATTCTCATATCTGCATACACATTTGGACTGATCTTTGTAGATTAGCTTCAATAGCTGGCAATTGTTTGCAATTATTTGATTGAATTGAACACTTGTGTGCATCATACCAGCCATGCATATCCATTCTCCTCATAATTGCATCCACTAAAGCCTGAATTGAACACTTGTTTGATTTTAGAAGAAAAAGTATGAACCCAAGGAAAACTCCAGGGTCCCACCAGGTGTGCCAAAATGTTTCCAACTATTTTTTGCTTTTCACATTCAGAAGGAATAATAAACTAGAGATAATGGTCAGGGGTTAGATGATACTCGGATGAAGTTTGTGCATCGTATCTAGATGATTGAAGGAGATCCTCTTTGGCTGTGGAGGACGACACCTGTAGATAAGAAAGACTTAAACAAGGAAAATGTTAGATAGATAGATGGTGGACTGCCAAACAAAGCTCGATCCCAGAAGTGCAAAGACTTCCTAGAGGGATGACAGTCCACTAGTTGATAAAAAGAATGTTGCTAGAAAGAGAAATGGTGAAAGACTGAACCAAAGAAATAGAGATAATGCATACCTGTATTCTACAATCTGTCTTCCACAGTCACCGACGTCAGTTAGTCTGCCAGCATTGGTTTGTCAGGTCACTAACGTCGGTTAGTTTGCTGACGTCGGTGGGGGCAATAGTCTTTAGATGGGTCTAAGAGAAAGTCTGTGGTTAATAGAGTGGTCGGTGGTAGTCAGAGAGTCTATGCAGGGTTGCAGGACAATAGATAGTGTTAGATAGATAGATGGTGGACTGCCAAACAAAGCTCGATCCCAGAAGTGCAAAGACTTCCTGGAGGGATGACAGTCCACTAGTTGATAAAAAGAATGTTGCTAGAAAGAGAAATGGTGAAAGACTGAACCAAAGAAATAGAGATAATGCATACCTGTATTCTACAATCTGTCTTCCACAGTCACTGACGTCAGTTAGTCTACCAGCGTTGGTTTGTCAAGTCACCGACGTCGGTTAGTTTGCTAACGTCGGTGGGGGTAATAGTCTTTGGATGGGTCTAAGAGAAAGTCTGTGGTCAATAGAGTGGTCGGTGGTAGTTAGAGAGTCTGTGCAGGGTTGTAAGATAATAGATAGGGTCTTAGGAGGGACAAGGGGTAGAGGATAGGTTGTCAAAAAGGGTAAGGATATGGGGAAGGCCTCTCAGCCTCTCCAAGAAGAAAGTCAGGGCTGGTCTAGTTGATAGCCGAGTCTAGTCTAGTCTACAATACTTAGAAATAGCAAAACAGAGACTAGTTACCAATGCTTTTCAAAATACTGAAATAAAAGGATAGAAGAAACACTTAGCTCTTGCTTGCTGAAGAAGGAGTGTAGAAGACTTGTGGCTGATGCGACTGATGTAGAAGACTTCTTGCAATGTTTCAATCAGGTGTGGAGTGACTGATGCAGAGTTCTTGTAGCTTGTGATGCTTGGTGTACGTCCAGGAGAGAGAGAGACAGGTTAAATTCTGAGAGCAAGAGAATTAGCATTCGGGGCCAGGGAACCAATGTCTGGATTTGGTTTTATGCAACTGATGTTGATGATCCCGCCAGCGTCGGCCGATGGTTGACCGACGTTAGCGGCTAGAGAATGGGTAAAATGGCTAAAAATAGCCTTTTGCTCATTCCTCCATCTGCCGAGTTCAGTGGTCGTGGTTAAATGGTCAAAGGCAGGTTTAATAAGCGTGAGGATTAGTGGGAGAGTTGGAATGATTAGTCATAGGGTGATAAATGAGGGCATCCAAGGGTGAGGAATCCAAGGGTGATGTGTCATGGGTGATGTATCAAGGGTGGTGTTACTAATTTAAAATAGGTAATTATTTTAAATTAATAAGTGTGTGGGTTAGGAATGTTTAGAAGTGGACCAAGGAGACCAAGGGGGAGTTGACCAAGGAGTAGACACAATTTTGGTGTCTACATTTGCCCCTTTTTGTCTTGTTGGTTGTTCTGATGAACTGCAAGACAAAAATAGGAGTAAGTTGCCCCATGTATGGGAGAAGGTTGATTTTGTCCTATTAGTTGTTCTGATGAACTGCAAGATAAAAATAAGATGTGGGTTGCCCTGATTATGGGATGAGATATTCCCCCTCAAAGCGGGAGTCGAGGGAATGTAACCTGATATCGGGTGCCGATTTCATAGATAGTGGATGGATAGGGTGAAGTTTGAGTGTGAACGCTGCAATAGTTGAGATTGTGTGCATACCACTTCATGAGATGGTCAGGTCAAATTGTCGCAGTCAAAGGTCGAGGAGTGCTAAAATTTAAATAATCAGGCCCCAACATTTAGTCGTAACTGATTGGGTTAAATGATCAAAGCTGTAGCTCCAATGGTCATCACGTTCCAAGTATCCCGGGCTCAGGAAGTGCTCTTGGAAAACATGAAAATGTCACAAGTAGTGGGGATCAACTTGCTCGCGATCTAATACTTATGAGGGTCGTAATGTGGGTCGTGAAAATTTTTGCTAACCATTTATGAGGTAGCATACATGCAATCAAAATAACTAAGGCAAAGTTGTCTCGAAAGTGGTCATGGTCTGAGAAGATAGTCACGATCTCCAAGGTCGTTGGTCGAGTCAGGTCAAAATATAAGTGATTAAAATGTGCCCCATGAGGAGTCTAAGATCACTCTACTGTGTCAGGGCTGGTTGTTTGGTCATGATTTTGGGTTGGTATAGATAGTTGGTCCATTAGATGGACAGACGAAGGAATGGATGGTCGACGTCATTAGGGAGACAAACAGGCGAAGGGATGGACGAAGGAATGGCCGAGCTAACCTCAGAAGACCCCATGTAAATTGAGTGCTGCCTACATAGCCCCTATTATAAAGGCCTCAGGCCAATGTAGTTCTCCCTAAAAGGGACGAAGAGGGTCGGTTATGGATTGGGTTGGACTAGGTTAGGTCATGTTTAAAGGTTAAATGGTTTGTCCATCAAGTAGATGAACAAACGGATGTGGCTGAGCTAACCCCAGGAGACGTCATGTTATTTGAGTGCTAGCTACATAGCCCCTATTTGAAGGGCCTCAGACCAATGTAGTTCAGAAGAAGAGTCAAAGTGGTTGATAGGTGGTTTGGTCATGTTATAAATGATGAATGATGTCACAGCCTTTTCCATATTATGTGATGGTGTATTCTGTAACATTGGTTGAGTGGTCTTTCATCCTTAGAAATTTTCCATATTAGTAATGGTGTATGCTAAAAATGAATTGAGATTATTTATGCTTCAACAAGTAATGGTTTATGCTTGACATAAATTGTGTCTGGTCGATAGTTTTCATGTGTATTGTTTTCCAGAGAAACTATGTGAAATGGACTATGTCATGTCAGTGGTCTGAAGATGTTTGGTTTGGTTTGGTTGGTTTTGGTTTGGAAATGATTTGGGTGGAGTGTATGTGATCAAAGTGTAAAAAGTGAAAGGCACGTTGCTCTTTCATTGACAAGGACTATCATGATGGCATAGATAAGGTTTTTGGAAACAAAAGTCCCGTTCATGCATTACGTCGTTTGACCATTGGTTGTGTTAGAGAAGTAATCGAATCACTTTGACATTAAAATGAGCTCAAAATCCCTTGAGTATGTTGGGGTAATAGGTGATGTGATATGTTAGGATATGGTAACCCTTTTTAGTAGGGATAACTTTGCCCCTTTTATAGGTGACCCTGAGAACGTCTATAGACAAGTCCATGACTTAATAGTTTGTCAGTCATTTTTTTTTGGTAGACTGATCAATGCGGGAAGTCTACGTAGGGATGTTGTTTTGTTTTGTGGTCATATGTGAAGCTGATCGATGCGGGGAGCTTCTGAGAGAGTGCTATTTGTAGCAATATTTTTAGGCATAGCCATCCTTCAAGGAAGTGGTCTATATTTTTGATGGTTTTGAATAGCTGTTCTTCAAGGGAGCAGTCTATTAGCTACAAAAATGATGATGCAGCTGTCCTTCGAGGGAGTAGTCTGCATTTAGAGTTTATGAACTTTGGATATTTTGTTTGACATCCCCATTTATTTTTGACAGGATTTTTAGTCATGGACAAGACTATAGAAGTTTAAGGGCTTTCTTTTATTAGGACAAAGTATTCATACTTTATAAAAGGGTTACACAATGTTTGTTTAGGGGAATAGGGGTGAAAGGAATGAGGATTTAAAATGACAGGGATTGCTCAAGGGACAAGCTCAAGTTAAATATCAAGTGAATGAGTACATAACTAACAGTAGAATGGTCACAAATGCAAGGCATTAAGGGGCTCAGTTTCTGGCTGTCCTTCGAGAGAAGACAGGCGATAAGTCCCTGATCCATACTTGTGCATTATGATATAAGCTCCAAGACAATTAGGAGCAAACTTGCCTTGTTTACTTCTTTCCATATTGGTCACGTGTTAAATATGATTAAGAAGTTGGTTGATGCTTGGTCAATCGTTGGTTGGTTGATGTTTGGTCGATGTTTGGTTGATGCTTGGTCAGTTGATATTTGGTCGATGCTTGGTTGGTTGATATTTGGTCGATGCTTGGTCGATGCTTGGTTGGTTGATATTTGGTCGATGCTTGGTTGGTTGATATTTGGTCGGTTGTGATAGTCAGTATAAAGTTGAATTCCCCCAGTTATTTTTGTGATAGGGACAATGTTTGACACCCATTGCGAATAATCAATGGGTTGGATAAATGAGATGGAGAGAAGACAATGAGGTTCTTATTTGACAAGGAGTGCGATGCGAGGATGAATCCTATGAAGCTTTTGCTTGATAGGCTTAGTTTAAGAGTGTGAGATCCTGATCTTCCAGGTTGGAGTTTGGAATCTTAGAATTAGGGACGGTGATGGAGGAAATGGTTGGTAATGCTTTGATTAAAGAAGCTAGTGGTTGGGAGTCTTTAGATTGGACCTCCACTATCTGTAAAGCTTTGATTAAAGATTGGTGATGTTGTGGAGAGCTTTGAATGAGGTCATACAAAGATGTCTTCACAGGGGTTTGGTAAAGTTGTTTCACCATGGGGTCATGAAGTGGCTGCAAAGATGTTGGATGGGATGTGCCCAAGATTGAAATCTTAGGTTTTGATGGTTGAGGAAACTTGATGAATGGATATGTTTGGGGGAGAGAAACCTTCTCTTTCCCTTTATCCTTCATGGTTTGTGACCTGTTGGCCACATTGATGGTGTTGATTTCAAATAATGGGGTTGAAGGTGGTAGAGAGACCATAGTCTGATGATGGAATCTCGATTTAGGTGAAGATGTTTGAGAGGTATGGGATGGTGTTGATGGCTTGGTTAAAGGGTGGTTAAGAGGATCCTTAATGAAAAGGGTGTCCTTTTTTAGGTGTTGATGAATGGCAGCTTTAAGAGCACAACAACGCTCAGTGTCCTGTCCAGGTGTGCGATGATACACACAAAATTTAGTGTTGTCGAACCAAGATGGTTTTGATCTGAGAGTTGATGAGTGTGAAGGCGAAGAGGTTTGGGAGACATGAGATGGTGTTGGAGATTTGTTGATAGTACCCTCAACAAGAAGGGTGTCTTTCTCAAAGTATTGGTGAATGACAACCTTGAGGGCACAATAATTCTCGGTATCATGTCCCGATGAGCGATGATATAGGCAGATTTTAGTGTCATCAAACCAGGACGGTTTTGGTTCGAGAGGTTGAAATGGTTTAATAGGTGGCAGAGTGATGCTAGAAGTTTGCAAAAGTCAGTGCAGTATCAAAGAATATGAACCCACAAAGGGGTCCGGGCTTGTTGATGCACTAGGTGTTGATGACTTTTGTTTGGGAGTCATTAAGGGAGACTTCCGTACCACCTTTTGGGTTGGTGGTCCTGCCACTCGTGTAGACGACACTTTCTTTGTGAGAGGTGTCAAAGTTATTTAGAGGAGGTAGGTTTATGGTGGGTAAAGAGAGTAATGGAGGTAACTTTTTTTTGTTAGGTGTCAGAGTAGGGAGCACTCCTATTAATGTAGAAGGATGTGGGCCCAAAATGGAGGGCAATGATGATGGTGGAGGAGGAGTTCGCCGATGTGGTTTAGTAGCCTTCTTTAGTTTGGTTTTAGGACCACTATTATGCGAGGCAAGATTCAAATCAACCTTCACTTGTGGGTGAGTGAGGTTCGAGATGGGGCAAACACCAAGGGATTTAATAAGTTTTTGATATGGTGGATGTTTGTGAGGGTTTAGGTTCAGATGTGGATGGTTGAGCTTCTGAAGGTTTGGAAGTAGAAGCCTGGTCCTCATTGGAGACTTTTGGAGATTTTGTCACGAGAGGGTCGACAGCACGAGATGAGACAGGACGTGCAAGGTGAGGAGCTTTGAGTCGCTCCCATAATGCCTCATGTTCTAATTTTCTTGAATGGAGAAGTCCTAGTTTCTCCACCAATCGAGAGAATGGTTTGGAAGATGTTGGATGAGGCCTTGGTTCTTTAGAAGATGTGGGTGGTTGAGAGATGAGAAATGTGTTAGATGCGACGATCTCGGACCTAAGGCGTGAGAGAGTCATAACTAGATCGTCTTCGGTCGAAGCAGGTGAAGAGACAAGTTCTTCTCTTGGTGGAGAAGGAATTGGAGAATGTGACTCCTCAAGAGGATAGAGGGCAGGGATGATTGTGCTTTCTACTTGTGGTTGAGGAGTAGGAAGGATAGGGTCCTCCATTGGTAGTAGGAAGGATGAAGGTGGGGCTAGTGGCGTTGGTATGATCAAAGCGTCCTCCAATATAAGAGAGGTTGATGGAGAACTAACAGGAGAAGAAGGTTCGTCTTCTTGTGGAAGATAAATAGGAGAAGAAGGCTCTTCTACCTGCGATGAACAAATAGGATAAAAAGACTCTTCCACCTGTGAAGGATCAATGGGTTGACTAACCTCTTCAGACTGTGAGAGAGGTTGGTTAGGCATGAAAGGAGAGACTGTGTTGACTGTGCGTATATTACACTCTTGAGTCATCGGCCATGATCTGCACATTGTTTTGGCTAGGGGGATGGTTAGGAAAAGGTTGTCTAAAGATGTCTATGTTTTGGTTAGGTGGCGCATTTAGGTTATCCAAGACAAGATCACCTTTATCTAAGATGTCCTGAATGATATTCTTGAGGGTCTTACAATTGTCTGTGTCATGGCCTTTGGCATGGTGATAATTGCAAAAGTCATTCTCCTTATACCATGCAGGGATGGCACGGGAGGGATCAAATTGAGGGGGTGGTCAAATTTGGGGGAGATTGAGGATTCTCTGTTTGTTAAGTTTATCCAACACAGACGTGTATGATTCTCCTAGTGGAGTATATTGACGCTGTACGTATCGTTGTTGGAATTATCGTGTAATGCTTTGAGATGTGAAATGTTTGGATTGGTTGGTTGTTGTTGAAGATGATGGTCTAATGACTACAGCATTTGCTGATCTCTTAGATTTGGAATTGGAAGAAGAAGATTTGGAGGAAGGGTCATTTGACTTTGCGTTGGGGTTTTTACTTCACAATTTGACTTTATTTTCTTCGACAGCACAGAGTTCAAGCTTCCTAGCCATGGTGAAAGCCTCGTCAAATGTGCAGAATGTTTGGACCCATAATGTAGATGAAATGGGTTTGGCACACGCTTGTGAAAAGAGCTCAATGAGCTCAGGTTGAGGTAAATAAAAGGAGAGTTGATTGATTAAGCCTCTCCAATGGGCAACGAAATCGGCTATTGATTCATCGTCAAATTGTCTGATAGAGTATAGGTCTGTGATGGAGACCTTTTTGGTGATGTTGATCGAAAAGTGGTCAAGGAAAAGTTGAGCCAGTTGAGTGAATGTGAAAAGAGAGTGACTAGTAATAGAACTATACCAATCGAGGGCAGTGCCAGAAAGCGACATGGGAAATGTGTGTAGTAACAACGCATCATCATGTGCTATAAGGTAACAAGCGTGTCTAAATGCTCGTAGATGTTGCTGTGGGTCTTCCTTACTCTAGAAGCGAGTAAACTTGGGAAGTTCCCACTGACTAGGATATGGTCAGATTGGGACTGATGGATGAATATGTTCATTATAGATTTGTTCATATGAGAGGACATTTCTTGAACCCAAAACGGATGTCTCAAGGTTAGACATCTTGTCCATCAACATCTTGATTAGATCAATTGATGGATTTGCAAGTGGGGCACCCCCTAGATTATAGGGCACTTAGAAGGTGTTAGGAGGGGCGTATGACGTAGTTGGTTGCACTTGTATAGGTGCAACATATTGGTAACTAGTCATAGGGACTAATGTTGAAGCCAAGGGTGGTTGTGTCATGAAGCTAGGAGGCACAACTTGGCTTGATGTCACCAGAGGTGGTTGGATGGTGGCAACATTAGCCAAAGGATGAGTAGCCACCCTTGTGTTGATGGGTGCAAGAGTAGGTGGGATAGAGACAACTAGGTTTTGGAATGGTGTAGAACTTTGTTGAATAGTTTGCGGTTGATGGGGTACCGAAACCCCAATGGAAGTAGGTCCAAAAATAGAAGGAGAAGCCACACTTTGAAGATTGGTCATGGTCGGGTTATTAGTTGAGGCAACGGCCTAGGTGTCTATGGGTTGAATTACGGAGGCAGTTGATACGATTGTCATCTCAACTAGAGAAGTTGGCATCCCATAAACAGGGTTGCCTAAAGAGTCTCGTGTTTGACTTCTCACGAGATAGTGCTGAAGGGCCCTGACATTGAGGTCAAGGAACCTTTCAAAGTCTTGGTCCCCTTCGGGAACAATAAGGGGTTGAGTCGGGGTTGGCTAGGTAGGAGTTCGTTCAGTCTCTGAATGATACTCCATTAGAGGACTTGTTATAGAGGGCAAATGTGGGAGTGGTTGTTGCATTGCATGGTCAACAAGAGTTTTGGTTTGACTACGTGTCAAAACCATCCAAGGCAAGATAATACATCCTTACTAGCTCAAAAAACTAGATAAAAATAGAAAAGAAGATGAAGACAAGTAGACCCTAAACGTTAAATTCCTAAGAATAAATTTTAGAGTCGTGTTGGCTTATGCCTTAGAAGGGTGTGTTTTGGAAGTTGGCTTTTAGAACAGGTACTAGAAGAGGCAGTCTAAGGTTGGTTTCGGGTTAGTTTCAGTGCTCAAGATCTATATTAGGTTCCGTACGTGGCTTGGTGCTAAGGAGCAAACTCCACTCACTTCACGAGCCCAGAGATAAGCTGGGTCGCTTAGCCAGTATATACTTCCCCTAGAGCTTATACTCTGCCAGAGAACAGAGTGGGCTCTCCCCTTGGTAGTGAAGTCCAAGTAGGATTACCAGGAAGGGTAAGGTATCTGGTAGGTGATGAAATCCTAGTCGGACCTTGTCTCAGGTGTGTTTAGATGTCTGATTGTGATAGTGGTTTGGATGTGTAACATAAGTGCACTATGATTTATTCATAATGCGGTTTTAATTACTAGATGAGTGGACTAAACATGCATTCAAGCAGAAATGAAATGCAAAAGATTTTTAAGCCCAAATTGAAATGTGTGTTTGGATGCAGACAAGTGGAGAAAAGGTTAAAAGTATGAACTTCACTACTCTAAGATGCAGGAAAGGAAAAAAGAAGGATTCTTTTTAACTTGCTAATGGTGTCTTTTCGAAAGAGATAGAAGAAAAAGATGCAAGAAGAGATCTAATGCACCTATATAAAAAGTTTGCTTTTAGAAGAAAAAGTATGAACCCAAGGAAAACTCCAGGGTCCCATCGGGCGTGCCAAAATGTTTCCAACTATTTTTCGCTTTTCACATTCAGAAGGAATATGAAACTAGAGATAATGGTCAAGGGTTAGATGATACCCGGATGAAGTTTGCACACCATATCCAGACGATTGAAGGAGCTCCTCTTTGGCTATGGAGGATGACACCTGTAGATAAGAAAGACTTAAACAAGGAAAATGTTAGATAGATAGATGGTGGACTACCAAGCAAAGCTCAGTCCCAGAAGTGCAAAGGCTTCCTGGAGGGATGACAGTCCACTAGTTGATAAAAAGAATGTTGCTAGAAAGAGAAAAGGTGAAATACTGAACCAAAGAAATAGAGATAATGCGTACCTATATTCTACAATCTGTCTTCCATAGTCATCGATGTCGGTTAGTCTGCTGGCATCAGTTTGTCAGGTCACCGACGTCGGTTAGTCTGCCGATGTCGGTGGGGGCAATAGTCTTTGGATGGGTCTAAGAGAAAGTCTGTGGTCAATAGAGTGGTTGGTGGTAGTCAGAGAGTCTGTGCAGGGTTGTAGGACAATAGACAGGGTCTTAAGAGGGACAAGGGGTAGAGGATAGGTTGTCAAAAAGGGTAAGGATATGGGGAAGGCCTCTCAGCCTCTCCAAGAAGAAAGTCAGGTCTAGTCTGGTTGATAGCTAGGTCTGGTCTGGTCTACAGTACTTAGAAATAACAAAATAGAGACTAGTTATCAATGCTTTTCAAAATACTGAAATAAAAGGATAGAAGAAACACTTAGCTCTTGCTTGCTGAAGAAGGAGTGTAGAAGACTTGTTGCTGATGCGGCTGATGTAGAAGCCTTCTTGTAATGTTTCAATCAGCTGTGGAGTGACTGATGCAGAGTTCTTGTAGCTTGTGATGCTTGGTGTACGTCCAAGAGAGAGAGAGAGAGAGGTTGAATTCCGAGAGCAAGAGAATTAGCATTCGGGGCTTGGGAACCAACTTCTGGATTTGGTTTTATGCAACCGACGTTGGTGATCTCGCTAGCGTCAACCGACGGTTGACTGACGTCGGCAGCTAGAGAATGAGTAAAAAGGCTAAAAATATCCTTTTGCCCATTCCTCCATCTGTCGAGTTTAGTGGTCGTGGTTAAACGGTCGAAGGCGGGTTTAATAGGCATGAGGATTAGTGGGAGAGTTGGAATGATTAGTCATAGGGTGATAAATGAGGGCATCCAAGGGTGAGGAATCCAAGGGTGATGTGTCAAGGGTGGTGTTATTAATTTAAAATAGGTAATTATTTTAAATTAATAAGTGTGTGGGTTAGGAATGTTTAGAAGTGGACCAAGGGGACCAAGGGGGAGTCGACCAAGGAGTACACACAATTTTGGTGTCTACAGTAAGTAACTTCTTATGTTGGAGGATGGAGGCAATAGAGGTTGGAGGTTTTTGAGCCTCTCGTTCGCACTAATGATATTTCCACTTTTACTTTAGTGGCACATTTTATTTTTAGTTGTGTGTTTGATTTCAGTTGTGTGAATAAGAACATATGATGTATACCTATTCACATTTATAATAACTGAACTAAAAATTCCTATGTAACTTATCTAAATATGTGACAGTGAAGAAATCTAGTAATTATACTGCACATTTCGATGTGGTTTGTGGTGAGCCACTTGTAAAACCATTTTTTTATGGTTGTTGGTAATCCACTAGAAAACCATCCCATTTTGGTTTTTGGTAAGCCACATGTAAAAACATCAGTAAGGTTTTTGATTGTCCTGTAAAAATCACCAAATCATAAGTATAGGTGCAAATATGGGATAGATATTTTCCCTATGTTCACATTAAGGGGGTGTAGACTAGGGGTTAATAATGTTCACGAGGGAGTGAATGTAAGGGTGTGCTCACATTATTAGCGTAAATATTTTTAGTTAAAAAATATTACATAAATAGGTTTTTGTGGGGTATATTATTGTTGTGAATAACAACAATATTATATGAGAGAGTTTTATATAGTTAGTTGGTTGTTTATGTGAGATTTTATAGGGATCTCAGGATCCCCATATATAGTGTTTGCACTTCCTCTATAAGTTCCATATAATGCTTTGGATGAATATATACAGTGTGTGAAGAAATATATTATTATTTTTGTATTTCTTATCTGCATATTTTCTGTTTGTGATATGTAAACTCTATTCAAATCTAAACCAAATCCATTATAACTAAAGGGCAACAAAATGAAGAAACTATCTACAACATAATGCAATAAACAAATTAATTTAAGACAAATGCAACAAACATATTAATCCAAGGAAAATGCAACAAAAAAATTAATCTAAGTTAAATGCAACAAACAAATATAAAACACCTAACTAAAGGGGAAAAAAGAATATGCTAAGAGTTGGCAAATAGTAACTAGTACGTAGTAACATTGTTAAGCACAAGATTATGCTAAGAGGGGGGGTGAATTAGTATAAGATAACCTTTTAATATTTTCAATTTAATTAACCACAACAATGATAAGAATTCAATATCTAACAATAAATAACACAAGAAAACATAGGATTTACGTGGAAACCCTTTTTGGAGAAAACCATGGCAAAATATTGTTTTTATAGATATAACTATTTTATAATGTTTGTAGGCACCAATCTACTTGAGACACCAATCCTAAAACTAAGCACCAAATTGGTCAGTTTATGAGCACACATGCACTAGAGACACCGATCTCCTTCACCAAGCACCAACCTGACCAATTCATGAGCACCGACCCATAGGAACACCAACCCCTAGACTATGAGGTACTGAACCCAAGCCAAGTCGATTCTACTATCTATGATTGCTTCTTCAATTAAATGATGGATTTTCTTCTCTTACAATTTCTCTCTCACTAGTTTTCTTATATACTTTATTACTCTCCTCTCTTTCAAAATTCTCAAATGATATTCTTCATTGAAATAAATATACCCTTCACACTTCTTTTCTTAAGATATATTCTATTTCATTTTCTAATCTTCCTCTCTTCCTTCTCTCTCACACTTATATGATCTTCATTCAGATTGAATACTTGTAATACTTACACATCTCTTCTCCCTTATAGCCTTTAAAGGATGCATCCCATCCAAGAGGTACCTTTTCACCAAAAGATATGACCGTTGAAATTTCTATCAACATTTTCATCAACATTTCTATTGGAATTTCTATTAACATTTCCATTCACTTCCATCAACATTTTCACTCACTATCATCAACATTTATGTTCACTTCCAATAATAATTTCATTCACTTCTGGAAATAATTCCATTCCCTTATGGTAACAATTATATTTGACATTTTTATTCATATCCATTACAATTCATTTGACATCAATGACAATTATTCCAATAATCTCCCCCTTTGTCATTGATGGCAATCCCCATGAATTAGTATATGAACTCACCCTGTCTTCAATTCTCCTCCTTTGGCATCAATGGAAAAGGGTTATACACCCTACTCCCCATGAGCTGATGCTTCCTCTCATAGTCACTAGATGAAAAAGATATTATCTTCTTTTGTTGTCTTCATTGCAATCTCAAATTTATTTTATACCACTTATTGTAATATCTTCTTTTATTGTTCCTCTTTTTAACATCTTTTTACTATGTACATCATATATCTCTTTCTACAACATGGTATTTACTACCATTTCTCATTGTTATTTGTGCTCCATCATGTCCTCCCTACCATTGCTCCTTGTGCCTTAAAAACAAACACATATTAGTCTTTTTAGTTGTCTACCTATTGCATCCACTTCTAAACTTTCACAAATTCTCTTTTCATTTTGGTTCGGGCATCCTCTTTCTTGTTCTGGTTTATAAGATTACTTCCACATTATATCTCTGTATGCCCCTACTTATTTCAATTATAACATACAATGTCTTTTGACAATGGAGTAAACCAATTTCTTCATGAGAAACCATATGAATCTTTGTTTCTATTACAACCATGCCCATTCCTCTCATGTCCTTCACTTGTGCCATACTTCCATGCATTATCATTTTTTGCATACCCATTCCTCTTATCTACATGTATACCATTGTTCCATGCGTATCCATTCTTCATATGTCTCTTACATTTCTTTTTTCTATGACCAAAAATGTTTCAATTAAAGCAATAGTCATAAAATGATCTTTGGTGCCTGTTAGACTGTTTTGGCAAGAATTATCTTATATCATGTCAATGGTTCTTTTCTTTGTCTTCTAATTTCATAACTTCAATCTTTGGGGAAGTCTTCTCTTATATATTTATAGGTTTAGCAACTTTAACATCCTCCTTGGTAACCTTTTGTTCATCTCCATAGCCAAGACCTAATTTGTTGAACAATGACCTCTAACGATCTAGAATCTCATCTAGAACCTTGGTGCTCTTCTCAAATCTTAAGTTGATTGTTAGCTTAACACTAGACATCTCCAATTACTTTCTTAAATCAACAATCTCAAATTAAATCTTAATAATATTTTCCTCTTTTGATTTCAGTTGATCTCTTATTACCTCCTCCATTATTTTCACCTCTTCTAATTGAGTGTTTAGACTGGTAATGATCTTTTCAGACTCTTCAAATCTTTGAGATATGTTCATTTTCATATTTACACCTTCTTCATATTTCTAAATCTATAATTTTTTCTTCAAATTCTTTTTTATTAAGCCTCTTTATTTCATTCAAGTCACATACAAGTTCTTCTTCTAGATCCACTTCTCCTTCATCCTCAATATTTTCTTCCTCTTCTAAAAACATTTGGTCTTCATCATTATTTATTTATATTGATATTAAAAGAGTTTATTATTTATCAATCTCTAAATTACTCTCATTACTCTCTTATTTTGAGTTAATCTCCTTGGTGTAAAGGCTTTTCTTAGATCTGTCAGATTTTTTCTTTTTTTCATATTTACTTGGCTTATAGTTTTTTTGGTATGAATGTTTGCTCTTTCCTACCTTAACATGTTCTTATTCATCACTATTATCATATTTTGCATGAGGACACTTAGCATCAAAATTCCCTATCTCAACATAATTGAAAGATTTGAAAGGAAGCTTACCTTTATACTTTCCAGATCCCTTTTTAAAAATTCTCACAAAGAGCACTTATTCTTCTTTTGATTCATCACTTGACTCAGGTTTTATGTTTTTGACTTTATTTGAAACTTTGAAGTCTACTTCATGCTTTGATAAAAAAAAATTCTTCCCTCATTTCATATGTTGTGAGGATTCCATGTAATTCGTCCATTTTCAATGTGTCCAAGTCCTTCATTTCTTCAATAGTTGAGACTTTTGCATCGTACCTCATAAGAAGTGACCTTAGTACTTTTTGTACTATCACTGATTCTTCCATTTTATCACCTAGTCCTTTGATGGTGTTGACTATCTCATCCACATGGAGAAGATAGGCTACAATGTTTTCTTCATCTTTCATCTTAAGATTTTCAAACTTCCTTCGATACATTTGGACCTTCGCCTTATTTACCTTGTCATCACCTTCATATATATTTTGAAGTTTGTCCCACATATCTTTTACTAACATATAATACTTTACTTTTATGAACTCTGATTCTGATAAGCCACATAAAATGACATTCATCACTTTTGCATTATTCTCCCATGCCTTCTTTCTAGCCTGATTCATTTGTTAATTTATTCATGTTATGTACCCCATCACTACTGATAACCAAATATCAAACCCTAGATCATAAGATATGTTATCATCCATATACTCTAAAAATCACAATTCATTTAATCAAATACTAGTGTTTTTTTGTATAGAAACCATCTTGACCTTGACGATTAGCCATGTTTGCTCCTAGGATCTACCTTCCAGTAGTTAGACTAATTTTGAAGAAACTGCTCTGATATCAATCGTTAAGAACATTCTTATACTGAGATGGGAGGTGAACTAGTATAAGATAACCTTTTAATATTTTTGATTTAATCAACCATAACAAACATAAGCATTCAATATCTAGCAATTAATAACACAAGAGAACATAGGATTTACGTGGAAATCCTTTCAGGAGAAAACCATGGAAAAATATTGCTTTTATATATAACTCTTTTACAATGTTTGTAGGAACCAACCTATTGGAGACAATAATCCCCAAACCAAGCACCAAATCGATTAATTTGTGAGCACCCACCCACTGGAGACATTGATCCCCTTTACCAAGCACCAACCTGGCTAATTCGTGAGCATTGACCCATAGGAACACCAAACCCTAGACTATGAGTTACCGACCCTAAGCCAAATAGATTCCACTGTCTGTGATTACTTATTCAATAGAATGATGGATGTGCTTTTCTTACACTTTCTCTCTCACTAATTTTCTTATATACTTTCTACTCTCCTCTCTTTCACAATTCTCAAATGATATTCTTCATTAAAATAAATCTACCCTTCACACTTATTTTCTTAAGAGATATTCTATTTCATTTTCTACTCTTCCACTCTTTCTTCTTTCTCACACTTATATGATCTTCATTCAAATTGAATAATTGTAATACTTCCACATCTCTTCTCCCTTATATAGCCTTTAAAGGATGCATCCCATCCAAGATATACCTCTTCACCAAAAGATGTGACCATTGACATTTATGTTCACTTCCATTGACATTTCCATTCACTTTCCACAATAATTTTGTTCACTTTTGGCAATAATTTCATTCACTTTTGTTAATAATTACATTTGACATTTATATTCATATTCATTATAATTCCTTTGAAATAAATGATAATTATCCCAACAAACATTTTGTAAAGGTTGACCCCACTGGTGTGGGCCCCATAGACCCTTTCATGAACTTCTCTTAGCACTAATCCAAATTCTACCAAAGTTAAATAGTGAAGCAGAGTTCCATCATAGCTTATATGATAAAGTGTGGTCCCAAGTAATGTGTAACAATAGGCTTGATGGATGAAGGATTTTTTATTTTTATGAGAAAGGTTAGGTGGGATGATTTGGTCATAAAGGTAATCATATAGTTTAGAATACCAAGAATAATTTTGACTAACATTATCACAAATAATTTTCATAGTTGAATGTTTGTGAGCAGGTGCTAGAATATGTTTGATAAGGAACTGATAATCTCTAGCCTTATTTGTGATTTGGATCATAAAACCAATCATGGCCATGGCATTTAATATTCTATTACTAGTCTGAGGCATATGTTCAAACTGAAGATAGGCAATTTGTTTTTTGTGAGTATATACTATGCCTTTATAAGGAAGAAGCTTCTCATCCTTTGTATGAAATTGGTTTGTGACTTGATTGATAAGAAGTTAAGTCTCTATGAACTAGTAAGTCTTGGATATCCCATTGTACTGTTAGGCAAAGTCTTGTGATGAGTGCTTCATACTCAACCATGTTATTGGTTTAATGAAAATTGATATGAAAATATTTGGGAATGGGGTCCCTTTACGATGTTGTGAATAGAATTCCTACTCCCGATCCAACTTGAATTAACCATCAAAATAAAGTGTCCATTGTTACGCTTCTACTATAGTCATGATAGACTCATTTGAAAACCCAAAAGTAAGTCGGTAAGTGTCAGAAATGGGAGATACAACAAGCTAGTCTATAAGTACCTATCCTTTGATGGCTTTTTGATTAACATATTCAATATCAAATTCACTTAAAATCATGACCCACTTAGACATACGACCATGTAAATCTATATTTAATAGTAAATACTTGAGAAGATATACTTTAGTGATGATGATGGTGTTATTGTTAAGCATGTATGTTACCTTGGAATTTTGAGACCAAAGAACATTCCCTGATAACAAAATATTCCCCAAGGAGTGGTGAATGTTATCTTGTGTTGGTATTCTTATGAGATCCTGATCTAATTATACCATAAAAATCCATCCATAACAGAAAGAATATCATATCCAGTTGTAAAGTCTACAATCATGTTAATATTAGGTAGAGGAAAGTCACCTTTTGGGTAGGCCTTGTTGATGCCATGAAAATCGATACATAACCTAATACCCTTTAGTTTTTTTCAAACCAACACGATGTTTGAGATCTACTTAAAATAGTCAATGGTATGGATGAACCCACCATCTAGGAGTTTTTCTAATTATTTCTTGACCAAAAAGGAAATACAAGGATGCATTTTCCTTAGCTTCTGCTTGAACTGGCTTGGCATCAAGATGTATTATAAGATGATATACAACTAATTAGGATACAAATCTGATATATCAAAATAGGCCCATGAAAAAATATCAATGAATTATCTAAGGAGAGAAATAAGGGCTTCATATTCCTCCTTAGTGAGGGACACACCTAGTTTTATCCACTTTGGATTGGTCGATGTTCCAATATTGACTTCAAAAGTGTCCTCCATAAGGAGTGTAGAACCATATTCAAGGAGAGTCAGCAAGGAACTAAATTGATTAGCAATACCATAGTCCTTTGGCCTGACTGTTTCATCCATTTCATCCATATAGAATGAATAATAATCATTGAATGGTGATAAGGGCCATGTAAAAAACACCTTCAGACTCTCTTAGAGAATCTGTTCAAAGGCCTGCTACTCTTCCATACTAATCTTAGACCCAAATATAATATTAGGATTGGTGTAATCTTGAGCTTAATTTGAATAAAGGTGAACATCCCCATATAATGACACTTAAAACAAGTTTTTACCAAGAGAATGGACTTTATTACCCTAGTATAAGAGCACCTCAAATATTTTTTCACTTTGGGACCTCAATGTTTGATTTTTTTTGGCTAAGTAAATTCACCCACTCTTTAAAATAGGTAGTATGATCTAATGTGATAGAAAACACTTATTTATGGTCTCTTTTAGGAATATTTTCTCTTATGATCAAGAACTCACAAATGGCCTCATCATTTTCAAACTCATTGAGTGATAGTATAGATCTTTACTGGTACTTATTTATAAGTTGAGTATGATGGAAAAAAAGAGGGGAATGACAAATAAGAAGAATAATGGTACATATGGTATTAGGGTCAAAAATATTGGTATTGGATAAGTCATCATATACGCTATAATCAGACTCTACATCACTAATGACATCATCATCACTATTTGTTGGCATAAGAACATGAATAAGATGCATAGGGTCACCCCTATGGGGTCTAAATCTGATACCATGAGTTCTTTTTTATGTGGTCATAGATATAGGCTCAAGAGTGCCTTACTGATATACCCTTAGGCCTCTACCCTCATAAGCTTGATTATCCATGATCTGATTAGAGATGGGATAATTTTTGCTCTAGTAACAATCATCCAAATTATCATTATAGAGCCAACAGTCATCTTCTACAACAAGGGGTTCTTGTTTTTGGCTAGTGGTCAGTGTGAAAATAATAGTTCTTTGGGCATTATATTTTTATTTGTCATGTCATTCCATAAGAACAACTTTGACTTTAGGTCTTCCCTAGGATTTAAGGGCCTCTATAAATTTAGCTATGTGAAACACATTATGCATGAGGTATTCACCTAGACCTTTGTCAGAAAACAAAGTGATTGGCTATCTCAGGAGGAGGCTTAGATGAAGTGGAGGAAAGGTTATTTGGGTTTATGTAATTGGATTATGATAATTCAAAGAGTAAATACTTTTCTTTTTATGTGTGGGGTCTAGGACAAAGTGATAGTTGTAGCTCTCATATTCGGCTTTTAGATTTTTGTAAAATTGATATGGTTATAGGTCTGTAGGAACAATCAATTCCATCCTATAATAGGGAAACTTGATACACTAGTGCAATGTAGAAGGTATTGCAAAAATTTCATGTGTCCATGGTCAGTCCAAAATCAAGTTATATGATAAATTTAAATCATTAATATGACAAAGTGTGTCATGGGTAAGAGGCCTAATGACAATTGGTAAACAAATTATACCTTGTGACTCTTTTTCTTGAATATAATGAGCCTTGATGGTAATTATCTCTGGATGAAGGTTAGTTTTTGTGTATCCAAGATGCTTGACTAACCTCAAAGACATAATGTTGAGGTCTGAGTCATTATCTATGAGGACACGTTTAACTTTGTTTCAGGTTATGACAACTTCAATATATAAAGGGTTATTATGTAGAGGGCCAAGGGAAGACATGTCACTTTGATCGAAGGTAAGTTGTTGGCTAGGAGCTAAGTTTCCTACAAGGATTGAAATTTGTCTAGCATAATATGATTCAGCATTTGGGATTGGCTCAAAATATTTGTATGGATGTTTTGGTGGATACTATAGGTACATAACAAATCTAAGATATAGATTTGTGTGGGCATCCTTTGTAGTTTCTCCATAATATAATATGTTTTATCTTTGCTATTGGTATTTGGTTTACTTCTTGCTAGTATGGGGGTTTGGATGGGCTCATTAGCAGAAGAAGGTTGTGGGCTTTAAATGGTAACCTTAGTCTACTAAGTGATGGGCCACTATAACTAGACGAAGAGGGAGAAGGGCTTGAGATGCTAACCTTTGGGCATTGAAGATTTTGGTTGCTAACATAGGCCAAAGGAGTATTGCCAACATAGGGATGGGGTTGGGTATTATCAGGTAATAGTCATGGGTGATTGGTTGTTGGTCTAGTATTAATGGTCATAGTGGATATATGACTAACCACAATATGACCTATAACATTATTGTAGTTATGTGCAATGACATGATAGGCCCCTTGGTTAGATTGGTCATTCTAGACCTTGGTTACAACCATTCTATGTTATTTCTATCTTTTTTTTATTGATGTTATTATTGTTGTGGTGGTCTTTGATGTTTTTGATTCTTATTGTTGGCATTATGATATGAAAAAGGGTTTTGATAAATACCCAGGTTATGATTAGATGTAGAAGCCCTATTATCCAACTCTATTTCTATGTTTTTCAACGTATTCTCAATTAGGTGCCTCAATTGTATGCATCAGTATATGGAATGCCCTTTGACTCGATAATATACACAAAATTTCTACTCTTTATACTTTGTGAGGAAAGGAACACCCTTAGGTAAAGGCTTTAGAATAGGACAACTAATCATATTGGATGTAGCTATTTTATAGAGCACTGATTCAATTAGTTCTCTAAGGTCACTAAAACTCTATCAATAGGTGGCCCTCTTTTCGGAGGATGTCTTTGCAAAGGAGGACATGGTGGTGGCTGAATGGGTGGAGTTGGTTGAATAGATGGTGTTTGCACTATTTTTTTGTGGCATGATTCGGTAACTCCATTACCAACAATATTCTTATTATGATTATAGGCTTTAGGCTTCTTAGAAGTACTATCTCAAGCCAATGTAGGAGACTATGCCTGAATTGGGTCTTGGCTCAAATTTTAGCCTTGATTTTGGTTTTAGATCTAGTTTTGGTTGGGATAGTACAATTTGATCATCCCTTTATTGATAAGGTATTTCTAGATTTGGAGGGCTTTGTCTATAATTTCTTCAAACGTGTGGGCACACGAAATTTCAAGGTGATAGGATATCATTTTTCAATTTATGGGTGAATATTCGTGCCAACTATTTATCTAGTACATTATGTGTAAAACATATAACAAGTACCCTCCATCATTTTAAGTAGTTTGAGAAACTCTCAACACTCCTTTGTTTAACTTCACCCAAATTGACCATGGTAATATCATGTTCAATATTATAGGAAAATTTTTGCACAAACTTCTCTGATAGGTCATCAAAATTAGACACATAATTTTATAGAAGTTGGAGAACCAAATCCAAGGCCTATCCAACTAAACTGCAAGGAAAAAGGAGAAGTGAATAAATATCACTGAAGGCCACTACTTAAAAAGCAACATAAATTATTTTAGATGTTCCTTTGGGTCACCTTTGCCTTTTTATTTAAAAGTTTGATGATTAAAAACCTAGAAGAAATGGTATCTGAAGGTAATCTATGTTGATTGGGTATGAACATATTTAATCTAACTTGAATTTATTTCCTTTCTTTCTTGTTTGAAGAGCCAAAATTGCATCCTTCTCTTGTTGTAATTCTTGGGCTGCAGATGTAAGATGAGAAGGAACATATGGTTGTGTCTGGGTGGTCCAAGGTGGATTACCTTGACTAGGGTATAATGGATGAATGTAATATGACATAATGCTCATTGGTTGGTCACTCGACTTAGAATATGCACTCATTAATTAGGGTTATATTTATAATATGGTATATGAAGTTGGTAGACATCATGGTTGGGATTTGTAGCATGGTTTTGACTTGGAGGGAACCGTGGCCTGAATAGAGGAGTTTAGTTTTGGGCAAGGAATTATGTGTGGTGGGTATGGAAGGGAATGTGTTGAAGGTTAGTCAAACCCTATTATATGAAAGGTACATGTCATTGGTTAAAATTTTGTTGCATAAATTATTGTGTGTTAGGCACATGTTATATATAAGGTATGTGTTGGATGTGAGGCAATTGTTACCTATTAGGTATTTTTTGTATGCTGAGAATGTGTTGTTGGTTTAAAACATGTTGCCTATTGGGTATTTATTGTATGTTGAGAATTTTTTGTTGGCTAGCTACAAGACATTTTTGAATAATAAGGGTATGTTATTAGTCAGACAAAATTTGAGGTGTATGATTTACCACTTACTATGGTAGAATGATAGTTTTTACCAATTGACATGGAATTTTTGTCAATAAAATGTTTGGGTGGAGTTTTGGTTACCACCTATTGAGGTGGAATATTGGTTACCACCTGCTACAGTGGGGTATTAGTTATCACCTATTGAGGTGTAACTTTGGTTACTACCTATTGTGGTGGGGTATTTAACTACGATTGATTGCTTGATCCTTATTATATATTTGAGGAAGTGAATGGTTGTAGAGGGATAGTTGCACGTTGTGGTTATGAGCTAGATTTATATCCCCCTACTTTTTTGAATTACTTGATGTGGTTGAAGGAGGAATCTATTGTGAATTATTTATAGGGACATTATTTTGTACATTAGACTTAACTTGGTGTGGATTGGGGAACACCTATGTTATATCTAGCATATGTTGAAAAGAGTTTCCTAAGAAGCCACTAATTCTTCCTCAATTATAGGAACATTGGAAATGTCCATTACTAGCATGGTTTGAGTGAACAGATCGGTGTTTATATTAGAATAGCCTAACAAGTCAGTTTGTAGTCCATTTAACGACTATTGTATTAAATGGAAACACTATTCCTTGGTAGTGATATCTCCTTGGAAATGATTTCTCCTTGGCAGTGATTTATTCATGTAAAATGGTATTGCCTCTCCTTTAATTCATAGATCTCCTTCTTGGGGATATTACAGAATTCCCTGCCTCAAATTGCTTTTCCTCAAACAATTGCAAATTAGAATGTTCAATAAATAATGCTCTTCCACACATTGCATCTTCTAGTGACAATCCATAAGTAGAAGGATCATATGAAATCCATACAAGAAAATACCATATGATAACCTTAGTCTCATTGGGAACCACCAAAACATCATAAAATTTTTTAAACATTTTCCACGAGACAATTTTACAAAGAACCAACGCTTTGAAATCTTTAGGTTTCTTGTTTTCACTCAACAATGAAGGATAGCAAAAAAAATATGAATGGCTCTTGTCAATTGAGAGGTGGATGCAAACATTTATAGAAAACATGTACTTTATCTTATAAAAACCCTTTAATCCATTCCTTATGATAGAGTACCAAGTACATGTAGAATTTCCATTGAATGCAAACATAGATTCTTTAGTGGCCCTATGTTGATCCATGTTGTTCTCTTGTTCTAAATAATATAAAATTAAAAATGCATAAAGACACTCCATCACATTCAACTTATTAGTGTACTTTACTATACAAAATGAGTATCTATGTATAAACAACACATATATGATGGTTTGGTGTGGAAGTAATATTACATCTCTAGGGTCTTCTACAGATAACTTAACTTCATTGATACTAGCAAATCAATAACCCTTTCAAAACCATGGTATACCCAACTTCATAATTAATCCAACACCCATATTTTTAAACTAATTATTAAAACCCTTCATCCAATTTTCCAAAGAAATCAAAAGGCCATCAAAAATATTTGTGGTCTCATCAATAGGCATAACTATATGTAACAATCCATCAGTTCCAATCCCTCCATTTCAGAAAATGTTATGAACAGGTTGAATAGCTTTGTCTTCATCTTTAACAATAGTATGATTACCATTATGTTCATCTATTTTATTCACATTTTTCTCTAGAAAATCACTTGATGAAACTGCAATCTCTTGTTGTTTAGGCCATACTTTGATCAAATGATCATCTACTACACATTTGGAAATTTCTAGGTTTTATCCAAAATTCTTCAAGCCAATTAAGTTTGTTATACAATAGTGCTCTGGAATATAATTATGTTTAAGTGGAAGATGTAGGGTGGAGTCTCTCAATAAAGGCCTTTTCCTTTCTTCTAAAATAGGAAATGGAATGTCTTAAACTAGGTAAGGGGCACCAAACCATGGTTCATGTGACTATGAGAAACTTAAACTTTCTAATATCAAGTTTGGGTCCCATGTTTTGAATACAAACTTCCCATGAAGAATGTCTTCTTCCCTATACACTAACCAAGGTTTAACCATTTTAGATGCAAATACAAGTTCAAACTATTGAGACTCACAATATTCTAACTCTGGGAATATGAAATTTGAATTATGGATAACTTCAAGCTCCTTAAAAATTCACGCTTGAGAACCTACATCATCTAATAGCTTGATGTATGGATACAAAACCCTTATATTTAATATGAACAAATTTGGACGTTTTCATTTGGTCGTTAGGTGCACCACATCCTTGGCATGCCATTCATCAACATCCTTTAATGAATCATCATCATAGTTTATTTCTTCCAATATCACTTGAGCCCCTTCTACTAAAGAAGTAGACATGGAATCAACTTCTAGTTCATTTTTTGATTTGGATGGCTGTGTGTAATTTATCTCTAAGTCATATCCCGTAAGTGTAGCATTTCCTAGATTAACAGTTACAACTTGATTTCCTTTATTGATTTCTGAATGTTTTAAGCACACCTCCAAGGACTCTCCATGTTCAACATGTGAATTTTCTATTACTCCAAGATAGCTAGGCAAATCTAAAAGAAAAGGTGTACATGTAGAGTCTTGTTTGTTATCCATAACATCACTAGAAGTATCTTTGGTATCTTTCAATGAGTGAGGTGCATTTAATGATTGTTCATCTTTCAAGGCATCAAGGTTATTTGGTGCATGTTTTTTTCCATATTCTATCAATTATTTTGGTTGGCTCTCGATCTTGTTTATTTTTAAGACCGTAGCCCATGATATCTTGTTGACAGTGTGCATTTATTACAAAATCAATTGGTTTATTAAACTTAGCACCTGTGTTCGAGGAGCAATCCTCAAGATCTCTCTCTCTTGCACACATTGAAGTTTATATTCACTCTGATGTAGACAACACATATCAACATCATCATTATTTTTTGGGATAGATAACTTGTGTGCATCTCTAATATCCAAAAAAATTATGTCATTCTTCCTAATAGACAAGTTTCCATAAATATCAACTTCTTCTTGGATAAGTATGTTTGGGCATTCCCTTAGTTCAATGTTGGATGCCTCATTCATTTTTTCCTAGATAAGGAAGTCAGTTTTGGAATTTTTCATCTTCCTTTCTTTTAGGACCTCTTGAAAATTGAATTTCTCATCATATTCAGTATTTCCATAACTATGATTCACAAACTCATCTTCTTTATAGTGTCTATTTCCATTCCATGAATCTTTTAAATCCAAATAGTCTAAAAAAGAGATGTCTTTTCAAATATCTACTAAAAAGGCATTGTACGACTTGAAACTGTCCATTATTTCCTTATGTAGTGACCCCATGGTTCATAGGTTGGCATGAAAAATAACTCTGATACCACTGTAATATTCCAAATTGAAATATTTTACATTAATTTGGTTTTCTATGAAATCTTATTTTTTATAAATATAAATATTGCATTTAAAATAATAAATTAAATAAAATATAAGTCCACAAGGGTTTTCATCCTTGGGCTGTTATAATCATTAGGGTTTTGTCCTTGAGAGTGGTTGTATAGCATGATGCTTATACGAGTAATATGATTGAATTTATAATTGAATGCTTGCAATACTTGCACATTTCTTTTCCCTTAAATAGCCTTTAAAAATTCTCACAAAGGAGGCGTGCCATCTAAGAGGCACCTCTTCACCAAAAGATGTGACCGTAGATATTTCCATTGACATTTCCATCAATAATTTCGTTAACATTTCTATCGATAATTCCATTAACATTTCTATCCACATTTCTATTCACTTCTGGTAATAATTCCATTTGACACTTCCATTCACTTCTGATAATAATTCTATTTGATATTTCCACTCATATCTATTTAATGATTTTTGTATTAGATGGTAGCACTACTCTTTGGTAGTGATTTCTCCTTGGTAGTGATTTCTCCTTAGAAACAATTTCTTTATGTGAAATGGTAGTGCCTCTCCTTGAATTCAATGATCTCATTCTTGGGGATATTACAATTACCTTTGCCTTTGTATTTGAAACTTTGATGACTCAAAACTTGGAAGAAATGGTATTTGAAGGTAATCCATGTTGATTGGGTATGAACATATTTAATCTAAATTGAATTTATTTCCTTGCTTTCTTGTCTGAAGAGCCAAAATCGCATCCTTCACTTGTTGTAATTATTGGGCTATGGATGTAAGATAAGAAGGAACATATGGTTGTGTTTGGGTGGTCCAAGTGGATTACCTTGACTAGCGTACAATGGATGAATGTAATATGACATAATGCTCATTGGGTTGGTCACTCAACCAAGAATACACACCCATTAATTTGGGTTATATTGCTAGTATGGTACAAGCTATTGGTAAACATTATGGTTGGGATCTATAGCACAGTTTTGACTTGGAGGGAACTATGGCATGAATAGAGGAGTTTGGTTTTGGGGAATGAATTGTGTGTGGTGGGTTTGGAAGGGAATGTGTTGATGGTTAGTCAAACCCTATTGTATGAAAGGCACATGTTGTTGGTTAAAATCCTATTGCATAAATTATTGTGTGTTAGGCATATGTTATATATAAGGTTTGTGTTGGGTGTGAGGCAATTATTTCCTATTAGGTATTTTTTGTATGTTGGGCACTTGTTCTTGGTTGAAAACATGTTGCCTATTGGGTATTTCTTGTATGTTGAGTATTTTTTGTTGTCTAGCTGCAAGACATTATTGACTAATAAGGGTATGTTATTGATTAGACAACATTTGAGGTGTATGATTTACCACTTAGTATGGTGGGAATGATAGTATGTACCAGATGACATGGAATTTGTGTTAATAATTGTTGGGGTGGAGTGTTGCTTACCACCTATTGAGGTGGAATATTGGTTACCACTTACTGCAGTGGGGTATTAGTTATCACCTATTGAGGTAGAACTTTGGTTACTACCTGCTATGGTGGGGTATTTGACTATGATTGATTGCTTGATCCCTACTGTATATTTGAGGAAGTGAATGGTTGTAGAGGGATATTCACATATTGTGGTTGTGAAATAGATTTATATCCCCCTAATTTTGTGAACTATTTAATGTGGTTAAAGGAAGAATCTATTGTGAACTGTTTATAGGGATGTTCTTTTGTACATTAGACTTAACTTGGTGTGGATTGGGGAAGACTTGTGTGTTATCTACCACATTTTGAAAAAAATCTCCTAAATAAGTCACTAATTCTTCCTCAATTATAGGAACATTGAAAATGTCCATAACTAGCATGGTTTGAGTGAATGGATCAGTGTTTACATTAGAATAGCCTAACAAGCCAGTTTGTAGTCCACTTGATAGAGCGAACTCTATAAACAATGTACTTAAAATGGTCATGGCACTAAATGTTTTAGCTAGATTAAGGTAATTTTGATATGCCTATTGTATTTACACTAATTGGTTAGTAGTTTGACCCTTTCCTTTAGCAAGTGTGGCAAGATATTGGTTAAGAACTGGTGTAAGGGCTTGAGTTTTGCTAAAAGAGGGATAATCAAATAGTTTGACAAGATGTGCATGAATAGGTGTTCTAAAAAAATAATGTATACTTTATTGTGGGAAATCTGATGGGAATTTGGCATCTATTTCAACTGATCTAACCAGAATCTCATCTCAATTCTCTAAAAGATGGTGATCAAACATATATAGATCATAACTAGTATTAGATGGTGTGGTCACAAAGTATGGTTATTGTTTTTGGACTATTTCCATACTAGGTAGTACAATGGTAAGGTATTGTGTAAATGGGTCTTGTTCCTACCCTAGATTAGGGGGTGTTTTTGTGAAGTATTGCATGAACTAATCTTTCCCCTACTCTATGTTAGGGGTCATATATACGGGATATGGATTTGCCTCATATGCTACATTATCACCATAAGGCTCATAATCAAATGGGTCATTTGTGATGATGTCCTCATAATAAGATTTATACATATATTTTTTACATGTATACTGAAGCATGGTTAAATCAATGCTCTTTGTCTTGGGAAAGGTTGATCTAATACTTCAAACTTTTAGAACTTGACTTAAAAAGAACTTGAATTGAAAACTAGAAATCGAGAATTGGTATAAACTAACATGAAATCACACTTGGTCCTTGGAAAATGGTCTAAAAAAGGAAACTTGAACTTGATCTTGGCAAAGGCCTACGTCTAAGAAAACTTGAATTTTGAAATGAAATATTGAACTTGGTCTAGGCAAAAAATTTAAACTAAACTGAAAGCAAACTAGATTTAGGTCTAAGGACGAAATTGAACTAGGTATTGGTCTAGGAACATGAGATTTGGCTTCGAAATAAAATTGTTCTAAGTATGAAATCAAAACTAATTTTAAGTCTAAGGATTTCAATTCGAAACAAAAGTACAATTGGTCTAGGTTGGAAAGAAAGGTCAAACTTGGTCTATGTCTAAAAAGGAACTTGGATTGTCAAATGAACTTGATCTAAGCCAAGCTCGGTTTTTGTAACAAAAGTAACACAATATAAATATAAAAGGTAAATAACTCAATCCCAATTTTAGGCAAGACTTAAGTGTAAATTAATTTTCCTTAAATATAAACTTGAAACTAGATTTTGAACTTGGTTTGACAGGCACTTGGATTCAACAAAGGATCATGGATTTAAGCAAGCATTATAACAATGCTATGTTTGAATTGGACTCCACATTTTGCGACTTTAAACTTGTTTTTGAATGGAATCTAAATGAGAAATAGTCTAGACCAAAATGGGAAATGTAACAATGTCGTTTAGAAACTAAAGCATGAATTAGTTTTTTATCTTTTGGACCAAGTCAAATGGTTTTGAATAATTAGGCAACATAACACTTCTTGGTGTAAATGTGTATGTATCATGTGTTTTGAAATTTGAACTTTTTTTATTGTGTTAAATAATTTTGGACTCAACATGTAAATAAAAAATAAGCATATAAGTACACACTCCTATTTTAATAATTGACACAAGGTTGCATCGTATCTACCAAACTCTGCCAAATGCTCCTATTGAGAGGAATTAAGTGTCAATCCAATAATTAAAATCACATGAAGTTAGAGTGTTTAGACTTCCTCTATATTTCAAGAAATTGTACATGGCATGGGACTTAAAGTGTTGAAGCAACTTAGCATTGGTAAGATAATTTATGTCAAGTGGGCCCTCTTAGTCTAAATTCTCATTTTGGCTTTCTAGGTGGTCCCTAAAAGGCAATTTAGAATATCCTTCGAATGGATATGATTAGAAATAGATTGTTACAAAAAGATCTTGTCCATTTTTAAACCACTTCATATATAATTGCTCAATGAAGTGTGATGTATATTAAGTACAAGATCTAAGGATCTATTCAACTCATCAGGTTAACCGATCAACCATTGTTTAATCAATTAACATGCTCAATTTATATACCCCACCAGATAATGGGATTGGTACAATGATGGGAGAAGAAACCCAAGATAAATTCACCCCTAGATAAATTGCAAGGAGGTGTTGAACTCCCATTCTCTAATCCAAGATAAAAGAAAAATGGATAAAGTTGATTCTGAGTCACCCACATTTAAAAAAATGAGGAGAGATCATACACATCTTGAACTCTAGGATATAATAAACAAGTAGTTTACTCATGTTTTTTAGTGACCCTAAGTAGGGGAGAGCATACACATGATTTTTTTAAACAATAGGAAAACGTGAAATAAATGTTAAGTAAAAGAGTTTTAAACATCAAAATAGAAATGTTTTTGAAAAACTTTGCTTAAAACCTGGAAATGAAAACTTTGAAAGTTGCTTGATCGAAAACTTGAAAAAAGGGAAAGTTCGTTGTGGAAAAATTTTATGCACCAAAATGGAAGTGTGAAAATGCGTTGAAACTCAATAAAAACTGCAAAATGGCTTTGTTAGTGCATCAAACTTCTTATTTTTTCCTATTACCCTACATCAAACAACAAGTGGATTCACTTGAGTTGATAAATTTGTAAAGATAGAGTAAAAATTTAAACTCTTTGAGCTTGTAGGTCTATGTCTCAAAGCAAATTCATTGTTTAGAAGTCTATGTTATCATCATTTTCTTGACAAAGTCACCGATACACAGGGTCAAAGTCACCGATTTCATAAAACACACATAGAAAAAGACATAAAAATTAGTGAATTAACCGTTTAGCAGTGGTAAAGTCACCATTTTCTTGAAAAAATAGTGTTATTACCGATACATAGGTCAAAGTCACCAATTTTTAGTTAACAAAAACATGATAAAATTAGTAGGAAAAAATTAGAAATAAGGCCTAAAATGAGTTTTTTTTTCAATTTTTAAGTCCCAAAGCACTCCTAAGATGATTGTTAGTTTATGCATTAACAGAGTGAAAAATAATTAAAAACACATCGAAGATTAGCACTCCAAACCTAGATACTCAGGGTAGCAAATAATAAGCAAACAACAAACAATACAAAGATAAAAATAACACTCTTTAACTTCCTTTTAAATTGAAATTGCAAGTTGGCATGGGGGGATTATGCTTGGATTTGTGGGAAAAGAGTCTTCATCAATGTTGCATGTGCATCATCTCTCCTTGTTCACTTTGGCATTTGGATATGGCATGTGTTTATTGTTGAAGTTTTCTATAGTTATTTCTTCATAATAACATTGCACCAAAAAGATCTTCTTGAAGTATGTGATTATCCTCCTATTTATATGTTTTTAGAAATGAGGAGACTAATTTGTCACCATCCATCTCAAGATCAAGATGTGTGGCGATAAATAAATTCAATTTTGGAGGCCCAAGGCTATAAGTGAGGGAATTAATATTGCACTTATGAGGAATGGCTTACATAAATTAATATTTGTTTGCATTGAATTATGATTGCTTGACAACTTTTTGCCTATGTCATGTATGATGTCATTTTTTTTTGGATTTATCAGTAAATTTTATGAATTTCTATTTTTAGAAATTCACTTATTAGCCATGAGTGTTTTAACTAAATATTTAATTGGATTTAATCATTTGAGTAATTTTGATTAGGTTAATTGTCATTTTTGAATTTTGACATGGTTGTTCTTCACACTTGGTTGAAATTGATGATTTGCTAGGTGATAATTTGACTGGGGATAAATCGGTGATAGGTTATTGATTCATATAATGTATTACCCCAAATAGGGATGCATTAGTTAGATTCAAAGGATGAACACTAGGTGTATAGATGATTTTGGGCATTTCAATAATTTCTAGGGTTAATTTACGTTGTTTGTGAGAAATTGGTCCGATGTCTATTTAAACATAGAAGTGGACAAAAAGGAGTGTCTACACCTGAAATTGCCTTTGATTATACTTTTCCTATTGTGACACCAGTTCAAATAGATTTTGACATCCCTCCTAGGCATGCAAATATTAAAGTTAACTATAATCTACCTACATTAGATAGGCTTGGGCATCTTATGATCCTTATCATATTATTAACTTACATATTGGGGCATATCATGATGCCCATCCTCTTCATACAACACATATTGGGCCACCTTACACTACACACCCTTTAGCCTTTGGGGCATCTTGAAATTTTCATACTTAGATTTCTACATGATTTTGGGGCATTCTACGATCCCATCATTATTCTAATGGATTCTTGATCTTTCATCATTCGCATGAGGTAGTAATCAAGAAACTTTCACATATTAAATATAAACAAATTCATATTGTTATTTTGTCTCATGTTTCTTTGATTTTGTACATTTTATTTCATTATTGTAATTTTTATTACATGGTTTCTTCCTTGTTAGTTCTTTGGTATTTTTTGGCCTTTGATTTATTTAGGGATTTATCACCTTTGGGTTTTATATCACTTTAATTTTGGTCTTTTATTTCTTGGGGATATGGGGTATCACCTTCATGTTCTATATCACTTTACTTTTTGCCTTCATATTATTTGGGGATCTAGGGTATCACCTTCGAGTTTTATATCACTTTACTTATAGCCTTAAATTTATTTAGGGATTTTGGATATCACCTTCACGTTTCATATCATTTTGATTTCAGCCTTCAATTTATTTGGGGATTTACAACACCCTCAGGTTCTATTTTAATCATAATTTTCACATTTAATTCACTTGATTCCCCCCTCTTTTGGGATGACACATTTCTTTTAGTGCTTGTGCTAGATGTCATGCCGGTTAGTACAACTTCCATGGTGACATGACTATCATAGAATAGCCCCATAACTTTCAAATATTTCTTTCCTTATGATCATCTATAAACATATTTATCATTATATCAACTTTATTACATGGATGAATCTTCCACAATCCCCATATATCCCTTTTGTCCTTTCACTTTAGGCACACACAAGTTAGTTTTCAAATTTCACACTTTTTAATGGGTATAGATACTAAAGCTAAATATTTATAGCATCCTAGTCTTGAACATTTGACAAATATAAATCAGGGCTCAACCCTTTAGTTATATACCTTTTTGCTACTGAAAGACTTGCATCACCATCTCATTATGGTAAAATTATTATCTCTTTGTATGATACATATCATTTTTATGACCCAAGTTTCCTATACCACACATAAATATTAAACCTTATAAACATCCTTCACCATTAGTTTCAGACCCATACCTTTTTTAAGCCTTCAAGAGACTGCCGCCAGATTTAGACACTATTGTCAATGTTAGTGTTTGGATATGATACATGTGTTCATTATGGAATAATGATTGGATCTTCATGTGACCAACTTAATTATTTTGGGTTTTATGTCACATATGATATATTCATATCTTGGATACATGGTGTAACTCTTTACCAATTGATCAAACCCTAACTATTCACCATTCTTCACTGTTAGAATGAGTTTGCTAAAAATGGGCTAGTGGGCTCATGGTTTCAAGATGACCTTAAAGACCCCTTTGTCAGTTAGTGTTGCCTACATAGCCAATACTCTAACTAATTCCTTAGACTTATGTATTTATCCCCTATGTTTGGGAATGTGTGTGCACAAGGGTGTTATATACTATATTAAGATGCATTAATGATCTAGCTTGTAATTTGACAAATATCGCTCATGGGCTACTCTTTGAACACTTTAGATGTTTAATATGACCACTCTTATGCTTCATACAAAAATATGGATGAATAGGGCACAATAACTTGGTTGTATAGTTGATTGATTTAGATTTAGTAGGTGTTTGCTTAGTATTTTCTACATGACAATGAGAAGGTTATAGTTTGTTTTTACTTGGTATTTTTAGTTGATTGATTTATATTTAATTTGCATTTGATTAGTAGTATGATTTCTCCAAACCCTAGGTTAACCTAGGGTTTTTTTATTTACTATTTTCTTAAGTTCTAATTTTTTATTTCAAATTTTTTAGTAATTTAAAAATTAGAATTTATTTTCCTAAAATCATTTTCAATATAGATGCATCTATCAATTATTTCATTATACAATACGTAATGATAGCCATTGTTTTTTATGTTTAATCAATCAAAGATATAATCAAAATGAGTAATCAAATTGATCAAGTCAAAAAACATGTTTTAAAACAAGATCAAAATTTAATCTCTCTTCACAACTCTTATTACAATAATATTGAGCCTCTTTCTCCTCCTCTCCCTAAGGTGGGTGATAGATATCATCCATCCAACTAGGTCCATACTATCACTTTACCAAGGAGTAAGGTGGCCCATCCTATGGTTTCAAATGAAGGTAATTAATATATCCTTCCTTAAACCCCTCCACTTTCCACATTTCTTCTAGATGGTGTGTATATGCATATTCGATCTGAAGTACCTAAGGATATGTTTTTGAAGCCCTAAAAGATAAAATCATCATTATGAGTAATCTCATTAAAGACTTGCAAATGAATTTTAGTTCAAATATCACATTATTATAAAATCAAATTACATACATATAGAATCCAACATATGTTAGTGTTAATCATGTGCTTGCATCTTCATCTAGAAATGTTATAGATGTTGTCCCTGAAAAGTGATTCCTCATTTTTCAGACAACATAGGGCTATTTTGGTCCTGCATGGCCAAAATTGTTTTTCCCCTTTCCAAAAATTTGTTTTGAAACATTCAATTTCATCATTTTATCAAACTTTTTGGTAAAGGGATTAGCAGGTTCAATGGGTTCAAAGGCTTCTACAGGCGAGTTCAATTAAAAGGGACTAGTTTCTCGCACTTGGACACTTTCAGGACAGGTTCAACAGGTTCAAAGGTTCAAGAAATTCAAAGGCAGCCTTAGTCAAAGAAAGAAGCAACGAGCAGTTGATTCAATCTGCAGGTTCAATCAATGGGTTCAAGAAAAAGTCTGCGGAAGCTGCCATGTGTCCCATTGAAGTTCTACGGAGCACGAAAAGTGTCAGTGTCTGCATCTCCAACCTTTTAGTAAGCTACAAATCTTCTTTTGATGAGTTTATTAGAATCTCGTGGATGGTGACAAGTGGAAAATACAGAAGGCCCTAATGTATTCATCTAAGAGTAGCGAAAGTGGCTATGTGTCCCCTCCAAAGCTTGGTGGAAGCTGACAAGTGTCATTGTTCACGAGAGCCTGAATGAGCCCTAAACACTTTTACGATGTTGCAAAGGACCAAGGAAATGAATGCTGCCAAGTGTCAACAATGGAAGATGCCACGTGTCATCACCATCTTTACAGAAGATGTCGCGTGGCACTTGTTTAAAAAGTGGAAGGTGCCACGTGTCGAAGGAAATGAAGGGGATGACAGCCCACCGAAGAATCAAAGTCGAAGGCCACTAAGAAGACCCCGAAGGGCAAGTTTCCTTTGAGAAAGGTTTGAGCCTCAAAGGGCTGCAAAAGCTACCACGTGTCTGCATCCGCACCCCCCTCAGCTGCTAATCAGTTTCAAAGCTTATTTCGATAAGCCAATCTCAAAGTTGCAGATCCCTCCATGTGTCCTCACCCACGTCACAAGTAGAAAGCGACCATGGAAAGTGATAAAGACACGAGGAAGTTGTTGGGAAAAATGACGGGCCCGCAAATGTCAAATTTGTCTCAATGAAGTGTCTGTTTATTTTAGCAAACTTAAAGCGCGGACTCGAATGCATTTGAAAAAGCCTAAGGCCAGGATAAAGAGGAAGATACAAAGAGGGAAACTTAGTGGGAGTTATTTCCAGTAGATGGAGCAGTTCACTGAGTAGATATTTGGGGCCTGCAAACATTAAAAGCACCATCTGTTTGTCCCTTGTGAGATAAAGGCAGAATAGACTGTTGCACGGCTAAGCAGGTGATGGAATGAGAGATTCAGGCTCAGGAGGAGGTACTAGAGATGAATCGACATGCCACAGTCAGGGCAGCTGCCCTGCTCTAGCATGGCCCTTCCTGACAAGACTAGAATGCATCCAAGGCATTGAATGCACCGAATGGGTCACTTCATGGGACAAAGTGCCAAGCCTCCCTCAGGGCTCTATATAATGTAATCTCTTGTATCATTTGAGGAGACCTTTTTGATTATCAGAAGCAAAACTCTGCCCAAATTGAAAGGCATTACTGAGACTTTGAGCTCAGATTGTAATTCATATTATTTTATCTGAATGAGAAAATAAGTTACTTGTAGACTTTGTGTTGTTATAGCTTGTGCTATCTTAGGAGATTGTTCGTATGTCTATTTCCTAGAAGCTTTCTTGTCCATTTGATTTAACAAGTAGAATTAGTGGAGGTGATCAGGAAGGTGTCCTGAAGGCCAACTATGGGATGACGTTATTCCCCCATAAGTACCTTCAGTGTGTTTGCATTTTCCTTTCTTGTGTAAAGAGCCTTGGCACAACGTGGTGAGCCCATTGTTATTTATTTCTCTCTCTCAGGTTGCTGGTCATTCAGCACCCCCGTTACCAGTTACTTGTTACTTGAAATATTCTTACTGCCTGTTGAAGAACACTTTTGAAAGAAGAGAAGTGCCTTCTAACATTGCACCATGATTTCTACTATTTAAGAAGGAATCTGGCTCTTGGCTGAAAGTTGCTTCTGAAAGAAGAGAAGCACCTTCCCCATCACCCAGGATTTCTTCCTTGTTTATCAGCATCATCTCTGAAAAAAGAGAGATGGATGGTTCATCCCACCCCTGTGTCTTACTTTTTGCATATATATATTGTATATAACCTCTGCATATTTAATAAGGAACCTCCCCTTGATGAGAGGAGAGATTTGTCCCCTTGTGATGTAGTAAACCTACACATCCAGATGACCAATCTCCCTATGCTGTGGTGATAGGAACTATTTTGAATGCCAATTAGCTGGTCGACAAAATATTCACCCAACAATTTTTGGCGATTCTGCTGGGGACTTGAACAAGCAGTCCCTACCCTTATCCATTATAGAGTCTGGTGACTCTCATCTAGGTCTTACCCAATATCATTATAGCCTTACCATCTTCCTCCGTCTCCATTATATTATCTAGTCTGCAAAACCAGAGCTGTTGGAAAAGAAAGCGCAGTTTGAAGCCTCAAGCTTTAAGCTGAATTAGGGCCAGTTTCTTTTCCATTTTTATCCTATAATCTAGCAACTCCACTCAGATGTGTTATCCCTATTTTTCATAATCTGATCATGACAGTTCAAGGCCCCTGGAGTAACTCATTTGGCCCACTTAATCTAACTCCACCCTTGCATGAGCTACCACTCAGTTCAAGGAAGAATTTCCCCAAATTCTTTGGTGATGGAAGAGTCCACCTTGATGAACACATTGCAACCTTCACCATAGCCTGTGGTGTGATAGGGGTGGAATTTGAAGACATGGCAGTCAGGGTTTTCATGGAGACACTACAAGGTGCTGCTGCAGACTAGTTTTACCATCTACAGATTGGATCAGTGACTGGCTGGGACACTATCAGAGCCAAGTTTGAAGCAGAGTTCAAACCTATAGAAGATGCTCATGCTTTTCTATCCCAACATACGCAGATGAAGAAGGAACCTCATGAGACCATGAGGGATTTTTTTGCAAAATTTGACAAGCTGAGAAACAGGATTCCCGCAGTTGCTCAGCCCACACCCGAGAACCTCAAATGCTTCTTCATAAACTCATAGCTGCCTGAAGTGAGTTTTCTGATAAGACATGCTGGCCGCATAGATCTTGAAGCTACTCAAGACTTAGCCACTGAGTTAGAAGATGACCTTATCTTAGCTGGAAAGATAAGAAGGGATTCAAACAGAAGTGCATCTTCCTCATTTTTTGATAACTCACCTGCAGCCACCATTGATCCAATGGTGCAGAAGCTAGAAAATGAAGTGCTAGCCCTCAGAAGACAAATGGCACAAGGGATGTCATCTTCTCCTTCATACAGAGATGTACCAAGGAGGACATTCCCTAATCAGGCACATCAAGGGAAACCCAATCATCTTCCTCCCCCACAGAGGAATCTTGCCATTGAAACACCTCCAACCAACTCAGTAGTTGGGTATTTGGAAACAGAGCATGATTTCTCTTTCCAACCTGAGTTTAATCAAGAAAATGATGCTGGTCTCTTCACGGAGGATCAAGAAGATTCAGTTGGTGACTCCCACATTAGTTTCCTAGATTACCAGGATGAACCCAAAAGTAAAGGTGAAGCATCTGAGGGATCATATGCTGTGGTCACCCAGTCTTAGAATCAGTCAGCTCAACAAGCTGATAAAGGAGAAGCAGAGGAGTGACCTCAACTTGTAATTTTGATTGCGAAGCGTGGGGCCACTTTGCCTATCCAGTCAAAGGACCCAGTGATTGCTGAGAAAGTAAGTATCCCAAACATCTCTACACCTTCTACTTTAACTTTGTAGATTAGTCCTCCCACCCCTCCCATAAACCAAAAGGAAGGACTCCCATCCCCTATGTCTAGTCCAATCCAGCCATTTGACATAATTGATCATGTCAAATGTGTTGAGACCCAAATGGCAGCCCCTGCAACCCAAATCTTCTTTGAGTCTTCAGGCAGAGATGAAATAGAAGAAGAATTGGTGGAGTGTGGCATAAGTGCAGAAGAACCCTCCCCTCCAAACGAAGAAGAATCTGAGATATCTGAGGGGGACAATCAAGACATGTGCTGGGTTGAGCTATCAGAACATCTAATTATGGTACTAGGCCATGTTGCTACCCACCAAAATTAGGAAAAGGAACTCTTTGCCAGGAGAGCAAAGATTCATGGTTTTTGGACCAAAATTCAAGTCTTTCTTTGGGGCAAGAAGAAGAGAAAACCAAGGGGAAGACACAGAAAAGTGGTTTCCTGGTGGAGAGTTCCATTCGCTCATCACTGATTCTGGGGACAAAATGGTTTCTTATTGGTTTATCAGGATGGGATGCGATTATCATTGTCTCATAATGGGTGGCATCTGAAGTGCTTCAAATCTTGAGGCATCAGATAAGTTTATTTGTACATATGTATATTTGTATAGTCTGTTGTTCTATTTTGTTCATTTTGTTTTCATTTTTTGGAGCCTTTCTTTTTGGGTAGCATGACTCCATAGCCCAATGGCACACTTCAAGGCAATGGAGATTCTGGTTTCTACTACCCTCAGCTATTCTGAGTTGTCATT
This sequence comes from Torreya grandis, assembly GCA_037957365.1. Taxonomy (NCBI): domain Eukaryota; kingdom Viridiplantae; phylum Streptophyta; class Pinopsida; order Cupressales; family Taxaceae; genus Torreya; species Torreya grandis. Next base: position 2,111,773 of record JARHVA010001641.1, read on the forward strand.
TGAAGGAAGTTCCCCAACAGGAGCCATCTGTTGTCCCTGAAAAGTGATTCCTCATTTTTCAGACAACATAGGGCTATTTTGGTCCTGCATGGCCAAAATTGTTTTTCCCCTTTCCAAAAATTTGTTCTGAAACATTCAATTTCATCATTTTATCAAACTTTTTGGTAAAGGGATTAGCAAGTTCAATGGATTCAAAGGCTTCTACGGGTGAGTTCAATCAGAAGGGACTAGTTTCTCGCACTTGGACACTTTCAAGATAGGTTCAACAGGTTCAAAGGTTCAATCAATTCAAAGGCAGCCTCAGTCAAAGAAAGAAGCAGTGAGTAGTTGGTCAATCTGCAGGTTCAATCAACGGGTTCAAGAAAAAGTCCACGGAAGCTGCCATGTGTCCCATTGAAGTTCCACAGATCATGATAAGTGTCAGTGTTCACGTCTCCAACCTTTTCATAAGCTATAAAGCTTCTTTCGATGAGTTTCTTATAATCCCATAGATGGTGACAAGTGGCAACTATGGAAGGCCCCAATGTATTCATCTAAGAGTAGCAGAAACGGCTATGTGTCCCCTCTAAATCTCGGTAGAAGCTAACAAGTGTCATCATCTGTGAGAGCCTGACTAAGCCCTAAAATTTTTTACGATGTCGCAAAGGATCAAGGAGATGGATGCTGCCAAGTGTCAACAGCGAAAGATGCCATGTGTCCTCACCATCGCTATGGAAGATGCCACGTGGCACTTGTTCAAAAAGTGGAAGACGCCACATGTCGAAGGAAATGAAGGGGATGACAGCCCATTGAAGAATCAAAGCCGAAGGACATGAAGAAGACCCTAAAGGGCAAGTTCCCTTTGGGAAAGGTTTGAGCCTCAGAGGGCTACAGAAGCTACCACGTGTCTACGTCCGTGCCCCGCTCAGCCACTAATCAGTTTCAAAGCTTATTTCAATAAGCCAATCTCAAAGTTTTAGATCCCTCCACGTGTCCTCACCCACGTCACAAGTAGAAAGTGACCATGGCAAGCGAGAAAGACATGAGGAAGTTCCTGGGAAAAATGATGGGCCCGCAAACATCAAATTTGTCTCAATGAAGTGTCTATTTATTTTAGCAGACTTAAAGCAGACTCTAATGCATTCGAAAAAGCCTAAGGCCAGGATCAAGAAGAGGAAGAGACAAAGAGGGAAACTCAGTGGGAGTTATTTCTAGTAGATGGAGCAGTTCACCAGGTAGATATATGGGCCTGCAAACATTGAAAGCACAATCTGTTTGTCCCCTATGAGATAAAGATAGAATAGACAATTGTGCGGCTAAGTAGGTGATGGAATGAGAGATTCAGGCTCGAGAGGAGGCACTAGAGATGAATCGACATGCCACAGTTAGTTCAGCCACCCTGCTCCAGCATGGCCCTTCTTGACAAGACCATAATGCATCCAAGGCATTGAATGCACCGAATGGGTCACTCCATGGGACAAAGTGCCAAGCCTCCCTCAAGCCTCTATATAATGTAATCTCTTGTATCATTTGAGGAGACCTTTTTGATTATTAGAAGCAAAAATCTACCCAAATTGAAAGGCATTACTGAGACTTTGAGCTCAGATTGTAATTCATATTATTTTATCTAAATGAGAAAACAAGTTACTTGCAAACTTTGTGCTGTTATAGCTTGTGCTATCTTAGGAGATTGTTCGTATGCCTATTTCCTAGAAGCTTTCTATCCATTTGATTTAACAAGCAGAATTAGTGGAGGTGATCAGGAAGGTGCCAACTGTGGGACGATGTTGTGCCCCCATAAGTACCTTCAGTGTGTTTGCATTTTCGTTTCCTGTGTAAAGAGCCTTTAGACGACGTGGTGCCCCCATTGTTCTTCGTTTCTCTCTCTCGGGTTGCTGGTCATTCAGCACCCCCATTACTGGTTACTTGCTACTTTAAAGATTCCTACTGCCTGCTGAAGAACACTTTTGAAAGAAGAGAAGTGCCTTCTGACATTGCACCAGGATTTCTATTATTTAGGAAGGAATCTGGCTCTTGGCTCTTGGTTGAAAGTTGCTTCTAAAAGAAGAGAAGCACCTTCCCCATCACCCAGGATTTCTTCCTTGTTTATCAGCATCATCTCTGAAAAAAGAGAGATGGATGGTTCATCCCACCCCTGTGTCTTACTTTTTGCATATATATATTATATATAACCTCCGCATATTTAATAGGGAACCTCCCCTTGATGAGAGGATAGATTTTTTCCCCTTGTGATGCAGTAAACCTGCACATCTGGATGACCAATCTCCGTATGCTGTGGTGATAGGAACTATTTTTAATGCCAGTTAGTTGGTCAACAAAATATTGACCCAACAATACCCAACAAGGTTTCATATCCAAATGAAAAACTACAACATAATACATCCCAACAAAATGATTCCAAAAGTAAAACAAAGGATAATAAGAGTCCAAGTGGAATGCTTCACAATAAACTGATCAAATTACCTCCTCCACATATTATAACGTGATCCAAGTACTATTGTTGATATAATATAATGCATGGGCATCATATAGATTGTTGTTTTGCATTGAAGAATAAAAAACAAAGTCTTCAAAATAGTGGTGATCCTATCATCAATACATCAATAAAGCAACCCACTCACATTATGAGTACCTCTCTTAAGCACAAGTGCCAAAAAAATAAATATGGTTATCAAAGAATAATTTAGAGTAATTTTTTTCAAAAGGCACAATTAGACCAAGAAAAGGATACAAATCTCCCTCTCAATAATGATACTCATCTTTCAAGACAACATGGTTCTGGACAACAATATTTACACCACTTTAATTATCATGGTCAAGGATTGGGAAAATATGCACACAAGACATCACTCATCCTATCTCCACAACTGATAATAATGATCATTAAGGCTTGGGATATATTGAAAATACTAATGTAAAAAATTCAGATATGCATATTCTTTTTTTAATGCAAAATAACAAGAACCTACAAATGGAAATAGATCTAAGGAAAATTCATAAATAGAACAAGAAAATAAATACTTAGAACAAAATTGGGTACAAAAGGAAAAATTAAAAATGGTAATGTTACGAAAAGATCAACGGGCACATCAAATGTTTATAATAGGATTTGCTTGTATGTTATATGGAGTTTGTGCAAATGGACAATAAGAATGAGAGATTGTCTGAGAAGTCAGATGCTTTAAATTGGTTGAAAAGTGATCAATGATACTTGTTCATTCATGCACATGACATTCTTCCAAATCTTCCATTTGTCTCTATAATACATCCTCTATCATTTTATGGAACATCTTTGGAGTTGGCGTCATTGTAGATTTATTTCCCACTTGAGGACGTGAAGGAAGGTATAATGAAGGGTATCGAGCCCTAACTAATTATAATCAAACCTCATATTTATGGGAATATAAACAATGAATAAAACTTAAAAATACCATGATACCATTCAAGAATGATATGAATTGTGTATGCTCTAATACAGTTGATCTAGGGCCTAAGCAAAAGCTCGATGGAAAACATATTTAATGCATATTAAACAAGTTATATGCAAAAGTGATTTAATGAATAATATATAATATGAAGTGTAGTGTGGTACAAATAAACAAGAAAGAAATACAATGCAAGAAGATGAATCATTGGTTGAACCAATATAATAGTTGGTAACCATTGCTTCATAACCATCAGTTGTAGTGGCATCACTTACCATTGTTATTGATATGCCACTGACTACAATATTGACACTATAGGGGGGGTGTGGTATCACATACTTAAATTTATAAGGAACCACTTTAGACATAGGCACAAAACCTACTAATGTCATTGTTGATGTAAGCATAGAGCTAGAAGTGAATTGTGGTAATATGAAATATGAATTATTAACCCAAATCCTCTTGGATCATGTGGGCACTTGGATAAGTTTGGTTGAGGTAGAAACAATTCATTATTAGACAAACTAGTAGAACCCAGAGTCCAAAAGGAAGTTGAATTAGTTATTCATTTGTTTCCTGGCATGGGAGGCATTTTAAATCTTCTATACATCTAATTTCATCATCCATTAGAACAAATAAAATCCATAGGGATCAAGTAACGGCACTAAAATCATTTAAATTACATTCAAATGAAGTTATTGAGGTATAATATGACTAAACAACTCAGAATGACTAAGATCATTAGTAAATCATGTTGAAGATACAATTAATTTACAATATATAATCTTATAGAGCAACCATAAAAGTATTAGCAAAAGCTAAAATGAATGTGAAGGCTCCACTTGATAATTTGGCATGTAGACACTTGCGAGATGATAATAGACAAAATGAAGCATAACTTCATTCTTCGATATTTTTTCCACATTGAGTTTATGTAGGTTAAATATTTATGTCTATCAATTTTTTTCATTCATGTTTGATTCTGTTCATTTGGTATTTTCAACCCATGCAAGTTCTATATTTACTCAAGAACTAATTACTACATTTAATTTCATTGCTCTACTATACAAAGTGTGATTTATATGGTAATTTAGGTCATAGTCACATCGAAACTCGATTGTTTTTGGGGGGTTTCACAACATTGTTTTTCGAGATTTTGCATTAATTTTTTGGGCACAAGGTCATTGTAAGATTAACACCATTAGAAAAAGTTTCACCAATTTTATGTCAATATATTACCAGAAATTATCCTCCAATTTTGGAATATGAAATGATGATACTTTAAGGTTAATAATACGTGTACACACATGCACGCATGCATAGAAACAAACACACAAGTTTATTATTATTTATTTATTAACACTTTTGACTAGAGATATTAACTAATTTATGACACATACATGGGCCAAGATCCCCTCTCGATTACTAGTTCTGTTGTAAACAAGCCTCAAATATACCAAATATGGGCACAACTGGATTCACATGCCCCATGAGATTCAAATATAGGTAGGGTTGGACACTACACACACACACACACACACACACACACATACACACACACACACACACACACATATAGGGAATGAAATTTATATAATCTCCCTTCCAAATAAAAACGTATAGCTAATCCATCTTAAATTCTATTTATCCTCCTCTTCATCTTATATATAATCATCAAGCATCCTATCGCTGAATATCATCATTCACATAATAAGAATAATCATGATCCTCCTCAATATCAAACCATTAACTAAGAAAACATGTCTATCCACTTGTAAATTAGACATAATTTAACTATCACATGATTGTTTAGGGCTATAATTTACATAGTTAATTACAATTGCAAATTCTATTTGGTAGAAAATTTATTACCAACATAGAGCCCCTAATTTGGGCCCACGTGTTAAATGCTTTTATGTCCCTTCCCAAAGCTTTCAATATATTTTTCACTTCCTTTGCATCCTTGGAGTCATATTACAACTCTTGCAATAACTTGTATATCATTAAACGAGATGTAAATTTTTTTATAAAATAAATTACAGAGATATAATGTAAAATAATGATCTGAGCAATATTTCAGGGGACAATTCAGGGGACAGTTCTACCCCAATTGGTAGTAGAACTTCCGGGAGCCATAACTTTTGCACCATAGCTCCATTTGACTCCCCGTTTGAACCGTTGGAAAGCTAAGAATGAGGGGAACGTCGTGAGATGGCATTGAGATTTTATTAGTGGGTTTTATCTCCCAAAATATAAATAGAAGTGCCCCAAATTTTAATTTTAGTAGTGCAGTCTAAAAATAATAAGTTTCTAAAAATAGTAATTTCTCAAATTTTGTATTGTTGTAAATTGTGGAAGTCAAACCACTTAATCTCCCTCAAGATTAGTGACCTTCCACATCCTCCTCCTACCTTAAAAAAATGTATAAATGAAGATGTAACCCGAAATGGAAATCAGACATCTCTTCTCAGAGATAGGCATATGTTTGGGTCTCCAAATTTGATCAATAAAACATCTCTTCTCAGAGATAGCATTCTTACAATTATGTTGTTCTTATTTCTTGAATTATATTTCAACCAAATATTTTGAGTTTTGGATCAGTGGTATTAGAGCGGTTTGTCTTTAGTGTGTATGATCCCGAGGATGAGGTCAAATTACAGGAAGCTCGGGTGAAAAATAGAACCAACAGACTATCCACCTATTCACTCCAAATGACTTCAAATTGCAGACAACACCGAGACATCTGATACTTTCAAAGAAATGCTGAATGAATCCCTCCAAAATTAGTAAGCACAAATGCTACAACAATTTGCTCAAATTATCCAAAAAATCTCAATAGAAAATTATGGCTCCTCATCTACACCCCCACATCCTTTCAGTGCCCTAACACCCTTCAAGGTTCAGGTGAATTTTGATATCCCTAAATTTGAAGGCAAAATCAATGATGATGTAGTATAAAATTGGTTGGATCAACTATCTTCCTATTTTTGTGTAAATAAATTCATCGATAAAGAGAAGATCACTTTTGCTCTTTTGAAAGCATCATTTTTTGTCAAAAATTGGTGGGAAGTGTACAAGAAGAGATTCAGTATGGATGATAATGGCCTTGAGGTGGAACCTATCTGGGATGATTTCATAAAAGTTGTAAAGGAAGAAAACTACCCCATTGGAGCATATGATGATCTTTATATAGAGTGACAAAAACTTCACCAAGGTAAGGAACAATTTGGTCAAGATTACACTGACATTTTTTATTCTCTATCTACGAGATTGGGCATCCAAGAAAGTGATAAACACAAGGTTTTGAGATATCATGGTGGACTACAATGGTATATATGGGGGGAGATGGAGCTCTTCAATCTGGAAACCCTCAGTGAGGCATACAAGTTTGCAGTGAAGAATGAGTAGAAGCATGGAAGAATGATTACAAAGAGTCAGCATACAAAATGGAAAAGTGATAAAGAAGGTCAAACACATGGCCAAAATTGGAAGCAAAAGGAAGGGAACACTGGAAAATGGTGTGATTACCACAAATTTGGAATGCACTCCAAAGAATAATGTCAAGCCATCAAGTCCCTACTTTCGGAGTCACAATCCTCAACATCTACTGCTCTACCTCTACAGAACCTGTAGTTGAAGAGGTTGAAGAAGAGATTGTAGATGTTAAACCCGATGTCATCGTTGCTTCATCATAGACCCACAAGGAGAGGCTAGATGATAAGAAAAGGTTGTTTCACTCTAAGTTATGGGTGAAAGGTAAGCCTCTACATTTCATTCTTGATAGTGGGAGTCAAAATATTTTAATCTCTGATAATATTGTGAAAAGCCTAAATCTATCCATGAAGCCTCACCCAAAGCCATACAGTATTGGATGGTTGAGTCTAGGGAGAAACCTCTGTGTCATCCACCAATGTCTTTTCTCATATGCAATAAAACCTTTCCAATATGAGGTCTTATGTGATGTGGTCAATCTAGATGTTTGTGATGTACTCTTTGGTCAGCCATTCATATATGATCGACATGGCATCTATGAATCAAGAACTCAAAAGGTCATTCTTACTCTTAGAACATGGTGGTATAGGGTACCAGAGGTACCATCTTCTACATCTGTCTCTCTGACTAGTGCCAAGAAATTTGTTCTCATGGTGGTCAAGTCACAATAATACAAAAGGGCCAATGTTGCAGCCCTAACTACACAAATAATTCAATAACAGAAGTAAATAGATACCAAGCTGAAGAAGTTCATGGCCTTCCATCCACAGACTGATGGTCAGGTAGAAATGGTGAATAATCAGGGCCTACATAGTTCCACAAAGCACAGTCCATTCCAAGTATGCATCGGGAATCAAATCAAAATACATCTGCCACACTCGATGAAAAGTCTTGATGCAATGGGGACCATTGCTTCTCAAGGAGGGAGCAATGATCCAAGCAATATTTTAGGTGACAATTCAGGTGACAGTTCTACCTCAATTGGTGGCAGAACTTCTGGGAGCCATAACTTTTGCACCATAGCTCCGTTTGACTCCATGTTTGAACCGTTGGAAAGATAAGAATGAGGGGAATGTCGTGAGATGAAAAAATCTTTTTTCGATAGGTTTTTACCACCAAAAAATAAATGTAAGTGCCCCAAATTTTAATTTTAGTAGTGCAGTCTCAAAATAGTAAGTTTCTTAAAATAGTAATTCCTTGACTTTTGTATTGTTGTAAATAATGGAAGTTAAACCACTTAATCTCCCTCGAGATTGGTGACCTTCCACATCTCCTCCTACCTTCAAAACATGTATAAATAAAGATGTAATCCGAAATGTAAATCAGACATCTCTTCTTAGAGATAAGCATATGTTTGGGTCTGCAAATTTGATCAATAAAACATCTCTTCTCAGAGATAGCATTATTACAATTGTGTTGTTCTTTTTTCTTGAATTATCTTTCAAACAAATATTTTGAGTTTTGGATCAAATAACTTATAAAAAGATTAAAAAATTATGTGCAGCTTTACATTCACTTACTTTTCCCAAGTGATGAGTCACCAGGATCCGTTGACTAACACTCTCTTCTTGGGCTTTGTGTTGAAAAATATTGAAAAATACTAGAAGTCTATAAAATAAAAAATCATTATTATTTTGTATTTAGGCGGTCTGACTCATCATCATGTTTATCTCTTGATGTGATATGGTAGTACAATATGGGGCACATGTTCCTAATAGGAAAAGTGACGTACATAATCAACTGACATATTGCATAAAATTAAAATACCAACCATTTTTTTTAACTTTAAATGCAGTTTGTATGTATTGTCCAAACCTCTAAGTAATGATGTTAGGAACTACACCTACCAATCTACAAGAAGCCCAAGTATGGCAATCACAAAACATAATTGGCAATCATCATATAATCTCTTACTATATGCACATTCAAAATACAATGTTCTCAAAAGATATTCTACTCAAGTATATGAAGATAAAAGCTTTCTAGTGTAGATAGAGGATATTTGTATGTGCTTGGTTTATTATGGTTGGATGGAGCATTGAATATGGATATCTTACACTAAAAAAATGAAGAACAAATTAAAGTTTCTTAAAACTATTTTGATAAAATTATATATGCTTGGAACCCTGAGGGAGATGCACATAAAAGAAACATATAGGTAAGAAATTCATAAGATATTTTTTGTACACAATAAAAATCAAATACTTAAAGAAGAATATAATAGAATATCATATTTGGTGAATTGTATGGATTACACAATTAGAGCTCACATTCATGTTTTAAGAAAACATTTAATAGTAATCAAATAAATATTGATCAAGACTGCGAAGATTTTGTTAATTATGTAGAGAGTCATACCATGGGTAAAGATAAGACTTATGTATGTAACAAAAGAGAAAGGAAGAATTTCAGGTAAGAATGATTTTTATAATAAAAGGTAGTAAATGTTTATGTACATAAAATAATAAAATAGAACTTACCTCTTGAGATCTTAACGCTCCTACAAAAATTTGAAATTGTAACTGTGCAGAGACATGAAAATCGCAGAGGCTCGATAAGTTGGTTCTGTATGCAAACTCATTTCACTATGTTAGTAAATTCATTCTCTCTTGAATTCAAATAAAAATACATTATAGGACTGCCTGTTTCTCATGTAAATTCTATATATGTTTTCCTGCAGGGTTTCATATCACAATTAAGAGTTCCTATATTTTATTGCAACTAGATTTTTTTAAACTATAGATTCAGAATGCATAAGAATTATGAGGTTTTCTTGCTTCATAGCCTATCTGGGTGGGGTTCTATATATGGCTTTTTCAGAAAAAGATAAATGCCATACTTTAGTTCTTGTAATTCAATCAAATTGCTAACAGGGATACAATTACAATACTGGATACATGTCCATTTGAGAACCAGCAAGATTTCAGAGTCCAAGAAAAATGCACCACATAAATTCTCCCCACGGTTATGATGGATTGGAATTCTGGCCAACTAGATATAGTCGGGCCCCAACCCCATAGTAGATTGAGTATAGATAGGGGGTCTTATCCCCAAGTTTGCAAATAATACCTTGTTATGTTCCACTTCAGAAGCTTTGAAAAGATAGCATAATATTACAAATTATTACAGATGTGCTGCTGATATACACACAATTTTCATGGATTTTCCAACCTACCTTTTTCATATACTGGGGCTTAGGAGTAGCTTCCCGTAAGAGATATCTCTATCTCACAGTCTTAAAAGTAGCTTCCCAAAAAGGGTAAAAAGTTAGCTTATTTTCATAAGACTAGTTTCAAAGAAATCCAATTATTTTGAAATATTGGGCAGGGGAGGAGATAAACCTGAAGATTTATGCAAATGGAATAATAAAAAAAAACTTACCTTTCCAATCATACCACCAAGTTGGAAACCTTAAATTTCCTACCAAATTTTGAAATTTTAATTATGGACAGAGATGAAAATTACGTGGGCTTTCTCCTCTACCAGATGACAGAATGATATGTTTGGTAACTTGGGTCTCTATGTAAACTCACTTCACTATGTTAAGAAAATCATTTTCTCTTGAAATCAAATCAAAATATATTATAGGACTACGGGTTTTCATGTAAATTCCATATAAGTTTTAATGCAGACTTTGATATCAAAATTATTAACAAGTATTTTATTGCAATTAATTTTTTTAAGTTGTGGATTCAGAATTCATAAGAATAATAAGGTTTTCAGGCTTCATAGCCTATCTCAGTGAGGTTCTATAAATGACTTTCTCAAAAGAAGAAAGATAAATAACATACTTTAATTCAATGTAATTGAAACGAAGTGCTAACAGGGATACAATTACAATAATGTCAAATTTCATGGTCTTTTGGCTACATGTCCATTTAAAAACCAGTTAGATTGCAGAGTCGAAGAAAATTGCACCTGACAGTTACCGTAGGCAGACATTGAAGCCAGACCAAAAATATACCTCCTTACATATTGCCTTGTGATCATACAATCATCTCATTCTTCAATTTTAGTTTCATCAAATTTCAAATTATTAACTATAGTTTCATGGAGGAGGCATTGAGAAGAGTGGAGAGTTGAGTAGCGCTATGAGATGTGAAAAAATTAAGCTCTCATGTATAAATATTACATAGATGAGTTAATTTTGGGCTTAACAAAACATAATATATGACAATCTCAATGTCTGCTTATAAATTACAAAGCTTTTCTAACCCTGTTCCTTCCTAATCCAGAAAAGAGTACACTCCTTTTCAGATCTATCACTGACCAGCACAGATAAATTTTCTAATCCAACAGGTCATAGAGTTGACCAAAATAACATCATATAATGACCTTGAACATTTTTGGTCTTTAACACACCATGGTGAACTGAGCCCAGAAAACAATTAAATAAACTACAATATAAGTAAGCCCAAGCAGAGCCACCTGCACTAAAGTAGCTTCACCAAGGCCGACCAGGTAAGAAGCCATCTTAAACAGCCAAGCCTGCTTGTGAACACATGAAAAAATGAGCATTTCAAAGTTATGCACTAATAACAAGTGATGAATCTCTCTTGTCAGCTCATAATAATTGCAAAACTTCCTTTGTAGATAGATGGACGGCTCAGAAAAACGAAATATATTAAGAAGTCAAAATAAACTGCCTTTTAAAACTATTTTAAAACCAAAAAAATAACAATTAAAAAAATGTTAAGAGTTTACCTTTCACATCTGTTTGGTATTAATTTCTCTTGTCAACTCATAATAATTGTAAAACTTCCTCTGTAGATGGATGAATGACCCACAAAAATGAAAATATGTTAAGAATTCAAAATAAATTGCCTTTCAAAACTATATTAAGACCCAAAAAAAAAAAAAAATGTTGAGTTTACCTTCCACATCTGTTTCTGGAAGATATCCTTCATAATGTCCAATTCCTCAGCCAAGGGAACAGAAACTTCAGAATAATATCAACTGCCTTCAAGTATTTCTCCTTCCAGCTCATTCTTATTGTGATCAATGCTAGTGTGATTCCAAAACCTACTCCATATGACAATGCCACTGCTATCTCATACCATGGAATTTTGGCACTTTTCTTTGCTTTGCTAATTGAAACAGGAGGAGAGGCAGGAGAAAATTGTGGCCAAGAGCAATTCTTTGGTAGGGGACATCCCCACAAATTTGGGTTACCTGAGTATGATTGTTCTCCAAATATGCCAGCTATATGTCGCCTTTGTGGTATACTTCCTGAAAGGAGGTTGTTCGACAAGTTTAAGAAACCGAAAGCGTCCAAAGATTCCAGATCCCCAGGGATTTTTCCTGAAAACTTATTTGAAGAAAGGTCTAGTGACTCCAGCTGACTCATCCCTCCCAAACTATTTGGAATAGTCCCATTGAAATTGTTCATGGACAGATTGAGAAATCTCAACCCCTTCAATTTTCCAAAATCAGCAGGAACTTCTCCCTCCAATTCATTGTTTGAGAGGTCCATGGCTGTCAGGGTGGATAGAATATATATGTATTGCAAATCTGTGCCTTTGGGTGCCATCTCCAATCCATCTTGATAATATGAACCAGCATAATTTGATAATACAAAACCATCTTCCATTGCTGCGGCCATTCCTTGCAAACATAGAATGTTGTGTGGAATGATACCTGAGAAATTATTGGAAGAAAGAAGCAAGATCTGGAGTTTCGTAAGTTGGCCAATTTCTGCAGGAATGCTTCCTATGAAGTTGTTCTTCTCCATCACCAGCACTCTTAGATTTGAAAGATTCCCAACCAAGTTTGGTATACGGCCTTCAAATGAATTGTGTCCAATATCAAGAACTTGTAAGTCTGAACAATTTCCTATTGAGGGAGGGAATAATCCTTTCAGTCTATTCCTTCGAACAACTAATGAGTAGAGTTTGCTAAGCTTACCCAACTCATGCGGTAACCCTCCTGTCAGACAATTATTTCCCAAATTTAGGACTTGTAGCAAAGAGCAATTGGCCAAGTTTTGAGGGATGATTCCCGTCAAATTGTTATTTGCTAGATTTAATAGCTGAAGTTCAAATAGACTGCCCAAGCTTGGAGGAATTTTGCCACTAAAGAAATTGTCGTTGAGCGACAATGTTTCTATAGCAGGAGACCACATTGATGGTAGGTGCCCAGTCAATGAATTTCTAGACAGGTCCAAGTACCTTAATGTTGCGGTCCGAGTGAAATTATTTGAAAATAGGCTTCCTTGCAGATTATTTCTTGAAAGATTTACTGTGTTCAAGAAAGGACTTATATCCCACAACCAAGAGGGAATTTCTCCTACAAGAATGTTGTTAACTAATTCCAATCTAACAAGTGAGAATTGTGTTGAAATCCAAGGTGGAAGTTGGCCGTCAATTCTACACGATATCAACCTTAAGCTATCTAACTGGAAGGATGGAATCCAAGTTGTACTAATATTTAGTAGACAATTGGATAGATGCAAACTGGTTAGTTTTGTAAGCGTATAAAAAATTGTTTCTGAAATTGATTGGTGGTGGTTTAGTGAGAGGGCTAGTTCTGTTATGGAAGATGGAAGTGAAGATGAAGAAATGGTCTCATTGAATGCATTCTCATCAGCTCTGAGCCAAGAAAGGGAGGAAAGGTTGGCAAATGAGGAGGGGATAGTTCCACTCAGTTTGTTGTGATCAAGATATAGAATCTTTAAAGAAGAGAGGCTTCCCAGAGAATCTGGTATGCTTCCACTTAATAGGTTGTTGTCAAAATAAAGAAATTGGAGGTGAGAAAGATTACCCAGAGAAGCTGGAATGCTTCCACTGAGTTGATTGGAATTAAAGTCAAGATGGGTTAAAGAAGAAAGATTACTCAGAGAAGCTGGTATGCTTCCACTGAGTTGGTTGGAAACAAGGTAAAGATGGGTTAAAGAAGAAAGATTACCCAAACAAGAAAATATGCTTCCATTGAATTCATTTCCCCTAAGAAAAAGATAAGTAAGGCTGGTGAGCTGACAAACCGTAGAGGGAATTATGTAACCCAACTCATAGTAGTCTAAACTCAGAGACTGAAGATAAGAAAGATTTGACAAACAGGGAGGAAGAGTACCTTTCACTCCCCGCAAGTCCAAGTGTTTGAGAAAACGAAGACTACACAACCTGTCAACAGCATTAAAACTATTAAAGTACAGATTAAGCTCGATTACATGGTTGGTGTAATTATCACAGGATATGCCATCCCACATGCAACAGTCGCTTCCCTTCTCCCACGAGCTCACATCTGTGGTGTAATAATCAGAGGCATTGAGAGCCGCTTTGAAGAGAAGAAGAGGTTGGGCTTCGTGGGGATGACATCTGTTGGACAATCCCTGGCTTGAATTGGTGAAAAGGATAACAAACACTACAAAAATAACAAGAGCAGAGAGGTTAGGAGGAGCCATTGAGAGAGAGAACAAAAGAATAGGTGGGAATGATGTTTGATGCCCTGCACACATACATATATATAGCGGTGGGCACTATCGAGTGCTTTGACAATTTAAATTTAATTTAAACCAGAACTTAAAGAGTATTATTACCCTCAGATTAAAAAAAGAAATGATTGGATTGTCTAATATTCATGTAGAGAAAGATCATCATTGTGACACAGCAAGTCAAGTCAAAGTGTATTGCATTTCAGAAGTCATTAAGACTCAATCATCTTTTCTTTTTAAAAAGATGATTGAAACGATTTTATGGGAATCTCTTTATATAGAAAAGTTAGTCAACCGATTATATCAGATTCTCTTTATTTTGAAAAGTTAATGCCACTTTAGTGTATTTCCATAGAGTTTCCACGAGAATATTGAAGGTTATCACTTTAAAGTGGTTTGTACTTTTATTATTTTATTATTATTTTTTAATTATATTTAATATTTTAATTTTTTTTTCTATTTAAAAAAATATTTTAATTTTATTGGTAGATTTGTTTTCGAGTAATAATATATTATATATTGTATAAAGTTAAATTTATTTGTCAGAAAAGGTTGTTATTTTTTCAGTTTTTATGTAGATTTAAGTTTAAGTAGAAAAGATGGTTCTGGGATTTCATTACTTACAAGGGCTTCTCGATTATTGGGGGAGTGTCTCTTGCACAATGCATTAGATGCCATCTGATGCCCTGCCCCGTGGTCCGCCACCTCCTCCTCCCAAATGACATTGAAGCAGAAGTCAGTCCAGAGGTAGAGGCCACTTCTCTCCTCCCCCTCACCAAGGGGGTGGCTAGAGTTCTCATGGCAAGTTTGATGTTGGTCCTTCTCAATGTTCTCTGGGTAGTACTGTTATTCCTTCTCAACTCACTGATAGATGGTCTATTACTATTCATGATTACCCCCTTGATGGTTGGACTGCTCCAAATATTTCTAATGTGGAGTTTCCTATTTGGACAATGCTTTCCAAGGATGATCTTCTACCTTTGTCTCCTGAGGCATTGGCTTATGCTTAAATATTTCTCAAGGTTTTTTATAGTTCTATGAGCTATGCCTTGACCCGCTGAATTTTAACTTGTGTACGGAACCAATTTATTCCTCCTATACAAAGTGTGAGCCATGATGTGTCCAACTACTTTACTTTGCAACCTTCTATTTGTATTAATTATTCTTTTTTGTTAATATTATGTAAACCATTCCAATAATAAATTTATTTATGAAAATACAACTACAAAAATTGAATATAGAAAAAATATGATAATTAGTATATTAATTGGTTGAAAAATGATTATAATTTTTTTGCATCTTAAATTTGATTAGTTTCAGAATCCTATGCAATGTGTATTCAAATGTATCTTGAAATGGTCATTCCTACATAATATTTTTTTCTAACTTGATTAAGACTAATAAAATAAATATGTACATCACATAAACACAAGTCAAAACAATGTATGCTTACTTTAAAATTGTGATACTGTTTTGCAACCTATAGGTTAAAAAAACCCTTAAAATGATATTATTATTATTTTTTAATTGAATTGAAAAAAATTGTGATTTTCGGAGAGAAATAAAATGGAGAGAGGATCGAGGGAATGTTTTAATGTTTTATGCCTTTGTGATATTGTTATCATATTATCGATCTTTAATAGATACACATAAGATTTTTACAGTTTATTATATATTTATTGCATTGAGTTAGATTGTTATTTCATCCCTTAGACATCGTTTGTAACAATCCCTTATATTAATGGTCATCTCCTTTGCACTGGAATCATTTGATGCAATATTCACTGGCAAAGCTCTAAATAATCATGCCACCAAAGAGGGTAAATAAGTTTCTACTGTAGGTCTTCCACAATGTATTGGTTCTAACCCATAAACCCTTTCCCTTATGTTGTGCTCGATTTTGTTAAGTTTGAAAAATCTTGCAAATGGTTTGAATATTTTACTCTTGTTGGTTATTTTATTGGTCGAGTCCCCCTGAGTGCTTGCTTAGGTAGTGGGTTCACAATCATTGGTGTTGAACATAACTATCTACTGAGGGGGGGGGGGTGAATCAATAGATCAGCTAAAAACTAGTTCATTTAACTTTTTAATGAAGTTATAAAAACATGTGCATATCAAAGAACAAATGTAGAGAGCACACACACATAAAATCACAATACACCAGATTTAGACGTAAAAAACCCAAAGGGAAAAACCACAATGAGAATAGCTGCTAGAATCTACTATTCTAATCCAGCCTCATAGTTAAATGCCTTACTGGCAAACCTCACTGGTTACATTCAAGAGCACCCACTCTAAGGAAGCACCCACTTCCTAACTAAGCACCAGCTCTGTCTCTCTGATGGCACCAACCTATCAGATTTATGAAGCTACAACTTCAAAATATAAAACAGATTCATAAATGAATCCAACTCTATTATTCTGTTACAAGTTTGATCTGTAACTGCTAAAACACTACACATTCTTTGTGTGTCTTTAATTCTTATCTATGTTTTACTCTATCTGCATATGTCTCTAATCGACAGTCTTTGAGTCACTCTCAAATCTACAATGGCAACAACACATAACAATATTATGAAGTTGTGTATATATAATTAATTTTTAGGGTTTTATGTCTCCAATTGCGTTCATACTTCAATTGCACTTAATTGGTTCTTATTTAATGTGACTTTGACATACACACTTTCTGTGTCTTGATTCATGCTTTGCACTGTAAGTTCTAGTTTCTTTACTATATTTATCAATTGATGGATTCATGTCATTACTATGTCATTTCCTTTTCACACTTCGACTCCCTTTTTTTGGTTTTTCATTTAATGTGAATTTGGCATATACCCTTTTCGTGTCTTGATTCATGCATCATGTCATAATGTTTTGGTCTCTTTATTATATTTAGTAATTATTGGATTTGAGTCATTACTTTACCGTATTCTCAATCGATGATTGATCGGTTGGATCGATCAATCTCGAGCTCCGTATAGACTTCTCGAGCTCGTCATCTATCTGGTCTAGGATTATTCATCTTATCATTAGTGCCATTCACTGTCTATCTTGAACTGTCATATATTTCCATTTTTGAACCAGAATCATCGATCTCTCTTTCATTAACCATTGAGTTCTTTCTTGCATCTCAATATTTTCTACATGATTGGATCGCTTTCATTCCTTTTGATTAAATTCGATAGGCTCAATATTTAATCTTGCTTTAATCCTTTGGCAATATTTCACATGTCTCTTCTTCATTCAGACTACCCTTTAGGCAAGTTGTTGCGGACTTTTGTCAAATTCCCCTTCGGAACAATTTCTGTGGGTTTTCTATCTGAGTCTAATTTCTACGGGCTTTTTATCTAGGATAATTTTTGTGGGTTTTATGTCAAGGGCTCTTTGGCCACTTTTCAAACTATCCTTCAGCTTTTCTATAAAGTTCCACATACCCTTTCAATTTTTTGAAAACTACACTTTGGCTTTTCTTCAAACTACCCTTCGGTATTCTTGCAAGCATCTACATACCCTTCGAAACAATTTCTATGGGCTTTTTGTCCGAAAGATTTGTCCTTGCCAATATTTTCAAAAGAATTGTCTTTGCCAATATTTTTGAAGGAATTGTCTTTGCCAAGTTTTCTAAAAAATTATCTTCGCCAATATTTCCGAAAGAATTGTCTTTGCCAATATTTTTGAAAAAATTGTCTTTGCCAATATTTCTGAAAGAATTGTCTTTGCCAATTTTTCTGAAGGAATTGTCTTTGCCAAGTTTTCTAAAATTTTTGTCTTCACCAATATTTCTAAAAAATTGTCTAAGTGTGAAGACCAATTTGGGTTCTCTGCATGGCTTTACTTATAAAGTTCATAAATAAAATAGTGAAATCACTTGACAATCTTGATTTACTCCACTAGACCCATTCGGGTTCTTGAGATTGTTTAGCTTATAAAAATAAACGCAACTAAGTCATTCCAGAAACTTGATTAACTCACCCAGACCAATTTGGGTTCTTGACACTGCTCAACTTATAAACATGAAAGAAGTTAAGTTATTTCGTAAACCCGATCAACTCTCCCTTGACCCATTTGGGTTCTTGACACTGCTCAACTTATAAAATTGAAAGGAAGTTAATTCACTTGGTAAACTTGATCAACTATACTAGACCAACTCGGGTTCTTGACACTATTTAACTTATAAAATCGAATGAAGTTAAGTCTTTTAAAAAACTTGATCAACTTGTAAGGCAAGACTCAATCAGATTTCTTGGCATGCTTGACTGAAAAGATAGAGAGAAGAAAAATAGTCTTAGAAACCTGATTTAATCCATAAGTCTATGCAACACAACACCTTTTTCATTAATGCTTAATATAACATTCATCACTTGACATCAATGACAATTTTATAGGCAACAATCTCCTTTGTATACCATGACACTTAAATTGCCAACAATCTCCCCCTTTGTCATTGATGGCAAAACATCTTCAGAATGACTACCCTTCTTTATTCCTTCATCATTTTGTGTTGTCCCCCTTTGTCATTAATGACAAAGAGTTTTTGTCATAGCATGTAAATGAGCTACTCCTTTACTTTCAACTTGGTTGTTCTGATTTTTCAACCTGGCTGGTTAGAGCACTTTGAGAGAAGCTCCCCCTTGGGTAATGGCACATTTGCCTAACTCTTACTAGGTCAAATTCAAATATGTTTCCTTTGGCTCCATTATTCCTTAAAAGATCATGTATATAACATTGGTTTGAAACACCAATCAATAATAGACATATCGCTCTATAGATAGGCATAATGATCTAGAGCTAACACACCCGTGTCTCCTCCTTTGTTATTACATAGCAAAGGGACTGTAGCTATCACATCAGACTACCTTTTCTCTTAATCTAAGATTTAATAATATTCCTTCAATACTCCCCCTGGATTCATGCCTTATCACTAAAATCTAGTGATTTGGTGTGGGAGCCACTACTCCCAACTGCTCTCTTAGATACACAAATTTCTCCTTGGGAAGAAGCTTGGTAAATATATCTATAATTTGGTCCTTTGTTGGCACATTCTCAATTTTGACCTCTTGATTTGTAACATTTTCTTTCAAAAAATGATATTTGATAGATATATGCTTGGTTCTAGAATACATCACTAGATTATTCGATATGTTTATGGCATTTGAGTTATCATAAAAGATAGAAATGGGTTCTTTGTATTCTACCTTGATGTCTCTGAGAGTTTGCTTCATCCACAATACTTGGGTGCAACATGTTGTTGTTGCTACATACTCTGATTCTACTATAGAAATCATAATTGACTCTTGCTTTTTGCTTAGCCATGACACAAGTCTATTTTCAAGGAAGAATGCACCACCACTAGTGCTTCTCCTATCATCTGCACTTCCTGCCCAATTAGCATCTACATATGCAATCAAAGTGAGATCATCACTTGTAGGGTACCACAGATCATAGTCAATTGTGCTCTTGATGTATTTGAAGATTCTTTTCACAGCTTTGGCATGTGATTCCTTGGGAGTTGCTTGAAATCTTACAACCATGCATATAACTTGCATGATGTCTGGTCTTGATGTAGTTAGGTACAATAAGTTTCCTATCATTGACCTATACAAAGTATTACTCACATCAGGTGACTCATCTTCTTTACTCGGCTTGCTTCCAGTTATCATGGGAGTACTCACTGGTTTATTGTCTTCCATTCCAAATTTTTTGAGCATCTCCTTTGCATACTTGGATTGAGATATGAATATCCCTTCATTGGTTTGTGCAATTTGTAAACCAAAAAATAACAAAAGTTCTCCTAGCATAGACATTTCAAATTCATTTTGCATTTATGTGGCAAACTCTTTGCACATATTATAGAAAATACCAAAACCATTCTTATGGCTTCCAGTCTTGCCACTGGAGCAAATGTCTCTTCAAAGTCTATGCCTTCTACTTGTGCATATCCCTTGCACACCAATCTTGCTTTATTTCTTACGACAGCTCCATCTTCATTAAGTTTATTTCTTTAAACCCATTTTGTTCTTATCACATTCTTGTTTGAGGGTCTAGGAACCAATTCCCGTGTTTTATTCTTATCTATTTGACTCAGTTCTTCTTTCATGGATTTTAACCAATTTTCATCCT
Organism: Torreya grandis; assembly: GCA_037957365.1. Classification (NCBI taxonomy): domain Eukaryota; kingdom Viridiplantae; phylum Streptophyta; class Pinopsida; order Cupressales; family Taxaceae; genus Torreya; species Torreya grandis. The sequence continues at coordinate 2,132,239 of JARHVA010001641.1, forward strand.
TGTTGGCTTCACTAAAAGTTTTAGGGTCAAATTTTAAAAATAGAGCAAAACTTACTTGTTCCTTGTTCATTACAACTCTTCTCCTAGTATGAACTCCCTCATTTTTGTTGCCAATTATTTGCTCCTTGGGATGTTCCTTTTAAACAAACCTTATAGGTGCATTTTCACTCTTTTCTTCCTCCTCTTCACTATCTTCTTCTACATTTTTAGCTTCTTATAATTCTTTAATTCTGATTTCCTCAACAGTTTCATCATGTTTAACTCCTTCAACTTTGACATTGATGCTCTCAACTATTTTGTGTAGCCTCTTATTGTAACATACATAGGCTTTACTATGAGTGGAGTAACCAAGAAAAATTCTTTCATCACATCTTGACTCAAAGATGCCTAGTTTGTCCTCCTTTATTCTAATGTAGCATTTCCTTCCAAACACTCTAAAGTATTTAACTGATGCAGGATTTCCATACCACAGTTCATATGGTGTTTTATCACTTTCTACCCTCAGTTGAACTCTATTCAGGATGTAAACTATTATTTGTACTGCTTCTCTCCAATATCCATCAGATAATTTGGCCTCTTTCAACATTGTTCTGGCCATCTCCTTAATAGTCTTATTCTTTCTCTCAACAACTCCATTGTGTTGTGGAGTTCTTGTAACAGAGTAGTGCCTTTTAATCCCATGTTTCTCAAAATATTCTATGAAATCATTGGAGGTGAATTCTCCACATTTATCTGATCTCAAATATTTGATCTTTCTTCCAATTTCATTCTCAACCATGGCCCTAAAGATCTTAAATCTCTCAAAGGCTTGAGATTTTTCCTTCGAAAAACTTACCTATGTCATCTTTGAATAATCATATATGACTAACATGAAGTAATAAACTCCTTTTGATCCTCTCGTTTGGGTAGGACCACAAAGATCAGTATGGACTAATTGCAGAGGCTTTGTAGTCATATATTCTTTTTTTTGAAACTTGACACTTGTTTGCTTGCCTAATTGACATTATCTGCATGTGGTATCCATGGGTTTGGATATCTTGGGCATATGTCTTACACACTTATTTGATCTCAATTTGACTAGATTATCAAAATTGACATGGCCCATTCTCCTATGCCACAACCAACCTTCATCAACTTTTCCTATGAGACAGCTATTACTGTTTATCTCAACAAGATTGTAAATATTATTCTTGATCATTTTCCCTTCTGCAACTATTTTTCCAGATCTCTTTATCTTGCATCCTTTGGCATCAAATGTGACCTTATATCCATTTTCACACATTTGGCTGACACTTAGTAGATTATGCTTCAATATTTTGACATAAATAACGTCATGTGTAGGAATCTTACCATCAATGTGCAAGGTTCTTTTGCTTTTGATTTTTCACAGATGTGTTGTCTCCCAAGATGATAGTTCCTTCCTTGCATTTGTTTAACTTGGTGAACTTGCTTTTGTCATCAATAATGTGCTTTGAGCACCCACTGTCTATCACCCACAAATTTTGCTCTTTGGCATGAAGTGTTGTTTGAACAATCAAGGATTGCTTTCTCACTTTCCATATCTTCTTAAGTTCCTCATATGTATTTTTATTTCCTTCATTAATGACTTGTGAACCTTTGTTCTTATTAGGAGACTTGTCTTTCTTTACATTGCTTATTTTTGACATTACAAGGTTAGTCCTATAATGTCTTGCTATATGACCAAAATTATTGTAATTGTAGCATATTATACTTGAATCTAACAAAGGAGCAAATGAGTTTATACTTACAAAATTAGTTCTCCTTGTAGGTACAACTCTACATTCAATATCCCTATTACCAAACTGATTACAGTTATAACAATAGCCATAAAAGGATGAATAATACTTGGTCATAACATTCTTTGGTGTAGCATATTGAAATTTCATATACTTTCTTTCTTCAAATCTACCACTTTAGTATATCCTTCTGCATATTTGATTTTAGGCTTCTTTTCAAGATTCATTCTTCTCATCTTATCTTTGTTTGGATCATTCTTAGTGTCTTTTTTGATCCTTCCTTCTTTTGCTTCTATTCCTCCTCCTATTTTGAAATTATCATTATAAGTTGGTCGATGTACTGGTTGATGAGCCATTTCCTTTCTCATAGCCAAGACCAAATTTTTTATTTGAAGGCTTCTAACTACTAATTAATTCATTAAGAATTATGATCCTTTTGTCAACTTTAGAATTTTATCTATTTGACTTTTTAATTTCTCAAGTTCTTTCCTCAAAGCTACTATTTCTGCCTCAAGCTTCATACATTCTTTAGATTTTGTCTGTAGTTCCATCTTAACTACATATTCTATTCTTTTAGCTTCTTCAAGTTGAGTTTTTAGAGTCACTATCATTTGATTAGATTTGTCAAGCTCCTTCTGCCCAAGCTTCTTCTATTTTGAGTTCTCTTTTCTTAGTTTCTCAATCTCTTCTAGCACATAAACTAGATCACTTTCTAGATCGACTTCACCTTCTTCTTCTTCATCCCTATCTTCGTCTTCGTCCTATTCTTGATTTATGGGAGTGGATTCTTCTACCATGAACATGAATTCTTTTCCCTTTTCTACGAAAGGACAGTCATGATCATCATTTGAACTATCGCTGTCACTACCCTTCACTAAGTCACTATCTTATTTTGTGTATAACCCTTTCTTACTCTTGAAGATGTTTTTCCTTTTTGCATAGTCGGGTTTTACCTTTTTGTTGTTCTCTTCTTGCTCAAAATTGTCCTTTTAATTGTATGGACATTTGGCAGCAAAGTGTCCAACCTTACCGTGATTAAAACATTTGAATAGTATTTTGCCTTTATATTTTCCTAATCCCCTTTTTAGTTTTCTGATGAAATTATCTTCTTCTCCATCAGACTCCTCAGATTCAGACATAGAAATTTATTCTTTTGCCTGATTTGCTACTTTAAATGTAGCTTCCTTTTTAGAAGTGTCAGTCTCTCCCATTCTCATCTCATAGGCTGTGAATGTTCCATGCAACTCATCAACAATGAGTTTGTCCAAATCTCTTGCTTACTCTATTGTAGAAATTTTTGAATCATATATTGATGGTAGTGATCTTAACACCTTCTTGAGTATAGTCAACTCTTCTATGTCTTTACTAAGACCTGTGATCATATTCACTATTTCATCTACCCTGAGGAGGTAGTCAGTAATATTTTCTTCATTCATCTTAAGACTCTCAAACTTCCCTTTGTAAGTTTGTAGCTTGGCTTGTTTTACTCTATCATCTCCTTCATAAATACTCTTTAACTTGTTTTAGATGTCTTTAATACTTTGACAATGCATAACTTTGATAAATTATGAGTTTGACAGTCCACAAAAAAATAACATTCTTTACTTTGGCATTCTTTTCATATGCCTTCTTAGCAGCTTGAATAGTAGGAGTTATAGTAGGATCTATATATCCATTTACTATAGACATCCATACATCAAATTCTAATGAAGATAAATATGTTTCCATTCATATGCTCCATAAAGCATAGTTGGATGCATCAAATAGCGCTACTTTTTTGGAGGAGGATCCTTCATGACTACTCATTATGTTCACAGACCAAGATCTACCTGAGATGATTAAGCTTCTCCTAAGGAACCCTAGGATTTGATACCAATTGTTGAACATAATATCTACTAAGAGGGGGGGGGGTAAATCAGTAGATCAACTAAAAACTAGTTCTTTTAATTTTTTAATGAAAATATAAAAACATGTGCATATTAAAGAACAAATGTAGAGAACACACACACACACATAAAGGCACAATACATCAGATTTATGTGGAAAACCCAAATGGAAAAACCATGGTTAGAATAGCCACTAGAATTTACTATTCTAATCCAGCCTCATAGTTAAATGCCTCACTGGCAAACCTCATTGGTTATATTCAAGAGCACCCACTCTAAGGAAGCACCCACTTCCTAACTGAGCACCAACTCAGTCTATCTAATGGCACCAACTTATCAAATTTATGAAGCTACAACTTTAGAATACAAAACAAATTCATAAATGAATCCAACTCTATTATTCTATTACATGTCTGATCTGTAACTACTCAAACACTACACATTATCTATGTGTCTTTAATTCTTCTCTGCCTTTTACTCTGTCTGCATATGTCTCTAATCGATAGCCTTTGATTCATTCTCAAATTTATAATGGAAATAAAAACATAACAATATTATGAAGTCATATATATATAATTGATTTTTAGGGTTTCACATCTCCAATGGCATTCATACTTCAACTACACTTAACTGGTTCTGATTTAATGTGATTTTGACATACACACTTTCCATGTCTTGATTCATGCTTCACATTGTAAGTTCTGGTTTCTTTACTATATTTATCAATTGCTGGATTTACGTCATTACTGCATCATTTCTTTTTCACACTTCAACTCCCCTTTTCTAGTTCTTCATTTAATACAAATTTGACATATACCCTTTTCATATCTCAATTCATGCATCACATAGTAATGTTCTAGTCTCTTTATTATATTTAGAAATTGCTAGATTCAAGTCATTACTTCGATGTATCCTTAATCGATGATTGATCAGTTGGATCGATCAATCTCGAACTTCATGTAGACTTCTTGAGCTCACCAATAGTCTAGTCAAGGATTATTCATCTTGTTATTGGCACCATTTACTGTCTATCTTGAACTGTTAGATATTTCCATTTTTGAACCAGAACCATCGATCTCTCTTGCATTAACCATCGAGCTCTTTCTTGCAACTCGATATTTTCTATATGATTGGTCCACTTTCGGTCCTTTTCATTAAATTTGATATGTTCAATCTTTAATCTCACCTTGATCCTTTGGCCATATTGCACATGTCTCTTCTTCATTCAGACTACCCTTTAGGCAAGTTATTGCAAGCTTTTGTCAAAGTCCCCTTCAAAATAATTTTTGTAGGTTTTCTATCCAAGTCCAATTTCCCTAGGATTTTTGTCAGGGATAATTTTCATGGGTTTTTTGTCAAGGGCTCTTTGGCCACTTTGCAAACTATCCTTCAAATTTTTTGTAAAGGTCTACATACCTTTTGACTTTTCTACAAACTACCCGTTGGTATTCTTGCAAGCATTTACATACCCTTGGAAATAATTTATGTAGGATTTTTGTTTGATAGATTTTTCCTTGCCAATATTTCCAAAAGAATTGTCTTTGCCAATATTTTCAAAGTAATTATCTTTACCAAGTTTTTCAAAAAATTGTCTTCACCAATATTTCTAAAAGAATTGTCTTTGCCAATATTTCCAAAAAATTGTCTTCGCCAATATTTCCCAAAGAATTGTCTTTGCCAATTTTTTCGAATGAATTATCTTTGCCACGTTTTCTAAATAAATTGTCTTCACCAATATTTTTGAAAGAATTATCTAAGTTTGAAGACCAATTCGGGTTCTCTGCATGGATTTACTTATAAAGTTCATAAGTAAAGCAGTGAAAGCACTTGACAATCTCGATTTACTCCACTAGACCCATTCAGGTTCTTGAGATTGCTTAGCTTATAAAAATAAATGTAGCTAAGTAGCTCAGAAACCCTATTAACTCACCTAGACCAATTCGGGTTCTTGACACTGCTCAACTTATAAATATGAAAGAAGTTAAGTTGTTCTGTAAACCTGATCAACTCTCCCTTGACCCATTCAGGTTCTTGGCACTGCTTAACTTCTAAAATTGAAAGGAAGTTAAGTCACTTGGTAAACCTGATCAACTCCACTAGACCAACTTAGGTTCTTGACACTACTTAATTTATAAAATCAAATGAAGTTAAGTCTTTTAAAAAACCTGGTCAACTCATGAGGCAAGACTCATTCGGATTTATCAACATGCTTGACTAAAAAGATAAAGAGAAGAGAAATAGTCTTACAAACCTATTTTACTCCACAAGTCTATGAAATGCAACACCTTATTTATTAATTCTTGATATAACATTCATCATTTGACATCAATGATAATTTTTTAGGACTCAAATTGCCAACAATTAGAAACCTCATATCATTAAGCTTGAGGTTCAAAACATGATCATAGGTTTTTTCTTATTTCAATTTGCTAATGTTGACTGGTGTAAGGCTATTTTCAACCATAGTTCCTAGTTTATTTGTAATACTCTTGTGGCATTTTCTCATTAGACCATGGATTTCCAACTCTTTGAGTAAGCTAAGCTCAAAATCTAATCCTAGATTAAGATTCCATATCTTCCTATCCACCTTTGGGGATTTGTTGAACTACTCATCAAACCCTTGTGGGGATTCATTTTCCATAAGAAACAAAAATTCTATGCGGCTCACCCATAAAAGTTAGTGTGTGTTGAGATTGACCTAGCCAATGACTTGAAGGAAACCATTGACATACATATTGGTGAAACTCAATTTTCACAATGTGTTCTTTATGCTATTCATATAAATACTTATTTCCACCACCAATCCTCAGACCATATGATTTGATAATGCCCTTTGATGGGTACTTATTGACATGCTCCGTAGTAAAAAGGTGTGCCATTAAATAAGCTGACTAGCTCCACTAGTGATAGAAGGACCACTATGACTAATAAAAATAATTCTTCAGATTCTTACAGTGATTCTGGGGCATAAATTGATGTGTCTCAACTTAGAGATGGTCCCAGAGTGAGATTCTCTACTACTATTGACAAAAAATCTCTCTCACATGATGCACATAGTGGCCACCATTATGCCCTCACACCCTGAAACTATCACTGCCCAATCATCACAACCCCATTCTGGGATGATATTCACATACATGAAAATGTGGTGTCATTTGATCATAAAAGTATGCTCAGTTAGTCTCGTAGTCCCTCTCCTTTGTAATATGGAGAATATGTTCAAGGAAAATGATGTCCCTTTCAAATGATTAAATTTATGTACAAAAATGAGATAAAGCTTACATTTGGTACCAAGTTTGTAGCCCTTAATGATATCAAAGAGGGAAATAAGATGCACTTTGATGCTTCCCCATGATAGTTTACTCTTCAAATGTTCACGACCTCACTGAACTGACCTATAGGTAGGCAGTTAGGGACAGTTTTCATATATTTCATAATATGAAAATGTTGTGTTTCAAAGAGGTTAAAAGTTATACTTTTATTCTTCAGTCTACTGCTCACATGATTTGGATAGGTACACTCTTCCAGGTATCTAATCGTGAGCCTGGTCATGGAGGAGTCATCATATTTTTAGCACCAAAACTTTCATAGAATATTATTTCTTGGGAGTCTAGCCCTACCCATTAGGTGGTGTGGGCCTTTTTATTATTTTGACAAATGACTTATTGGGTTGGGAAAATTGTATGATTCAAATGATGATGTCAAAATATCTCTACTTTTAAGGTGGCTAGAATATTTTCTTACCGAAGATCACTAGATTATCTATGGTGATTTTAACATGGTGGAATGCAACAAAGATAACAAATGTCACATTCATATGCATTGGTGTGTTGGGGATTGAGAAACATGATTCTACATGCATGATAAGCTTGAAATATATGATTCTAATCACTTTTGAAAGAGAAAATCTATTTCATCTTAGTTTACTTGGCCAAACTTTAAACAAATTCAAGACATAGTGGTTAAAAGGCTAGATCATGATTTACTCAGAAAGTATGACTTTTTCTCCTCTAATTCCACCACTCACCTAGTATATTTCATTAATGATGCCATTATTTTAGACTAACAAAATATTTAATTATGTATTGAATGGATCACTTGTCAAACCAAATCAACTAAGACCCAGTTCTATCTCAATACTACTCATCTCAGCCATGAGATAACTCTAGGCCACATCAAATGTATTTAGAATCTAGTTTTTAGACCCATAGGAGACACATTGGATTGATTGGTAGGACGATGCCATTACTTGGACTACCACATTTATTATATTATATGGTAATCAAACATATATATTCAAACAACATGTTCACAAAGCATCATATCATTAATTCCATAGGATTTCACAAGAACTTGACAATTATCCATTTAATGTTTATTTTTAATCTCAAGCTGCTCAATGGAGACAAGGATAAAAATTGAGGAAGGTACAAAGCCATGGGATCCCAACTCAGAGATAGAATCCAATGGTTAAAAGTGGGTGATAGGTTTACTAAATAATTATTTTATCTTCTTCACTCCATACAAGCTATAGATAGAATTAAATCCATTAAAGATGTGAATGTTAGGTTTACTAAGCTCCTGGACATCTTGTAAGCTTTTTTTCACCATTATCATGGAGTGTTTACCACCTGACCCTCTTCCCCAACTCATCAAGCAACTCTCCTACAATGTTTTCAATATTTCCCCTACAATCTTTCTGAAGCAGAGTTTCTTGTAATAGACCTCTTAGTTTGAATGATCTCAAGGAATAAATAATCCATATGGCCTCTGATAGATCCCAGCATTGAAGGTTTCCCATGTGAATTTTATCAGGTCCTTTGAGACACTATTGGACAAGATATTTAGAAAGTCTATTATGAATTTATTTTATCCAACTCTTTAAGTCCTCATCAATCAAGATAATATAAAAATCATTCCAAAGGTTGGAGATCATGAGATTATTACTAACTAGATTCATATCACTCTTTTAAATGTCTCCTATAAAATCATTGCTAAAGCCCTTTCCCTTAGGCCGAGACATCTTTTTCCTCTCATTTTTATAAGTGATCAAAAAATATTAATCCAACACATGTAGATTATAGACAATGTTATTGTATTTTGGGAGGGTATGGAATGGGCCAAAGTCTTTATTCAAAATACCATGTTTTTGAAGATTGAATTTTATAAATCTTATGACAAGATTGAGTGACCCTTCATAATTGCAATGCTTCAAGCTCTTGGATTTGGCCCCTAGTTCATCCATAAAATTAATATGCTATTTCAAAAATTTGGAGATTGTAGTACCATTAATGGAGTGCAATCTCACAAGTTTTCACTATCTAGGTATATTAGGCAAGGTTTCCCCTTGGCTCCCTCTCTATATGTTCTTGCTACAGAAGGGTTAAACTACCTACTAGCCAATTACTCTTCAAGAGGTTTGATGAAATAAGTCTCTCTCCCTCATTTTGAACAACAACTCATCAATAGGAATTTTGCATATGATTATTTTCTTATCCTTTTGAAGGAAGAAGATTCAATCAAGAATGCCATGTAATGCTTTGATTTTTTTGCATTGTGTCCATTTCCTATATTTAGTGGAGAAAGACTCAATGATAAAAACAATATATCACCCAAAAACCTCTTTGGATGAAAGGATATCAATGGAAATGGACTCATTTAGGTGTGAAATTTAAGTTTATAGGTATTTTCTTTGCTTTTCCACATTTTCCATCTGAGCTTTAGTCATATGTTATTTAGAGGGTTAAGAAAAATATTGCCTATTGGATCAATAAACCTCTTTCTTGAGTAGGAAAGTTTCAAGTTTGTTCCAAAGTGTTGATTACTACCCATGTTTACTATTCTTCTTGTTGGGATACTTCCAAATCTACCTATACTACATCAAAGAAGTTACTGTGAAATTTTCTCTTAAAAAATTTAGAAGGCCACAAGGGTTTCCACTGGGTCTTGTGGGATATTTTTTTATATACCTAATGAATCAGAGAGCCTTGGGCTCATTACCATCAAGCTTTAAGACCATGCCTTAGGTGTCAAGTGGATCATCAAAATATTATAAGGGGATGAGACTTGGAAGGTTATGTTGAGGCATTGCATTATCATAAGAAGGTTCCCATTTTAAAATGGTTTCTACCCTTACTACCATTGGATTTTTTTTAGAATTGCATTTAATGTTCTATAATTTTCTTCCATTTAAAAAATAAATAATTTATTGGTAGGATTGCTTTCGAGTAACAATATATCATATATTGTATAAATTTAAATTTATTTGTGAGAAAAGGTGATTGTTATTTCTTAATACTATATGAAAATTCAAGTTCAAGTAGAAAATATGGCTATGGACCTCCACCACCTATAGGAGATCCTCAACCATTGGGGGAGTGCCTCTTTCATTATGATCTAGATGTCGCCTGATGGCTCGACCCATGGCTTGCCACTTACTCCTCCTAGATGGAATCAAAATATGATTCAGTCTAGATGTAGGGGTCACTTCTTTCCTCACCATCCCCTAGGGCATGAATAGAGTTCTCAGGTCAAGTCTGATGTTGGTCATTCTCAATGCTCTTTGGTTAGTACTGTTGGTGCTTCCTAATTGATTGATGGATGACCTATCACTATTTATGATGATCCCTTTAATGGTTGGATTGATATGAATATATTTGATGTGGAGTCACCTACTTGGATAGTGTTTTCCAAGGATGATCCTTTACCTCCATCTCCTGGTGTGGTGGCATTTTCTTAAATCTTTGCTCTCTAGTTTTTTTTGTTATTTTGTGAGCCATGCCTTGACCGTATGATTTTTGAATTGTGTATTGAGTTGGTTTATTACTCTGGTAAGGAGTGTGAGTCATGATGTGTTGGGCTAATTTAATTTGTAACCTTCTATTTGTATTAATTATTCTTTTTTGTTAATATAATATGAACCATTCCAATATTAAACTTATTTGTAAGAAATATGGCTATAAAAATTGAATATAGAACAAAGTATTCTCCTTCCAAAAAAAATCTAATAATTATTATATTAATTGGTTGAAAAATGATTATGATTTTTTGGCATCTTAGAATTTAATTAGTTTCATAATTCTAAGCAATATCTATTCAAATTCATCTTAAAATGGTCATTCCTACATAATATTTGTTTTCTAGCTTGATTATGACAAATGAAATAAAGATGTACTTCAAATAAACACAATTCAAAATAATGTATGCTTACTTTTAAAAAAACTTATATATTAAAATGGGAAGAGGTACATATTTAAAAATGTGATATTGTTTTGCAACCTATAGGTTAAAAAATGCTTAAAATGACATTATGAATTTTTTTTTTGAATTAAAAAAAATTGGGATTTTAGGAAAGAAGTAAAATGGAGATAGGATTGAGGGAATGTTTTAATGTTTCATGACTTTATGATAATGTTGTAATATGGTTGATCTTTAATAGATATACACAATATTTTAATGGTTTTTTGCTCATTTATTTCACTAAGTTGGGTTGTTATTCTACCCCTTGGCCATCATTTGTAACAATCTACTATATTAATCATCGCCTCCTCTACACTTGCATAACTTCATGTAGGTTTTGTTGGTAGAGCTCTAAATAATCATGGCACCAAAGAGGGCAAGCAATTTTTTACTACAGGTCTTATACAAGGTACTAGTTCTAACCCATAAACCATTTCCATCATGTTATGCTTGATTTTTTTGAATTTGACAAAGCTTACAACTGGTTTGAACATTTTACACTTCTTGGTTATTTTGTTGGTTGATTCCCCCTGAGTACTTGCTTAAGTAGTGGGTTCATAATCATTGAAAACTCCATGTCATTAACCTTGAAGAGGTTCAAAACATGACCAGAGGTTTTTTTCTTATTTTGCTTTTCTAATGTTGACTAGTGTAAGGCTATTTCCAACCATAGTCCCTAGTTTATTCATAATACTCTTATGGTTTTTTCTCATTAGACCATGTATTTCTAAGTCTTTGAATAAGCTAAGCTCAAAATATAATCATGGATTAAGATTCCAGATCTCCCTATCCCCCTATGGGGCTTTGTTGAACAACTCATCAAAACCTTGTGGTGATTCATTTTCCATAAGAAACCAAAATTCTATGTGGCTCACCTACAAAAGATAATATGTGCTGAAATTGACCTAGCCGAGGACTTGAAGGAAACCATTGACATACATATTGGTTAAACTCAATTTTCACAATGTGTACTTTACACTAATCATCCAAATACTTGTTTTCACTACCAATCATTAGACCATATGATTTGATAATGCCCTTTAATGGCTACTTCTTGACATGTTCCATAGGAAAAAGGTGTGTTATAAAACAAGTTGAATAGATCCACTAGTGAAAAAATAATCATTATGACTAATAAAATTAATGCTTCATCTTCTTACAGTGCTATGCCATAAATTGATTTGTATCAACCCATAGGTGGTCCCAGAATTATCTTCTCTACTCCTAATGACAAAAAAATTATGCCCTCACACCCTAAAACTATCACCGCCCAAGCATAACAACCACATTATGTGATAATATTCACACACATGAAAATGTGGTGTCATTTGATCATAAAAGCATGCTCAGTCAGTCCCATAGTCCCTCTCCTTTGGAAGATGAAGAATATGTTCAAGGAAAATTATGTCCCTTTTAAATGACTAAATTTATGTACAAAACATAGACAAAGCTTACATTTGCTACCAAGTTTGTAGCCCTTGATGATATCAAAGAGGGAAATAAGATGCACCTTGATGTTTCCCCATGATAATTTACTCTTCAGATGTTCATGGCCTCACTGAACTGACCTTTAGGTAGACAGTTATGGATAATTTTTAGAGCTTTCTTAATATGAAAGTGTTATGTTTGAAAGAGATTAAAAGTTATAATTTTATTCTTCAGTCTACTACTCACATGATTTGGATAGGTACACTTTTCTAGGTGTCTAATCATGAGCCTGGTCATGGAGGAGTCATCATATTGTTAGCACCAAAGCTTTCATAGAATATTGTTTCTTGGGGTTCTAGCCCTGCCCATTAGGTGGTGTGGACACTTATTTATTTTGACAAATGACTTCTTGGGTTGGGAAAATTATATGCTTCAAATGATGTTGTCGAAAGATCTCTACTTTCAAGGTGGTTGGTAAATTTGTTTATCAAATATCACTAGATTATCTATGGTGATTTTAACATGGTGGAATCCAACAAAGATAACAAATATCACATTCATGTACATTGGTATGTTAGGGAGTGAGAAGCGTGATTATACATGCATAAAAAGCTTTAAATATACGATCCCAATCACCACTATAAGAGATAATATGTTTCATCTTGGTTTACTTGGTCAAACTTTAGACAAATTCAAGACATAGTGGTTAAAAGGCTAGATCATGCTTTACTCGTAGAATATGAAATTTTATCCTCCTCTAATTCCACTACTCGCCCAATGTATTTAAATGATGATGAAATTATTTTAGAATGTCAAAATATTTTATTATGTATTGAATGGAGCATCTATTAACCAGATCAACTAAGACCTAGTTCTATCCCAATAATGTTCATCTCAGACATGAGATAACTCTGGGCCACATCAAATGGATTTGGAATCTAGTTTTTAGACCCATAAGATAAACATGTTGGATTGATTGGTGGGATGATGCCATTACTTGGACTACCACATTTCTATATTGTATGGTAAGCAAACCTCTATCTTCAAACAATGTGTTTATGAAGCATCATTTCATGAATTCGATAGGATTTCACAAAAACTTGACAATTAACAATTATGAGATTATTAATGGAGACAAAGATAAAATTTGAAGAAGTTGACAAAGCCATGGGATCCAAACTCAAAGCTAAAATGCAATGGTTGAGAGCGGGTGATAGAGTTACTAAACAATTATTTTCTCTTCTTCACTCCAAACAAGCTATAGATAGAATTAAATCCATTAAATATGTGAATGTTAGGTTTACCAAGATCTTGGACTTCCAGTAAGCATTTTTCACCTTTATCATGGATTGTTTACTACCTAACCCTCTTCCCCAACTCATGAAACAACTCTCCTGCAATGCTTTCAAGATTTCCCCTACAAGCTTTCTGAAGCATACAAAGTTTCTTGTGATAGACATATTAGTTTGAATGATTTCAAGGAAGAATTAATCTGTATGGCCTCTGATAGATCCCATGGCATTGAAGGTTTCCCATGTGAATTTTACCAGGTCCTTTGAGACACCATTGGACCAGATCTTTAGAAATTATGTTATGGAGTTGTTTTATCCCACTCTTTAAGTCCTCATTAATGATGGTAATATCAAATTAATTCCAAAGGTTGGAGATATTGAGATTATTAATAATTAGATACCCATCAATATTTTTAATGTCTCCTATAAACTCATTGCTAAATCCCTTTCCCTTGGGTTGAGACATCTTCGTACCCTAATTTTTATAAGTGAAAAAAAAAAAATTATCCAACACATGTATATTAAAGACAATGTTATTGTATTTTTGGAGGGTATGGAATGGCTAGAGTCTCTGGTCAAAATTCCATGTTTGTGAAGATTGATTTTTATAAACATTGTGATAAGATTGAGTGATCCTTCATAATTGCAATACTTCAAGCTCTTGGATTTGGCCCCCAGTTTGTCCACAAAATTAATATGCTATTTCAAAATTTTGGATCTTATAGTACCATTAATGGAGTGCAATATCACAAGCTTGAGATATCTAGGTCTACTAAGCAAGGTTTCTTGTTGGTTCCCTCTCTCTATGTGTGTTATGGAAGGGTTCAATTACTTACTAGCCAATTAATCTTAAAAAAATTTAGTGCTAGAAATCTCTCTCCCCCATTTTGACCAACAAGTCACCAATGGAAATTTTGCATATGATTATTTTCTTATCATTTTGGAGGAAGAATATTCAATCAATAATGCCATGGAATGCTTTGATTTTTTGCCTTGCATCTAGTTCCTCTATTTATTGGAGAAATACTCAATGCTAAATACAATATCTCACCCAAAAACCTCCTTATTTGGAAGGATATCAATGGAAATGGATTCATTTAGGTGTGTAATTTAAGTTTATAGGTATTCTCTTTACTTTTCTAGATTCTCCATCTGAGCTTTGGTCATATGTTGTTGATAGGGTAGATAAAAATATTGTTTATTGGATTAAAAAACCTCTTTCTTGAGTAGCAAAGTTTCAAGTTTGTTCCAAAGTGTTGGTTACTACCCATGTTTACTATTCTTCTTGTTAGGATCCTTCCAAAGTTACCTATGTTAAATAAAAGAAGTTAATGTGAGATTTTATCTTGGAAACTTCAGAAGGGCATAAGGGTTTCCATTGGGTCTCAAGGAGTATTTTTTGTATACCTAAGGAAGCAGAAGGCCTTGGGCTCATTAACATCAAGTTTAAAGGACATACCTTAATTGTTAAGTGGATCATCAAAATATTAGAAGGGGATGAGACTTGGAAGGTTATATTGAGGCATTACATTATCCAAAGAACTCATTTTAGCAGAAGGGCATGGAAGAGCCTTGATTTGGAAAATATTCCTCTTTTACTTGTGCCAATTCAAATTAGTGGAAATTCTGTTTTTAAAATTATATGTAAAGCCTATTAATTGCTCAAACACAAGTTCTTATAGGTAGGGGATGGTTTTAGAAATAAAATATATTAATTCTTATTCTCTCTAATGGTCCCACATTATTAATTTTCATAATGTCCCCTTTGTCATGGTCCCATGGATTAAGAATCTTAGGATTTTTATAAAGACAATAATATCGGTGATATATTATGCAAGGTTTATCTTAGGTGCATCTCATAGGATATGTTTAAAATTAAATACCAACTTCAAAATGAAGATGCAAAGTCCATTTATAAAATTTAGAGCTCCATACCTGATGTTTTTCTCCATAATATTGGTGTATCTTATAAATCCCCATGGTGGAAATATTAACATTAACCTACTTATACTCTTTTCTAATGGTACAAACCCAATGTTTGGTATCATCTTCTTGCCACTCAACATATTCATAGTGAAATACCCAAGCACCATTGGACGTTAAGGTCCCTACATGTTGTCTAGAATTGAAGGTTTTCCAATCTTTGGAAAACCCTTATTGAGCTGTAAAAAGCTCATTTTTTTGGTGTATTCTCTACTAGGGCCTACCCATTGGAGATCATGTAAACCACTTGGGGGTTTTAAATCCCACATTATCTACCCATCATTAGGCTAAAACCTTTAAACACCTTTTTTGGTTTCGCTCCCATGGTCAGTCTACCTAGAAATGGATTGATACCCATTTTCAACCTTTTCTTCTAGAATTATTTACTTGGAAAATGGTTTTTCTTTGGGTCTCAGCCATGTTACCTACAAGATATAATATGTTTTGGTAGATATTTCATTTTGATATTATTTTTCATGTACATAAATATAGAAATCATGTTATTTTAATAATGAAGCTATAGAAAGATATTTTTTGGCGACTAATAGAGTTAATGTTATCTCCAATGTTTTTATTTAAATCCAAGTCCAGGCAAAGAAGGTTTTCTTAGAGATGGAACACCTCTAGACAATTTTGTACCATTAAGGAAAAATTTTGTGTGATGTTAGTCAGGTGATTCTTGTATACATAGAATATTTTCAAACTTTTATTAATAAATGATGCTCTCCATCTTGCAAGAACCTGTTGAGTCTCAATCTCTCTAAGTGTATGCTTTAAGGCGTGCACATGGAAAGGGGTAGGCATACCATTGGTGGTTTGTAAGATTTTTTTTCCTTTTGCCACTTTTTATCTACACACTTGTCTCCTAAAAACCAATCCCCTAAGTTTTTTTATTATATGTTGCACACTCTTCCATTCTTTTACCACCTTCAATATCACTTTTCCTAACCCAAAACCCCTTTTGACAGTTTACATGACTAGATTGACTAGGTCGACCTTGTACTCTTATTGGTAAAACTCATTTAGGTTCTAGGTTGAATCTTATCCAACCTATCCCATGACCTAATGAGTTTTTGTCAATAATAATACTAGGTTGACTGGGTGGACCCTGTCAATCCAAACTTTCAAAAGGGTTTAAGGTCAAATCTGCCTATATATACACAATCATTTTACCATTATTTAGAGAAGAGAAAAAGAAGTAAGATTTATTGTGCATCTACGTATCCACCATTATACTTGAGGAACAAGTTTAAGTTTCATACTCTCTTCAGAGATATGGATCTTGTCTTGTGTAGAATTCTTTTGAATGTATTGATAGGTTGTGTAGCCTAAAGCTTATTTATCCTTGTCATCCTTACATACCACAACAACCTCCTATGAAGAACCTTGGCTAAGGGAGAGATTGAGGCTCGGCATATTCGTATTCAAAGCTAAGTATTCCTAACTTTGTTCCTCTTTTGTAAGAGTAGATAGACATGCATTTTTACTTCTCTTCCATGCATTAAGATTCAATATACATTGACGTGAGTATATGTCTTCTATGCATGTTTAATTTTAGCGTCTATTACCCCCCGCTTTGTGCCATAAGATTTGGTGAGCACTAGATTATACTTTTTTTTACTTGTTATTAGTATAGTGAATATGAAAACATAGGACTTATTTACATTTATTACATAGTTTTGCTTGACTGGAGGCTTTAGAACCCTCCATAGTGATCTTATTATGGTAAGAGATCCCCTAATTAGGTAAAGCAAATCCATAAATTAGTCATGTTACCGATTATCTAATGTATCCCAAATCAAAAGTGTAAGTAGTATCTATCTTCTTTGAGTTAAGATTAATTTGTGGATTTGATGCATTATTGATTGCATACATTTTGGTGAAATTGATGTGACTAAAACCCTTGTAGGTTTTATTTCATGTTTTTCATTTCTATCATTTCATTTTATTATTTTTCTATATTTGCAATACTCAGTCAACAAGGCTAGCATATTTTCTAACTTGTGTACATGTTTAACACACAGTCATATCAAAATGACTATGGCCTTTCTATGTAGGTCTTCATCAGATATAGGTTATTGCATTGAAAAGGTCGATATAATACTCTTTTTCACTTCCAGACAACATACTATGTCAAATAGGTCAACTTAGTATCTTTTTCAGCTCCATAACAACAAACTAGGTCATTCAGATCAACTTAGTATTCTAGATAGCTTCTAGATAACAAATTAGGCCAACTAGGCTGATATAATCATTTAACAAGCTTCAACAAATAGGGAATTGAAGAACTAGGTTGACCCAGTCAACACAGTTGGCAGAACTTGAAAGCAATATTCAAGGTACTTCAACAAAAATCTCACAATCCTTAAAATATTCCAACCCACCAAGGTTCCTTTCTCTCCCTCTTTCAATTTAGTTCTTCCTTTTCAGTCTTCAAAACTACAATCATACAAAAAACTAGGTCAACCTGGTCAACCTAGTTCTATATTATGTCTTATGTCTAAAAGACTAGGTCGACCCAGTTGACTTAATTCTTAAGGACTCTTAGTTTTGTAGTACAGTAGCAACCATGTTGATTTTTTTTTGTAATGTTTGCATATAGTGTCATTTGAATCAACTCTATATTATGCTTAAAATTAGGAATTAACAACTATATTTTAGTAATTAATTCACACTTTCATTTTTAGTTGTTTACATGCTTATAATAGCTCACATGCTCTAATTAGGTGGTTTTTCAATATACCATTTAGTTATACTATTTTGATCTTTCTTGCACACACTACCAAATCACAAAATTTCAAAATGCATTTAAATATTTGTCTACCCAAGGTCTACCTACTTAGATTTCATCACCAATGAGGAAGCTGACTTGGTTTTATGGCCAAGTATAAACACATAGTTAATGGTATATATTGTCAAAGCAATCGACACCCTTCAATTTAGGATTATGAAGTGAGGGGGTAGGCCCCAATACCAAGCTATTACCATTTCCAACATAGATTCTTTTCAGCGTAAATGTCCTGAAACCATCTATAGATTGCTTTCTAGTTCCCTACTTTCAGCCAACTTCCCTATCACACTTAAAATAACACTTTATAATAATTTAACAACATTTAGGATGCCCACTTAGTTATCATTTATTTTTTCAGTTGACTACTTGCTCTTTGCTCATTGTATGTTGTATTTCAAAAACTTGCATTGGCTAAGATTTGTGCAAGGTTTTGTGTTATGTGCCTCAATTGGATCATTCTCATTGACCCAATTGATTGTGTGTTTGATTTCATTTCTTGATTTAAAATACATTATAATTTTTTTTCCCTATTTTCAATACATTGTCATTCTATTCGAGACCATCTCTTATAGACTATCCTTTTCCTATATTGTAGTATTGAGTCAACCTGGTCGACTCAGTACTCATCTCTACCTCTCAGGTTACATTAGATAGTCAACTTGGTCAACTTTGTATCCTTATCAAACTATTTTATGTCTAAAGTTATAGTACTAAGTTGACCTTATCGACTCTGTATCCTTGTTAGGTCAGTTTCATACCCTATTTATAGTACTAAGTCAAACCATTCGACTCTATACTCTTATTTATACTTTGTCTCTCCTTGATTTTGCATCAACTTTGCCTCACTTAGTCTCTCTCCTTCATCATGAATTTCCTATTTGAAGACAACATTGAGTTTAATTCAATGGATATGATGAGTCTTACCAACTGTAATAGGTTCTCTCTTAAACAACTTGTGGCTCTTATCCTAGATGAAAGTTATGTTCATATATCCATTCACACTATAAACTATGGGATCCTTATATTATTTACCATGTCAAGATAAGTAGTCAAGTTGAGGAGCCTCATTCACCTTCTCCCATGTTATCACATAGATTTGAGGATACTAGTTTCTTTGCTTCTCAGCCTCTTCCCTCTATTTTGACCCTTTCTCATACCGTGACTTCTTCTTTTCGATTTCCTCTACCTCTATGCCTAGTTCTCTACTAACATGGTGGGTTCTACATCTAGTGGGCCTTTTCTAACACCCACTCTTCTCCATTATTCCACTAGTGAATCATTTGATTTATTGAGGTTATTTAGTGTAGAAAACCCAATTAAAGAGGTGATTGGGTCATGGATGTTGAGCACAGTTTCACGTTGAAGCGTGTAGAGGACTCTATAGGAGTGAAGTGTGCACGGAGAAGGTTATGGAATAACGTAGCCAAGAGTTGGAGAGACTTAGAAGAGAAGAGGAAATGGAGAGGCAAGGAGAGGGTGGGTAGATGGAAACATGTGGTTTCCATGCTACTATACCAAGTAGTGTACTCAGAGAGTTACCTCAAACAGAAGTAAAGTCTCAAGATCAATTACCCATAGGTAGATGCCAATGAACCAGCCTTGAGAAGATGTACAAGGGCAATAAGGAGGTTGACATCTAAGAAGGAAGGTATTCAGGTGAGAATTGCATGAAGAGAGCATGTAAGAAAGAGGTGAGAAGGAGACATAATTGATACATAACACAATGGGTGATGGAAAGGTGGATATAATTCCACCAAGACAACATCAACATGAAAGAATGTGTTAAACGAAGTGTTCAAAGTAAAATGCACATGAGACAAGGATGCCAAGAGCAATAAAAGAACACAAGTGTTCTTGTGTGTGACATGGAGGATGTTTCAAGGAGAAGTTATTGAGAGCGTAACTAGGAGCTACAAAGGACATCAAGATCCAAGGTGAAATGCATACGCCCTAGGATGAGGAGATATATCCAAATAAGGAGGAGGTAAAAAGGTAAGCCTATAGTTGAACCCAAGTTGTCCATGAGACAATAAAGTAGTGCACAATGATGCAAAGCACGAAGATGTGTTGTGAAGGAGAAAAAATGGCAAGAAAATAGAGATGATCTACTAAAGAAGTTGGCCAGTATTAGGGTGATGTTGAATTGGAGAGCAAAGCCATAGTTCACATGAGAGAGAAGAAAAGGTCATTTTTAATGAAAGGGCAAGACCAGATGAAGAGAAGAGTCGATGAGGAGAGATTGACTAAAATGGATAAGTGCCCAAGTGCACAGAATGAAGGGCACAATGGTAGAAGGACAAACAAGAGGCCAGTGGGTTGTACACCAAAAATGTTAGGAAGAAAAAGCCAAGGAATAATATATAAGCATGACAATTTTTCATGACAAAGATGCACTTAGTATAAAAATAAGCACACAACAAATCGAATAGACATAAATGCTACAAAGAAAAATTTCCTTGTATACAATTAAATACTAGTAAATCATCAAACTTGAGGTAATTATTACTGATATTATTGGAAGTATTAAGAGAGCACTTGAAGAGTTAACACATAACGAGTATGCTTTACCCTCTGATTAAAAAAATAAATTATTGGATTGTCTAATATTCACGTGGGATACAAATTATAGGGAGAAAGATAATCATTCTATGAATATTTCTTTCGTGACACATCAATGTGGCTTACCATCTCCTCACATCAATAGAAGGAAATGAATCTTTCCGTCGCATGCACTCTAAAATCTTCTATTTTTTTTCCAAAGATGATTGAAACAATTTTATGGGAATCTCTTTATATAGAAAAGTTAGTCACTCGATTTTATCGAAATCTCTTTATTTTGAAAAGTTAAAGTCACTTTATGGTCCACAAGAATATTTTATTTTAAAAAATTCATAAGAAGGTTCCCACTTCAAAGTGGTTTCTACCCTCCTGACGTTGGATTGTTTTTATTTTTATTTTTATTTTTTTTAATTGCATTTAACGTTTTATGATTTTTTTTCATTTAAAAAAAATATTTTAAATTTATTAGTAAGTTTGTTTTCGAGTAACAATATATTATATATTTTATAAATTCAAATTTATTTATGAGAAAAAGTTGTTATTTCTTCAATTTTTATGTAAATTCAAGTTTAAGTTGAAAACATGGTTTTGGATCTTCGTTATTTACATAAGTTTCTTGATTACTGCAAGAGTGCTCCTTGTAGCATATGTAAAATGTTGTCTGATGGCTTTTCCTACGATCTGCCACCTCTTCCTCCTAGATGGTATTGAAGCAGAAGTTAGTCTAAAGGTAAGGGCCACTTTTCTCCTCATCCTCCCCTAGGTGGTGGCTAGAGTTCTCATGGCAAGTTTGATGTTGGTCCTTCTCAATGCTCTTTGGTTAGTACTGTTGTTCCTTCTCGACCAATTGATGGATGGTCTATCACTATTCATGACAACCCTCTTGATGGTTGGACTACTCTAAATATTTTTGATGTGAAGTCGTATGCTTGAACAATGCTTTCCAAAGATGATCTATTGCCTCTGTCCCTTGAGATGATGGCATGTGCTTAAATCTTTACTTGCTGGGGTTTTTTTTAATTTTGTGATCCATGCCTTGACCCAGTAAGTTTTAACTTGTATACGGACCCAATTTGTTCCTCCAACAAATCATATGAACCATAATGTATCCAACTACTTCACTTTGCAACCTTCTATTTATATTAATTATTTTTTTGGTTAATTTAATGTGAACCATGCTATTAATAAATTTATTTGTGAAAAATATAGCTATAAAAATTGAATATAGAACAAAATAATCTCCTTCGTAAAAAAAAATATGATAATTATGATATTAAATGATTGAAAAATGAATATGATTTTTTGGCATCTTAGAATTTAATTAATTTCATAATTGTAAGAAATATGTATAAGAATGCATCTTGAAATGGCCATTCATATATAATATTTTTTTCTAACTTGATCATGACTAGTAAAGTAAAGATGTACTTTACATAAACACAATTCAAAATAATGTATGCTTAGTTTAAAATTGTGATAATGTTTTGCAACCTATAAGTTTCTAAAAACGTTTAAAATGACATTATTTTTTTTAATTGAAAAAAATTGGGATTTTGGGAGAGAAGTAAAACGGAGAGAGGATTGAGGAAATATTTTAATGTTTCGTGCCTTTGTGATATTGTTGTCATATTGCTGATCTTATATATATATATATATATATATATATATATATATATATATATATATATATATATATATAATTTTTTTATGATTTATTGCATATTTATTACACTGAGTCAGGATGTTATTTTGCCTCTTGGCCATCGTTTGTAACAATCCTTTATATTAATGGTCACCTCTTCCGCACATACAACATTTGATGCAGGTTTTGTTGGGAGAGCTCTAAATAATCATGGCACCAAAGAGGGCAAGGAAGTTTGTACTGCAAGTCTTCCACAAGGCACTGGTTCTAGCCCATAAACCCATTCCTTTATGCTGCACTTGATTTCATTGAATTTAATAAAGCTTGTAACTGGTTTGAATATTTTGCTCTTGTTGGTCAAGTCCCCCTGAGTACTTGCTTAAGTAGTGAGTCCACAATCATTGAAAACCCCATGGCATTAAGCTTGAGGAGGTTCAAAACATGACCAAAGCTTTTTTCTTATTTTGCTTTGCTAATGTTGACTAGTGTAAGGCTATTTTCAACCATAGTCCCTAGTTTGTTCGTAATACTCTTATGATATTTTCTCATTGGACCATGGATTTTCAAGTCTTTGAGTAAGCTACACTCAAAATCTAATCCTGGATTAAGCTTCCAAATCGTCATATCCCCCTTTGGGGCTTTATTGAATGACTCCTCAAACCCTTGTAGTGATTCATTTTCCATAAGAAACCAAAATTCTATGCGGCTCACCCACAAAAGTTAGTATGTGCTGAAATTGACCTTGTCAAGACTTGAAAGAAACCATTGACATACATATTGGTGAAACTCAATTTTCACAATGTGTGATTTACATTAATCATCCAAATACTTATTTCCACTACCAATCCTCAGATGTCAAGTCTCATTTTTATGGACTATATAAATTATTTTAGATTAATAAATATTTACTATGGTTGCTTTACTTTGAGTAAATTCTACATGTCTGAAAGTAATTATTATGCAATTATATTTCTATAAATTAGAAAATAGATTTAAATATTAAATATTATTGAAATGATTATAATATTTTATTTCGGCTATGTTTTTGAGGCACTAACCTAATGACATCAAGATTGAGTGTGAATGAATACAAGTACTCGTCAAAGTACAGAACATGGTTGAGGTAGAGATGTTCTAGCCACTTGGCAAGAATTGTCGGGATGGTTAACCTTGATGCACTCACACACTCACATAGTCTCATATTGTATTATTTTGAATGGTTTAATATGCATTATTATGTGGATGATAAATGCAATGAATGGTTAGATACTTTGAAAATATTATAACTTAATTAAGACAATAAGTTCCTTTCGAATGCTTGATTTAGTCATGAATATTAATGTCTTTACGTTTTATATTTAAAATGATATAACTATATTTTGAAATGATGTATTTTATTAAATTGGTGTTTGATTATATATTATTTAATCGTAAATAATTAATAAACATTTCTTGTTTATTTAAATATGAATAACCATATTTAAATTAGACTTACTATAATTATAAGTTTAAATTGCAATAATTATCTATATATATATATATATATATATATATATATATAATTGAATCATAAATAATTAGTAAATATTTCTTATTTATTTAAATATGAATAACCATATTTAAATTGGACTTACTACAATTATAAATTTAAATTACAATAATTATATATATATATATATACATATATATATATATATATATATAAATAATTCAATCATAAATAATTAGTAAATATTTCTTATTTATTTAAATATGAATAACCATATTTAAATTGGACTTACTACAATTATAAATTTAAATTACAATAATTATATAATTATTTATATATATATAATTATATATATATAATTATATTTATATATATATATATATAATTATATATATATAATTATATATATATAAATAATTATATAATTATTGTAATTTAAATTTATAATTGTAGTAAGTCCAATTTAAATATGGTTATTCATATTTAAATATATATATATATATATATATATATATATATATACACACACACACATATATATATATATATACATATATATATATATATATACATATATATATATATATACATATATATATATATACATATA
The DNA here is from genome assembly GCA_037957365.1 of Torreya grandis. Lineage (NCBI taxonomy): Eukaryota > Viridiplantae > Streptophyta > Pinopsida > Cupressales > Taxaceae > Torreya > Torreya grandis. Next base: position 2,156,915 of record JARHVA010001641.1, read on the forward strand.
TATATATATATACATATATATATATATATATATATATATATATATATATATATACACACATATATACACACACACACACACACACACATATATATATATAATTTTTATATTATTTTAAATACTTTTTGTATAATTTAAGTGAATATTTTATTTCAAAAATAAATAAACTATAATAATAATACATATTATAATTAAAAATTTAATTAAAATAAATAAAATAATTATAATCTTGTCATGCCGTCACATGTAATAAATAAGCTTATTAAATTTTATTTATAGATTTTTTTTTTTAATGCAAACTTGAACAAGACTCCATTAATTAAAAAAACAAGCTAAAACTAATTTTTAAAATGTTAATAATAGCAGAGATTCAGAAATAAATAGGGGATGGCAAAAAGAAAAAGCCATCCATCACGTTCTTTTGTAACTACAAGCAGAAAAATAATGATAACTTTGTCATTTTTTAATAAAATTTAAAATCGAAAATTGTTCTAAAAAGCTACAACAGAAGGGAACAAAACCTAGAAATGTTTTAAAGATATTCATAGTAGTTAATGAGCGGTTTAGTAAAGGAGGATGTGATTTTATTTTCTAAACAGTGACAGAGAGAAGGAGGATCAACAATAATAGTAAAGAAATTGATCTTTTGGTAAGCACATATCTCTAGGTATGCTCCTTATTTTTATTTTCATGACTTAAAGTTGCATATAACTGTTAAAAAAAACAATTCTCTTTGAATGTTAAAATTGCAAGACATTATTGAATGAAAAGAATTTAACATTTATTTTTATTTATTTATTTTTAAAACCTTTTAGACAATGATATGTATATGTATATGTATATATAAAGACCAAAACTAGAATATAGACATTATAATGAATTACATGAATGAATGAATGATGTTCTTTTTAATTGTATTATAAAGGTGTGTTTTCATGATTGTTGCTTGAAAAAAGAGGAAATTACAATCGATTTATAAGTGAAATGGGTCAATATTTTTTCTTTATTTCTTTTATTTATTTATTTATTTATATATATATTTATTTCTTAGAGAAAGTAATAGATTTTATCTAAGAGTGTGATTGAGTTACTTTTGGGTTAGGATGCCAAATGTGGATTATCAGAGATAGCCTCCTCTTTTCAAGAATTATCTAGTTATTATGTTTTAAAAGTTTAGATCTAAACGAGCTATCATTGAAATAGATGAATATTTTGTCTAACAAACTTATATATATATATATATATATATTCCACATCCTGTTGTGAGACAATTTACATTTTATTATTTAGAATTGCACGTTGGACATCAGGTGTTCCCACTTGCCAGTTGTTCCAAATAACTAGACATTTCATGTAGGGCTGGGTTTTCTTCATGTCATAAAGGGATCTGGAGAAGTGTAATTACTTCATGGTTGGGTGGAAAATCACCTGAGCCATGTTCTTTTCTCTCGACTTGTAAGAGAACCACTTGATTTGAGGTGACTAGAGAGTGTAGTGATTATTTTATACTTGTTGTACATGATCATTATAACTTGTATTTGGATGTTTTATAGCATAAATATCAATGGAATTTGTATATTATTTTATAGTGTTTTCACTTGGATTGAGCATAAGATTTTAAAAGATTTAATGACTTTTATTGGTTCATATATATGATATATTTTTTTTGTAATATTGTAAGTGAATGGATTAATTAAATCATTTTACTTTCGATTATTTATGATATTGTAATTTAAATGGATTATTTACTTTGGTGATGGTTTGAGTGGCTTTACATTTTGGTATCAGAGCCCTAGGTTGAACACTAGAGCCTCTTTTTGAGACTGTTATGCTAAGTTGTCAATTTGATGCAGATTCTTCATCATGAATATTAGAAACATTGATTATGCTAAAAGATCAAGAAGTGGTCAAAATAGAAGAAACTATGGAGGTGCTAATAATAATCAAGATGAAAGATTAAATCATATTCTTGCAATCTTAACTCAACAGGATACTAGAATGACTGTCCTTGAGCAAGAAATGAGATAAATCTTAGAGGGCAGAATGCTAGTGAGAACCTTGGAGGTGTTAATGCGAATGAGAATTTGAGGATAGAAGTTCAATTTACTAAGGTTAGGGTTAATGTTAATAATCAAGTAAATATTTTAGAGGAATTGGGAAAGGACCTCAAGAAGGTATCACCACCTAAATTTGATGGAAAGATAATAGAAAATGGAGCTAAAGCATGGATCATAGAAATGGAAAAATACTTTGGGTTCTAAAACCTTTCAAATCACATGAAAGCAATGTGAAGATCATATCAGTTGACTAGTGAAGCAATAACATGGTGGGACAATGAAAGGGTAGATAAGAAGCTGTTACTTGGAGAAATAACTTGAGAGATTTTCCTTCAACTATTTTAAAAAAGACGGTTACCATAGCTCTTCTTCGATTAGAAGATGATGGAGTTTCAGAGTTTAGTTCAAAGACATATGTTCATAACCAGTTATTAGGAGAGGTTATCACATCTATTTAAGTATGTTCCATAGTACCAGATAGATGAGAGATTTCATATCACATTAGGCTTAAGGCCCTAGATTGGAGTAGAGGTAGACATTCATAACCCACTCACTATGAATATCATTTTTGAGAAAGTAATTAAACAAGAGCAAAAATTACAACAAATAACTAGTTATCGTAAGCAAAGAGATGCAAAGTTTACCAATAAGAAACCTCAAAATAATTAGTAGAACTATCAATGTCATTATAATCAGAATAATAATCAAGATAATGGTAATCGATAGATCAAGAATTTGAAGAGAGGTAATAACTCTCAGGATGAAGATGGTTGAAACTAACATGGAGACAACAAAAGAGGTGGTTATAACAACAAATAGAGAGAAATAACCGAAGGAAAAAAAGCACCTAAGGGTGGATGTTATATTTGTGGAAGAGAGCATTATGCAAATTCATGTCCACAAAGATCAACTGGAAGAGGAAACAAAAATCAGCAAGGAGCACCACAACATCAAATTCATGTTATAATGGACAATCGGCAAGCTGAATTTCAGGCAACCCCTATTTAATTTAAAAGTAAGCTCTACAGACTACCTGTTTCTATTTTAATTGATATTGATGCCACAAAATGTTTTGTAGATCTTAGAGTACTATCTAAAATATCTATTAGACATAGGCATATAGAAAACTCTTGGATGGTACAATATGGAAATAGAGTAGAAAAGAGAGTAGACTCATGTCTAGCATGTAGTGAGTTAGAACTTCCTATTTTTTAGATGCAAGTTGATCTATATGTAGCTATTTTAGGGTATTATGATGTAATTTTGGGAATCAACTGGTTAACTAAGCATAAGTCTTTAGTAAACTATGAAGACAAAGTTATTAGATGTTTAGATGACCTATGAAATCAAGTGGAGATTAATGGATTTAAGAGAACTTTAGAGCTTAGAAAAATTTTATCTATGAAATTGAAGAAAGTCAAGAGGAAAGGGTATGCTATTTATGTCATCCAAGTAAAGGACCTTGACAAAGAAGAACCAATATTCAATGACTACCCAATCTTTAGTGATTTTAGAGATGTATTCCCTATGAAGTTGATAGAGTTACCACCAAAGAGGGAATTTGACTTATTAATTTAATTTCTACCAGGAACTGAGCCATAATCAAAGGAACCCTATAGGATGACTACAACAAAATTATATGAGCTTAAGGCATAATTTTAAGAGTTGCTAAATCAAGGGTTCATTAGATGTAGTGTGTCACCATGGGGCGCACTGGTTATCTTTGCTATGAAGGATGGTACTTTGAGATTATGCATTAATTATAGGATGCTTAACAAAGCTACTATTAAGAATAAGCACCCACTCCCAAGAATAGATGAGCTCTTCGATCAGATGAAAGGAGCTACAATATTCTCAAAGATAGACCTAAGATTTGATTATCACCAATTATGGATTAAGGATTAGAACATATCTAAAATGGCTTTTAGGACTTGATATGGTCACTAAGAGCTCATAGTGGTACCATTTGGGTTGACTAATGCTCCAACAACCTTCATGAATTTGATGAACAACATTTTCAGATATTGTTTAGATGATTTTATGTTGATCTTCCTCAATGACATATTGATATATTATAAATCAATGGAAGAGCATGAAAGGCATTTGAATATAGTCTTACAATGTTTGAGAGAGCGAAAGCTTGATGATAAACTATCTAAATGTACATTCATTCAAGATAAAGTGCACTATCTTGGTCATGTGATCTCAAAAAAAGGGATTGCAATTGATCCTGAGAAGATAAAATTGATAATGGAATGGTTCGCACTTTAGAGTGTGATAGATGTCAAAAAAATTATGGGAATTATGGGTTACTATAGAAAGTTTGTGGAAGGTTTCTCAACTATAGCAGTACCGATTAACTCATTAAAAAATAAGGGTAAATTTTTTGAATGGACAAAAAAGTATGAGCAATCTTTCCAAGTGCTAAAAGAAAAGATCACAATTGATCCTATCCTAACCATACCCTATCCTAATAGTCACTTTAAAGTTATAACTAATGCTTCAAAAGAAGTAGGAGGAGTGCTGATATAGAATGAGCAAGTGGTTACAACATGAGTTCAACTACACATCACATGATCTTGAGTTAGCTACCATAGTTCATAAACTTTAGATGTGGAGGCATTATCTTCTAGGTGAGCCCTTTGAGTTGAAGATAGATCATTTAAGGATCAAGTATATATTCACTCAACCTAAACTTAATGCACGATAGAGAAGGTGGTTAGAATTCCTTAGTGAGTATGACTTTAGGATTGAGTATATAAAAGGAAAGGAGAATAAAGTAGCCAATACTCTTAGTAGAAGAATACATTTGGCTGTCATGGTTACAACAAGATCCAATTTGAAGCATAAAGTAATTCAAAATCTTCAAGGATATGAGCATTATGAAAGAGTAAATCAAGATTTGGAAGTAGACCCCTTAGATCACAGGTTTGATGGTTATGTGATTGAGTCAAATGGACTTTTGAGATTTCAAGGAAGGATGTATATTCCTAACTTAGGAGAAATGAGGATGTTGGTGCTTGAGGAGATCCACAATGCACTTTATTCAGGGAACCCTAAAGTGACCAAGATGGTCAAAGGTTTGATACATTTATACTTTTAACCTAGACTTAAGAAAGATGTGAAAGAATTTGTGGCTCGATGTTTGAAATGCCAACAAGTTAATGCTAAACTTTTGCATCCAATAGAATTGTTGTACCCACATAATGTTCCTGAGCATAAGTGGTAAGTAATACGTATGGATTTTATTCAGGGGTTTCCCATGTCTAAGAATAGGCATGATGTCATCTTAGTAGTCGTGGACAAGTTAACAAGGTAGCAAATTTTATTCCAAAAAGTCTTTTAGATGGTTTTATAGTTTTAGCTAAAAAATTTGTTCAAAAGATTTTTCAATTTCATAGAGTGCCTAAAATGATAATTTCAGATTGAGACACTCATATGACATTCAAATTTTGGACAACTCTTAATGCAGCTTTGGGCACAAAGTTCAATTTCAGTTTGACATATCATCTTCAAATGGATGGTTAAACAAAAAGAGTCAGTCAAGTTGTAGAATATCTTCTTAGAATGTATTGTATGGATCAACAGTATAAATGAGAGGAGTATATTCCATTGGTAGAGTTTGCATACAATAATTCATACCATGCATCTTTTAAAATGGCACCGTTTGAAGCTCTTTATGGGTGTAGGTGTCACACACCTATCAGTTGGGATAAGGTGGAGGATAGAATAATGATTGGCCCTGATATGTTAAGGGAAATGGATGATCAGATGAAGTTGATCAAAGAAAAATTTAATCAAGCTTCAGATCATCAGAAGAGTTATGCAGATAGAAATAGGATGCCTAGACAGTTCTTAGTTGGTGACAAAGTTTGCTTGAGGATCAAACCTTAGAAGAGTTTAGTTTCATTTGGAAAAGCATCCAAACTTGCTCCTCATTTTGTAGGACCATTCGATGTCTTGAAAGTAATCAATCTTATAGCATATAGACTTGCTCTACCACCTAAACTTTCCAAAATCTATAATGTTTTTCATGTCTCCTTGCTTAAGATTTATCATTCTGATGCATCACATATTCTTGATTGGCTTGCTTTACAGGTTTAGGATCTAGGAGTGGTGTTAGTAGAGCCCACTCGAATCTTGGAGAGGTGCAATGTTAAGTTATGAAGTAGAGGTGTGGTACAATATAAGGTCTAGTGGGATCAATATTCAGATGATAGTGCTATATGAGAGGATGTAGAAGAGATTGATTGATATTTTTCCAATTTGAGGATATAACATATATTTCTTATTCATGCATGGATTCTGATACTTTAAGTTATTTTTATTGTTTTATGATACTTTGATACTTATTGGTGGTTGATTGATACTTTATTATTTTTTTGTGTAATAAGACATCGAGACGATGTCTCTTCCAAGTGAGGAAGGATGTCATGTCTCATTTTTTTGGACTATATAAATTATTTTAGATTAATAAATATTTACTATGGCTATTTCACTTTGAGTAAATTTCACGTGTCTGAAGGTAATTATTATATAATTATATTTTTGTAAATTGGAAAATAGATTTAAATATTAAGTATTATCAAGATGATTATAATGTTTTATTTCGGCTATATTTTTGAGGCACTAACCTATTGACATCAAGATTGAGTGAGAATGAATGTAGGTACTCATCGAAGATGAGAACATTTTTGTAACAAGGGAAACATTTTTAATGCTCTCAAAGTTTTCCAATGTTTTATGAGAGGAATCAATTTGACATCAAAAAATTACATGGGGAGAACTCTCCTAAGCTATAGCCATGTACTCAAAAATTAACCGACCGTTGTAAAGGGACAAACTCCCTTTACTTATACAACATTCATCATACATGGTATCTCATAAAAGTGTGTTCCAGCTGGAAAAATCATTCATGGGCATGCAACTTCATCAATTATAACAAGAATGATTCTTGGGATTATGTACGTGCTCTAATGAAAGTGACACATTTGATACTTCACCCAAGTGGGATTTTTCCCATCAGCCATGTAGAACACAACTTAGCAAAGGATAAAACAAACCTTTATCCATTTTCATAACCAACTCAAAACATTCCCTTTACTTACAAATAAATTCACAAAGAATACTCCAAGGGAGAACGTGCCTCTAATGGATATTGTACAATGATTGAGAAGAAAAGAAAGGGAGAGAAAGAGAAAGAGAAAGGAGAAGAAAAAGAAAGAATCTATATGCCAGTCAGGAAGAAACAAAAATGGCTTGGTCATGTTTTAGAATCAACATTGATGACTGAGCCTTACACCAACTTGTTCTTGTATGCAACAAACTTTGCAATCATAGTGGTGAGGATTTTCCTCTTCGTCCCACTTGATACTTTAATTTGGCATTATATTCCTCTATTCCTCAATCAGAGTGACTGGAGAGTGTATTGATTATTTTATACTTATTGTACATGATCATTGTAACTTATATTTGGATGTTTTATGGCATGCATGTCAATGAACTTTGTATATTATTTTATAGTGCTTTCATCTAGATTGAGCATGAGATTCTTAAAGATTTAATGACTTTTATTGATTCAAATTTATGATATTTGTTTTTTGTAATATTATTAATTATATCATTTTTATTTTGATTATTTGTGATGTTATAATTTAAATAAATTATTTACTTTATTTACTGTGGTGATGATTTGAGTGGCTTTACATCAGACCATGTGATTTGATGATTCCTTTTAATGGCTACTTTTTGACATGCTCCATAGAAAAAAGATGTGCCATAGAACAAGTTGATCGGCTCCGGTAGTGATAGATGGACCACTATGATTAATACAAATAATGGTTCAGATTCTTACTTGATTCTAGGCTAAAAATTGATTTGTATCAACCCATAGAGGTTCCTAGAGTTAGCTTCTCTATTCCTGATGACAAAAAAATTATGTCTTCCACCACTCTCTCACATGACGTAGATAGTGGCCACCATTACGCCCTTGTACCCTACAACTATCACCGCCCAATCATCAAAACCCCATTCTATGATGATATACACACAGATGAAAATGTGGGGTCATTTGATCACAAAATTATGCTCAATTGGTCCCATCGTCCCTCTCCTTTGGAAGATGGAGAATGTTTTCAAGGAAAATAACATCCCTTTCAAATGACTGAATTTTTGTATAAAAACTAGACATAGCTTACATTCGCTACCAATTTTGTAGTATTTGATGATCTCAAAGAGGGAAAAAAGATGCATCTTGATGTTTCCCCACGATAGTTTATTCTTAGAATGTTCACGACCTCCCTAAACTAACCTGTAGGTAGGCAGCTAGGTATAATTGTCAGATCTTTCATAATATTAAAGTGTTGTGTTTGAAAGAGATTAAAAGTTCTAATTTTATTCTTCAGTCTATTGTTCACATGATTTGGATAGGTACACTCTGCCAAGTGTCTAATGATGAGCCTGGTCATGGAGGATTTATCATATTGTTAGTAACCAAGCCTTAATAGAATATTGTTTCTTGGGGTTCTATCCTACCCATCAGGTGGTGTGGACCCTTTTTTATTTTAATAGATGACTTTTTAGGTTGGGTAACTTGTATGCTTCAAATGATGTCATTGAAAGATCTCTTTTTTTAAGGTGGTTGGAATATTTTCTTACCGAATATCACTAGATTATCTATGGTGATTTTGACATTATGGAATACAACAAAGATAACATGTGTTGCATTCCTATGTAATTATGTGATGGGGAGTGAGAAGCATGATTCTACATGCACGATGAGCTTGAAATATATGATCCTAGTCACTGCCAAAAGAGATAATTTGTTTCATCTTGGTTTACTTGGTCAAACTTTAGACAAACTCAATACATAGTGGTTAAAAGGCTATGTCATGCTTTACTCGTAGAGTATGAATTTTTCTCCTCCTCTAATTCCACTACTCACCCAATAAATTTCATTGATGATTCCATTATTTTAGAATATCATATTATTTAATTATGTATTGAATGGAGTAGCTGTCAAACCAGATCAACTAAGACTTAGTTCTATCTCAATATTGCTCATCTCAGTCATGAGATAACTCTAGGCCACATCAAATGGATTTAAAATCTAATTTTTAAACCCACAAGAGACACATGTTGGATTGATTGGTGGGCTGATGCCATTCCTTGGACTACCACCTTTCTTATATTATATGGTAAGTAAACATATATCTTAAGACAACATGTTCACAGAGCATCATATCATGAATTCCATAGGATTTCACAAGAACTTGACAATTATCCATTTAATGTTCATTTTCAATCTTGCGCTTCTCAATGGAGGGAAAGCTTAAAATTGAGGAATCTTACAAAGCCATGAAAGCCCAACTGAGAGCTATAATGTAATGGTTGAGAGTGGGTGATAAATTTACTAAATAATTATTTTATCTTCTTCACTCCAGACAAGCTATAGATATAATTAAATCCATTAAAGATGTAAATTATAGGTTTACCCAGATCTTGGACATCCTATAAGATTTTTCGCAACATTATCATGGAGTGTTTACCACCCAACCCTCTTCCCCAATTCATGAATCAACTCTCCTGCAATGCCTTCAATATTTCCCCTACAAGCATTATGAAGCATACAAAGTTTCTTGTGATAGACTTCTTAGTTTGAATGATCCAAGGGACAAGTAATGCATATGGCCTTTGATAGATCTCATGGCATTGAAGGTTTCCCATGTGAATTTTATTAGGTACTTTGAGACATCGTTGGACCAACGCTTTAAAATGTCTATTATGAAGTTATTTTATCCGACTATTTAAGTCCTCATCAATCAGGGTAATATAAAATTTATTCCAAAGGCTAGAGATCATGAGATTATTACTAATTAGATACATATCACTCTTTTGAATGTCTCCTATAAAATGAATGCTAAAGCCCTTTCCCTTAGGCTAAGACATCTTCTTCCCCTCATTTTTATAAGTGAATAAAAAATATTTATCCAACACATGTAGATTATATAAAATGCTAGTGTATTTTGGGAGGGTATGGAATGGGCCAGAGTCTTTGGTCAAATTGCCATGTTTGTGAAGATTGATTTTTAAAAATCTTATGACAAGATTAAGTGACCCTTCATAATTGAAATTCTTCAAGCTCTTGGATTTGGCCCCCAGTTCGTCTACAAAATTAATATGCTATTTCAAAAGTTTGAAACTTGTAGTACCATTAATGGAGTGCAATCTCACAATTTTGGGTTGTCTAGGTTTATTGGGCAAGGTTTACCCTCAACTCCCTCTCTCTATGTTGTTTCTACAGAAGGGTTAAACTACCTGCTAGCCAATTAATCTTCAAGAGGTTTGGTGAAATAAATCTCTCTCCCCCATTTTGAACAACTCATCAATGGGAATTTTGCATATGATTATTTTCTTATCCTTTTGGAGGAAAAAGATTCAATCAAGAATGCCATGGAATGCTTTGATTTTTTTGCCTTGTGTCCAGTTTTTTGGGTGAATATTTTGTCAACTAGCTAACTGATGAGCAAAATAGTTCCTATCACCACAACATAGGGAGATTGGTCGTCCAGGTGTGCAGTTTTAATACATCAATAGGGGACAAATCTCTCCTCTCATCAAGGGGAGGTTCCCTATGAATACATAGGAGCTATATACTATATAAATATGTAGAAAATAACACATGGGGGTAGAATAAACCATCCATCTCTCTTCTTTCAGAGATGATGCTAACAAATAGAGGAGAAATCCTAGGTGATTGGTGAAGGTACTTCGCTTCTTTCAGAAGTAACATTCAACCAAGAGCCAAATTCTTTCCTAGATAGTAGAAATCTTGGTGAAGTGACAGAAGGTACTTCTCTTCTTTCAGAAGTGCTTGTTCTTGCAGGAAAAAGTAGGAGTTTCTTTCAGGTAGTAAAAATAACAAATATCTCCTCTCATCAAGGGGAGGTTCCCTATGAATACGCAGGAGCTATATACTATATAAATAAGCATAAAATAACACATGGGGGCAGAATAAACCATCCATCTCTCTTCTTTCAGAGATGATGCTAAAAAATAGAGGAAAAAATCCTGGTGGAGACACTAAAGGCACTTCTTTTAAAAGTGTTCTTGCAAGAAACAGTAAGATTTTCTTTTAGGTGGTAAAAGTAACTGGTGACAAAAGGGCGCAGTAACCAACAGAATGAAGTGTAGCGCAAAGTCTCCATCTCGACTGCCCAAGAGTGAGATACGAAGAACAATGGCAACACAAATTCATCCCAAGGTCCTTTACACAAAAATAGAAAATAAACACACACTGAAGGCAACTATGACAGCACAAAGTCTAAAAGTAGCTGGCTTCAGGACACCTTCCTAATTACTTTCGCTAGTTCTGCTTGTTAGATCAAATAAATAAGAATGCTCCTAGGAAATAGACATAAGAAAAATTTCCTAAAATAACACAAGCTATAACAGCATAAAGTCTTCAAGTCACTTGCTTTCTCATTCCAATAAAATAATATGAACTACAATCTGAACTCAAAGTCTCAGTATTAGCCTTTCAATTTGGGTAGAGTTTTGCTTCTGTATACGGGAAGATCCCTCTTCAAATGATACAAGAGATTACATTATATAGAGGCTTGCAGGGGGGCTTGGCACTTTCTCCCAATGAAGTGACTCATTCGATGCATTCAATGCCTTGGATGCATTCTTGGTCCTGTCAGGAAGGGCCATGCTGGAGCAAGGTGGCTGCCTTAACTGTGGCATCTCGATTCATCTCTAGTGCTTCCTATTTAGCCTAAATCACTCATTCATTCACCTGATTAGCCGTGCAACTGTCTACTCTGCCTTTACCTCCAAGGGGACAAATAAATGGTGCTTTCAATGTTAGCAGACCCAAAATATCTACCTGGTGAACTGCTTCACCTACTGGTAGTAACTCTTGCTAAGTTTCCCTCTTTGTCTCTTCCTTCTCTTGACACTGGCCTTAGGCTTTTATTTTATAATGCATCGAGTTGAATCTTTTGAGTCTGCAAAAATCAATAGACACTTAAATGCAATTGATTTGGTGTTCATAGGTCTTTCCTCTATTTGTTAGGGTGTGGAGCTAAAAGCTTCCCCTGAATGTAAACAGGGAGGAGGATGCTGAGTATGTAGTCACCAACGTCGGCAGGATCACCGACGTTAGTCAGTGGACGTGCAGAAGGAAACTAACCTCGGTAGAAGTTAGCCGACGTTGGTCGCCTCCAGTCAGACAGGGACCAACGTCGATCGCCTGTGTGGTTCTAAAACTGTTGTTGATGAACAGTCAGTTAAGTGAACGAGCAGTTTGCATGATGAAGACGAGTTTGAGTCTTGAGCCGCAAGTCTAATCATTGTATGCATAAGATCTATATAATAGACTCATGGGCTGTATTTTAAAGTAGAAGAACTAAGTAGAACTTGGAGAGTTCTTCCCCTGGAAGAGCATGTTCTTCCAGGTATGTAAGATCAGGGTTGGTCAGCAGGGTGTTGCAGGATCATGGAGGAGATCTACATGTGATAAGTAAGATCAGGGTTGGTTTGCAGGGATGTGTGTATGTGAGGGTCAGAAGAGGATTGGCGGGGGAGCAAGATCAAGGTGACAGCAATACATCAGGAGCAGGATCATGGTGAGATCTACTTGGAGTACCGGTTCGTACTCGGTTGTACTGGACGTACAATGAGATGAACAACAACTTGTGTTAGTTGTTAGTTGTGACCTATGAGAGAAGATTACTCAGGTGGGAAGATTACTTGGAGCCCTTGAGGTGTGGAAGGCCTTGTAGAGATGGAAGAAGAGTGTGATCTCTTTATTGTAATTTCTTTTGTAATGAGTTGAATACAATTGTGTGTTGCCTCTCATATTCTGTGTTGTTTCTCATTGATAGTTATTTGTTCTTCTGGGTATTTCCACATGTTTAAGTTGCTTATACATTGGTAATCATGTGTGCTCTTAAATCTGACAAGTGGTATCAGAGCTTTTGGTTGGGATACTAATAGGTTGTATCAGATCTGGTTAGTATGTGTTGATTACAGGTTACTCACAGGGGTTTCTGTTTGAGTGAGAGTAGAGCAATGGTAGAAGATAGTAAGCTATGAATGGAGAAGTTTAATAGTAGGAGGTTCAAGTCTAGGTATGGCAAAATAACTTGCTAGAAATGTGGAAAGAAAGAGCAGGGAAAAGAAGATTGTTGGTTGGTAGCAGATCAGCATGAAGGACATGAAGGAGAAGTAGATGTTGCAGAGTTAGTTGCACAGGATGCTCTGGTATGTTCTTTGGATAAAGTAAAATCTTGGGTTTTAGATTCTAGTGCCTCTTTTCATGCATCCCCAAATAGGGAAATTTTTCATGAGTATGTCTAGGGAGACTTTGGAGAAATTTGTTTAGGGGATGGTAAGCCTTGTCAGATGGTTGGCAAAGGGAAAGTGAAGCTGAAATTGCAGACAAGTAACACATGGGTGTTGAAGGAGGTCATGCATGTCCCAGTTTTGGAGTGGAATTTGATTTTTGTAAGAAGTTTGGGTGATGAGGGTTGCACAGTAACTCTCACAGTGGACTCTTGGAAGGTTACCAAGGATGCACTTGTTGTAGCAAGAGGTAAGAAAGTAGGTATGCTTTATCTATCTACTTGTATTACTGATTCTCTTTTTGGGTTATCTACTTCAGCTGTAGATTCAGAGATGTGGCTTAATAGGCTTGGTCACATGAATAAGAAGGAGATGCATGTTCTTGAGTCAAAGGGTATGCTTTCAGATTTGAAAAGCATGGATCGAGATTTCTATATGCAGAAGAAGAAGGTAACGTTTCTTGAGGAATCCGATGTTCGTGACAAGAGCAAGAAAGCCTTGGTTTTCAAGGAGAAGATGACGAACAAGTATCAGTCACAGGGGCTGAGGAATTCTGAGTAGAGCAATGGTGATTTAGACAAGGGTTTGATCTAAAAAGAGCTCACGGGAAAAAGTCAGTTCTCACAAGAAAAACACAGAGACCGATGTCTGTTAGAAAACTAACGTCGGCATCCAGACAGGGACCGACATCAGCTATGTGAAGCCTGACGTCGGTGACTCAGGGAAAATAAACACTGGCATCGATCAGGGGGAACCAATGTCAGTAGTGAGGCAGTCGCATGGAATCGATGTCAGTAGGGTGTAGACTAAGATGTGACCGGCATCGGTCACTGAGACGAATTTTGGGTAGACATCAAGCTGTCAAGGAGTCTCAAGCACCCATATGGAGGACTTAAAGGGTAAGTAAGCCTCAAATTCGTCATTTCCCTTCTTTACACTACTTGTTGCTCACTGATGGTAAAGAACCAAGAAGTTGTTAAAGAAGCAGAGCAGGTAGATCCAGGAAACAGTGGGAGCTTGGCATGGATGAAGGATGTGATTTCTCGGAGGAGAACCAAACGAGAGTTTTTGGTGGAGTTGCAAGCTGGAAGAAAGCACTGAGAGACGAATGGATGTTCAGGATGAAGAAGAGTGGGAATGGATACATGAGATAGAAAGCCAGGGTATACGGTCTTGTATAAGATGCAGGAAAATGGAGGTTTGATCATTGTGTTTCTCTTTACCAGGTTGGATAATATTAGCTACATTATCTTATTACTGTATGTTGTGCTTGTAGTAGGGTTACAAATACAGGGAGTTGCTGAACTAAAGGTAAAGCTAGTTCAGAGATTTGTCATGAGAAATCTAGGAGCAGCAAGATTCTTTGGCATGAGTGTGTTCTAGGGACATGGAAGGTCACAGGTTGACTTTGTTTCAGGATGATTGTGTGAGACTAGTTAGCACACCGATGGTTGGACAATTCTACGAACAGTGTCTTGATTCACATAATGAGGTTGAGTACATGTGTACTAAACCTAAGTTTTCCCAAGCAGTGAGAGTTGTCAGAAAGTTAGGAGCCAATCTGGGAAAGAAGCACTAGAGGTCAGTTCAGTGGATTCTTAGAGGGACCAGCAGCAGGTGCACATGCTATGCAGGGTCAAGTTATTTTCTACATGGGTTTGTAGATGCGGATGTGGCAGGTAATTTGGATGACAGGTTGTGCACCATAGGTTTTGTGGTGGTTGGTCTTCAAGGGTGATCTTGAAGAGGGATACAGAGCCAAGGGAACAAACTAGATGGTGTATAGGTACATGTACAGTTGCAGCTATTTATCTCCAAGTGGGAGATTGTTAGGTTGTGGAGCTAAAAGTTTCAACTATGCAAACATGGAGGAGGATGATGAAGTTTCAGAAGTACCAGCATCTGTAGTATGATCGACGTCGGTCATGATGTATGCAGAAGGCAACCAGCATCGGCAGGGAGTCGGCCAATGTCGATCAGCACCAGTCAGACAGGGATTGACGTCGGTCGCCTGTGTGTTCCAGAACTGTTCGTTGCATGAACAATTAGTTGAACGGGTTGTTTACATGTTAAAGGCTATTTCGATTCTTGAGCTGTGTGTCTATTATTAGTAAAATAGAAGTCTAAGTTATTATTTAAGTCTAAGATCTATTTATAGACCCATTGGCATGTATTTTAAAGATGAGCTAGAAAGGAAGGCAAGGAAGATCCTTCCATTGTAAGATCATTAAGTTGTAGGTTGTTGCAAGCTCATAGGAGATCTACATGTAAGTATGGTCTGTTGAATTGCAGGGTGCAGGTTCATGAGAAGATCTACTTGAACTACTTTTGAGTGCTTGGTGTACTGGCAGGGTTATTACTGACTGGTTGGAGAGGTGAACACTAATTCTGTGTGTGAGTTGTGTGTTGGGACCGTTTTTGGTAGGAGAGTGTTTTGAAGAAGAATTACTGTACACTTGAGGTGTGGGAAGCCTCTGTAAGGTGGAAGAGTGTGGTGACTCTTTATTGTATTCTTTTTTGTACAAGTATTAATATAAGATTGTATATTGTCTCTCATATTCTGTGCTATGTGTGAATTCTAGTTACTTATACTTTTGGATAATTCCGCATGTTTAATTGCTTGTATTTGGTAATCATATTGTGCTCTTTTTGAGGAGCAAGATCCTAACAAGTGGGATCAGAATAGGTGTGTTTGTTCTGGGATTCCCCATCAACTGGTATCAGAGCATGTTTGTTGTTCTAGGGGTACCTGACAAGTGGTATCGGAGCTTTTAGTTGGGATACTAACAAGTTGTATCAGATCTGGTTAGTGTGTGTTGATTACAGGTTACTCACAGGGGTTTCTGTTTGAGTGATCTCTTTATTGTAATTTCTTTTGTAATGAGTTGAATATAATTGTGTGTTGCCTCTCATATTCTGTGTTGTTTCTCATTGATAGTTATTTTTTCTTCTGGGTATTTCTGCATGTTTAAGTTGCTTATACATTGGTAATCATGTTTGCTCTTAAATCTGACAAGTTGTGTCAGAACTTTGGGAAACTTTGGTCCTGTCAAATGGTATCAGAGCAAGGTTGTTGGCTCATAGCTTGATACCATCAAATGGTATCAGAGTGAGGTTGGACATTCTCAGAGTGAGCTTGACTAACACGTGGTTCAGATCTGTTAAGTGTTGTTGATTACAGGTTACTCACAGGGGTTGCTGTTTGAGTGGGAGTATAGCAAGGCAAAAGAATGGATAAATTTAGACACAGGTGTAGCACCACAGGGTGTGTGGTGGGTTGTCTTTAAGTGGGAGCTTGGAGAGGGATACAAGCCAGGATGCAAAATAGATAAAGTACTGGTATAGGTACGGGTGCAGCTATTTATCTCCAAGTGGGAGATTGTTAGGGTGTGGAGCTAAAAGCTTCACCCGAATGCAAACAGGGAGGAGGATGCTGAGTATGCAGTCGCCGGCATCGGCAGGATCAATGATGTTGGTCAGTGGACGTGTAGAAGGAAACTGACCTCGACAGAAGTCAGCTGATGTCAGTCGCCTATGCAGTTCTAGAATTGCTGTTGAAGAACAGTCAGTTAAGTGAATGGGCAGTTTGCATGATGAAGACGAGTTCGAGTCTTGAGCCACAAGTCTAATCATTGTATGCATGAGATCTATATAATAGACTCATAGGATGTATTGTAAAGTAGAAGAACTAAGTAGAACTTGGAGAGTTCTTCCCCTAGAAGAGCATGTTCTTCCAGGTATGTAAGATCAGGGTTGGTCAGCAGGGTGTTGCAGGATCATGGAGGAGATCTACATGTGATAAGTAAGATCAGGGTTGGTCTGTAGGGATGTGTGTATGCGAGGGTCACAAGAGGATCGATGGGGGAGCAAGATTAAGGTGACAGCAATACATCAGGAGCAGGATCATGGTGAGATCTACTTGGAGTACCAGTTCGTACTCGGTTGTACTAGACGTACAATGAGGTGAACAACAACTTGTGTTAGTTGTTAGTTGTGACCTATGAGAGAAGATTACTCAGGTGAGAAGATTACTTGGAGCCCTTAAGGTGTGGAAGGCCTTGTAGAGGTAGAAGAAGAGTGTGATCTCTTTATTGTAATTTTCTTTGTAATGAGTTGAATACAATTGTGTGTTGCCTCTCATTATCTGTGTTGTTTCTCATTGATAGTTATTTGTTCTTCTGGGTATTTCCACATGTTTAAGTTGCTTATACATTGGTAATCATGTGTGCTCTTAAATCTGACAAGTTGTGTCAGAACTTTGGGAAACTTTGGTCCTGTCACTATTGAACGTTAACGGCTAGTCAGTCACTTTAAATTTGACATCCATAGGCCTGTCATCCTGCTATGATGCAGGTGAGGACACATGGTAGCATCCACGATTTTGAAATAAGATTATTAGAATAATCTTTGAAACTGTTAGAGGTTGAGGGAGGGGCACGGATGTAGACACATGGCATTTTCACTCTTTGAACAAGTGCTACGTGGTGTCTTCTACAGGAACAAGCAAGGACATGTGGCATCTTTCGCTGTTGACACTTGGTAGTATATGCCTTCTCAGGCCTTTGCAAAACTATAGAAATGCTTGGGGCTCAGTTGGGCTCTCATGGATGATGACACTTGTCAGCCTCCACCAATCTTTACTAGGGGCACGTGGCACGGTCCGCTACTCTTAGAAAAATATAGTGAAGCCTTCTGCAGTTGCCACTTTTTGCCCTCCATAGAACTCTGGAGGAAGCTTTGTCGAAAGGAACCCTGTAGCTTATAAGGAACTTTGAGAAGTGAACACCGACATGTGTCACATTTTGCTGAGTTATAACACTGACATGTGGCACGGTCTAAATATTTTTAGCAATCATGTGGATGCATACACATGGCAGCTTCTGACGAGTTTTCAAAAGGGACACGTGGCACCTTCTACCACTTCTCTAAAGCAAAGCATAAAGGGGCTCAACTGATGACACTTGGCAGCATCCACCTAACTCTTTCTTTTGTGCATGTCTCTTTTCTTAACTGAGGCAACCTTTGAACTCGTTCATTGAACTGATTGAACATTGAACCCATTGAATCGATGAACCAAAATGGTTCAAATTTCAACAGTTCAAGATTTTGAGACTCATTAAGTGTTCGGGGCCACGGATCCTTAAAAATGGTTGAAATTTGAACCTCTGCCAAAGCACTTAGCTCTTGTTGACAGCGTTGAACCCTTGAACCCATTGAACCCATTGAATCGAAAAGGTTCAAGGTTCAATGGTTCAATCCTTATTTTGATGCTTGTCGATAGACCCTTTGAACCAGTTGAACCTGCTATTTTTTTTACCAAAAAGTTGAGAAAATGATGAAATTGAATGTTCCAAAACAAATTTTTGGAAAGGGGAGGGACAATTTTGGCCATGCAAGACCAAAATAGTCAAATGTTGTCTGAAAAATGAGGAGTCATTTTTTAGGGACAACAACTGGCTCATGTTGGGGAACTTCCTTTAGACGACAACTCAGAATAGCTGAGGGGAGTAGAAACCAGAATCTCTAGTGCCTTGGAGTGTGTCATTGGGATACAAAGTCATGTTACCCAAAAAGAAAGGCTCTAAAAAATGAAAAAAAAAGAACAAAATAAAAACAAAAGAATATACAAATGTACATATGTACAGGGGAACTCATCTGATACTTCAAGAGTTGAAGTGCTTCAGATATTGCCCATTGTGAGGTAGAGAAAAGAGAGTGCCATCTTGATACTTCAACAGGAAATTATTTTTACCATTGAGCTGATGAATAGTAAAAGGGCCCCTCCACAGGGAATCAAACTTTCTGTGCATCCCCTTTGGTTCTCTTCTCTTGTCCCACAACAGGACTTGATCTCTAATCTGGAACTCATGATTCTTTTCTTTCTAGTCAAAGAGCTTTTTCACCAGACTTTGATGGGTGGTAATTCGGTCCACCACCGTAGTTCTCTACTCATTTAGCTCAGCAAGGCATATGATCCTCTTCTCAAGTGAGCTCTCATACGTTTGATCTTCAATCGCCTTAGCCAATTTCAATGCTAGCAATTCCAAGGTGATTGGTATCTCAGCATTCACACCATAAAGAAGTTGGAAGGGAGACATACCAATTGCTCTCTTTGGTGTAATTTTGTCTACCCATAGAGCATCAAATAATGCCTTATGCCAAGTCCTTTGGTTGTCATCTACTAACTTCTTGATGATAGTCACCAAGTTTTTATTGCTTGACTCAGCCTGTCCATTCCCTTGTGGGAAGTAATCAAAGGAATGGGAGAGTGTAATTCCATAGTAGAATTAGAATTGAGTAATCTCCTAAGAAGTGAAGCAGGCTGCATTGTCAGTGATAATTTTGATTGGGACCCCAAACCTGGACATGATATTTTTTTTTAGGAAATTGCATACTACTTTTGAAGTAGCATGTTTGGTTGGAACTACTTCCACCCATTTGGTGAAGTATTCTGTTGCTATAAGGACATAGTCATGTCCAGCACTTGACGATGGGTTCATAGCACCAATAAAATCAATTCTCCATTTCTGGAAAGGCACCTCTATGACCACTAATTTGAGAGGTAAGGCAGCTAGCTTGGGCCTTCCCACAAACTGTTGGCACAGTTCACATCTCCTGACCCACTTGTATGCATCTCGAAAGAGAGCTGGCCAATAGTACTTGGCTCATAGGTTCTTATGGGCAGTCACAGGGGCAGAAAAATGTCTTCCATAGGCTGAATTTTGGAAGGACTTCAGAATTTGGCTTTGTTACTCCTTGTCCACACATTAAAGGAACATTTCATCAAGGTTCCTTTTGTACAGGCCGTTGTCCCAGAGGATAAAATTAGCGACTTTCAGCTTGATGTTCCTTCTTTCTTTATAAGATAGGTTTGCAAGACATTCACCATAAGTAAGGAAATGAGCAATACCTGAATACCACTCATTTGTGGTGGAGATAAAGAGGACTGTAGGTGAGTCATCCACTTTTGGTTCTTTATGCTCTATTCCTCCTAGCTTGTTATCAACAATCAGTTGACATAGCCCCTTCCCATGCCCCAGCTTTGTTGGCTTGATGATCAGATCAAACTCCTAGATTTTTGCAACCCAATTGCCTCTTTTCATCCCAAACTCCTGCTGCATCAGTATAGATTTCACTGTGGTATCAGGGACCAAGGCAGTAACTCAAAAATTGAGGACGTAGAAATGAAAATGTTTTATGGCCTTCACCACTGCATAAGCGTGCTTCTCCATATTTGAGTACTTCAGCTCATGAGATTTGAGAGGACAACTCATGAAGGAAATAGGAGATTCCATACCTTCTTCATTCTGTTGAACCAGAATTGCTGAAAGGGTATGTTTCGAAGCATAGCTGTAAATGGTGAACTCTTTGCTATAGTCTAGGCAAGCCAGGATTGGAGCATGGGCAATGGCAGTCTTGATATCCTCAAAGGCTGACTTGCCTTCTTCGATCCAGCTGAAGGTGGCTTTTCCCTTCATCATGTTTACAATGTGCTTAGTCTTCTCGGCAAACTTGGGGATGAACCTCCGTAAGAAATTCACCTTCCCAAAGAAAGAGTGAATAACAATCTTGCTTGTGGGCAAGGAAAGTTCTTAGATAGACTTGACTCTATTTGAGTCAATATTTATGCCTCCTTTGGACATAATGTGTCTGAGAAGTTTCCCCTCCGTTACTCTAAAAATTGACTTCTTGGGGTTTAAGGAAATGCCATTCTGGCTGCAGCATTCCAGCACTTGTTGCAAATGGCTCACATGATTTGGGTGATGCTTAGAGAAGACAATCAAGTCATCAAGATAAACTATGATGAACTTACCCATCTCATCCTTGAAGGTAAGGTCCATTTCTCTTTGGAGCATGGCGCCAGCATTTATCAAGCCAAAAGGCATCCTTTATACGCAAACCTGCCTCAAGGTGTGGTGAAAGTGGTCTTATGCTAATTTGCTTCACCAACTTCAACCTGATTATATCCTAAGAAGCCATCTAGAATTGATAACATCTCTGAGCCCATCACTATCTGTAGCACTTGATCCATGATTGGCAAAGGATAATTATCTTTCAAGGATGCTTGATTCAAATTTCTAAAATCCACACAAAGGTGAATTTCACCATTCTTCTTTCTTATAAGCACTATATTGGCAATCCAAGTGGAATGATGGATTGGGAAGATTATCCTGGCATTTAGCATTTTTTGAATATCTGATAAAATAGTACCTAATATTTTTGGATTATAATGCTGGGACTTTTGCCTGTAAGGTGTTGAATCAGCCTTGAGAGGAATATTATGTCAGATTTCATCAGGCCAGAGTGATTTTATGTCATCATAGGAGTATGCTAGGACATCCATGTATTCGTTGAGCAAAGTGGTAAACTTGAAATGCTCTTTAGGAGTATAGCATTTCCCAATGTTCACCATTTTGGGGTCTGTCTTGGTTCCCATATTTACTTGATCAAACTCCTGGGAGGAGCTTGAATTCATTTGCTACTGTTTGATGAATCTATCATGCTTATCAAATAGCTTCTCAAGAAAAATAAGACTTTTGAGAATTTTTTTCCCTTTCAGTTGCAAGAACTCCTCATCTGTGCTTGAAATTGATTCAGGAGTTGATTTAGGCTCCTAAGGTTCACTGCCTTCAAAATGTAGCCATTTGAAGCTGTCCTTTTGCTCTAGGAAGGCATTGATTTGATTGTCATTATCAAATACCTGCCAATGACTAAAATTATTAGGCACGCTTGGTCTAAAGACCAGCTTAACAATGTACCTGTCTCCTTTGAAGTCTGGGTGGGGGATCAAGAGGAAAGCTAAAACAGCTAGTGCATCAGCTTGATCATTAAATTCTCTAGGAATTACAGAGATGCTGAAAGCATCACAGTTTTCAAGTTGATCCCAGACTAGATTATGGTAGTGGTGCAATATTTCATTCTTGGTTTGGTATAGGTTTCTCACCTGAAAAACCACCAATTCAACATCTCCTTTAGCATGAAGGAGTTTGATGCCTTTGTTCCTAGTAGCTTTTAATCCCAGCAACAAAGATTCATACTCAGCCATGTTATTAGTGTTGCTGAATTACAACTTATAAGATGAAGGAAAAATATCTCCTTGAGGAGATATTAACACAACCCTAGCTCCTAAATCGGTGGAAGAGCAGCTGCCATCAAATTCAAAAATCTATACCTCATTTGATATTAATTTTCCTTTGGGTTTTTATTTATTCAGAGGAGGGGATTCTTCTATACTTGCATTGGGCTCAGCCAATTCTTCTGTTGTTCCACCTGACTGCATTTCCAGGTTGTCACCTGTAAGAGCTTCATCAGATGCCTCATAAACTTCATTTATGGATAGAAAGTAGTTACCCATGCCTGAAGACTCGAACATGATTTGAGCTTCAGGTGCTGAGGTCTGGGTAACTACGTATTTTGCTTCCTTTTCAGGGAGCAGCCTCTTCATGACACCTTTGACTGGAATCCTTTCCTCTAATAAATCCATGCTCAATTCACCACCAACATCCCTACAGAAATTCCATCCAAGAATGATACCATATGATGCTGGAATGTCTGCTACCAAGATAGTCATCTTGATTCTTTTGTCTGGAAAGGCAACAAATGCAAATTGGGAATTTTTTATTTTTTCCAGTAGTGGCACTTGTTTGTTTTCCATGGAGAAGCACCTACCAAATGTCTTGGTCAGTGTGAGATCAAGGGATTCAGCTACTTTAGCAGGCATGACATTGTCTGAAGCTCCAGAGTCAATAATGCAATTATTTAGTTGTCATCCATTTATTAGCAATGAGACATAAAAAGGTTAAGTCTTTCTAGGAGCGACAGGAGGGGAAATGACAAGATTGTTCTTGGTGGATGCATCCTTGGGAGGATCATGAGTCACTTTGGGAACTAAACAGGACATTTTGGTGTTTAACACACTGAACCAATTTATCTAATTGTTCAAGATGGGACTACAGAAATTCAAATTTAGACATTTGAATCTCGGTTTTCTTAATATGATAAATTATGTCAAATGCTGAAAATGAACTAGGTACAGAGGATGAGAGCTCATCTTTTTGTGTTTTAGGGGGGAAGAACTGGACTACGAGTTTGAAGTAAAAGGCGTAGCGGCATTTGAGGTACTTACCTTTCTTGCAATCACTGGGCCCTTTGGCTGGAAAGGGGGAGTGGATCCCCACTTAGCAATTGAAACTACTAGTTGAGGTTGCTCCTCTACTTTCTCTTTATCAATTTCTTGAGCTGATTGATTCTTAGATTGGGAAAATACAACATATGACCCTTCAGCCACATTGCCTTTACTCCTAGGTTCATCCTAATAGTTCAGGAAACCAATATGAGAGTCACCAGCTAATTATTCTTCTTCCTCAGTGAAGAGATTAGCGTCATCTTTAGGATTTAACTCAGGTTGGGATGAGAAGTCTGATTTAGCTCTAAGATATATAACTACTGAGTCAGTTGGAGGTGCTTTAAAGGCAAGATTCCTCTGTGAAAGAGGAAGGCAATTTTGTTGTCCCTGATTCCTAGCAGCATTGCCTTGGTACGCCTGATTCTGAAATGTCCTCCTGGGTATATCTTTATATGTAAGAGTAGATGACATTCCTTGCACCATTTGCTTCTTGAGAGATAGCACTTTGTTTGCTAGCTTTTGCATCATAAGATCAGTGGTGGCAGAAGGGGAATATTTTGAAGAAGATTTACCTCTATGTAGGTCCCTCCTTATCTTTCCTATTAAGATAAGGTCATCTTCAACTTTGGTAGCCAAATCCTGAGCAGCTTCGAGATCTATGTGACTGGCTCTTTTTAGTAGAAAACTCACTTTAGGCAGTTATGAGTTAATGAAGAAGCATTTGAGGTTTCCAGGGGTCGACTGAGCAATAGCAGGGATCCAACTCCTCAGCTTATCAAACTTTGCTATGAAATACCTCATAGGATCTTGGGGTTCCTTCTTCATTTGCATGAGCTGGGCCAATAAGGTGTGTGCATCCTCTGTAGGCTTGAATCTGGCCTCAAATTTGGCTTTGAGTGTGTCCCAATCAGTTATTGATCAGGCTTGCAGGTGGTAAAACTAGTCTGTAGTAGCACCTTGCAGTGTTTCCATGAAAAGCTTGACTATCACATCCTCAAATTCTACACCTATCATGCCATAGGCTACGCTAAAGGTGGCAACGTGTTCATCAGGATGAACTTTTCCATCCCCAAAAAATTTGGGAAAATTCTTTCTCGAGCTTCATGGAAGTTCATGCAAGGGTGGAGTTAGGACCAAAAGAGTTACCCCAGGGGCCTCGAGCTGCCATGATGGGATTATTGAAAGCAGGGATAACAAATTTGGGTAAAATTTGGATAGGTAAGGCTCTGCTAACTGTAGGAAAAGTAGCCCTGCCTTGTGTTGGTGTCCTGGTATGGGTAGGAGGGACACTCCTAAATAGTTGAACTTGAGGTTGGGGAGAAAGCAAGTTGAAATATCTTTGTTGTGCCAACTCAAAAATAGGATCAACAACACCTTGAGATCTCTATCTTCTGGTATAGTGTGGGGTTGACAAATTGTGAATCAAAAATGGAAAAGGACTGGTCACACTTCAGTTTGAAGCTTGAGGCTTCAAACTGCTTGTCCTTCCCCAGCGAAGTCACCAAAAATTGTTGCATGAGGCTAGGAAGGAAAAATTAACAATGGGAAAGCACTGGAGCAGTTTGTTCATCCACAACAGAATGCATGGATAAGGTTATAATGATAATGGGTAAGACATAGGTGATGTTTCAACTTGAAACTTGAGGTTTTAAATTGCACAAAATTACTGTGTCCCTAGCAGAGTCGTCAAAAATTGTTGGGTGAATATTTTGTCGGCTAGCTAACTGGTGACCAAAATAGTTCCTATCACCACAACATAGAAATATTCATCATCTAGGTGTGCAGCTTTACTACTTCAATCAGAGACAAATCTCTTTTCTCATCAAGGGGAGGTTCCCTATTAAATATGTAGAGGCTATATACTATAAATATATGTAGAAAGTTGTCAGGGATCGAAACACCCTCCGGAAGCACACAATTGATTACCAAACCAAGCAACTTAATATGCGGAAATAACCAGAATCAACAAGTAACTAGAATTCAGAATAACACAGAATATGAGAGACAATACACAACTTGTATTAATAACTTTTTCAGAAGGAAATACAACAAAGAAGACTGCCACAGTTCTTCTTCCTTACACACCTCTAGGGCTCCCACACCTCTAGGACATAAATAGTAAATCTTCCCTCAAAGCTCTCTCTCCTAGGTCCCAACACCCAACTCAAACACAGAGTTGGTGTTCACCTTACACCTATGCTCCACACACTCCACAAGTGCTCCATGCACTCCACAAGTACACACCTGTACTCCAAGTAGATCTCTCTTGATACTGCTCCCTGTTGTGTTGCTGTCCTATCTGATCTCTAACCTACAGATCAATACTAGTTCTGCACACTTGTGAACCTTGACCTTACACACACACACACTTGCATATCAATGATCTTACTTACCATGTAGATCTCCTATCGTAGCCATGCTCACCTGATGACCAAGATCATACACTCCTGAAGAATCTAGCTGACTCTCCAATCTAGCACCAACACACCTGGTACTGTGGCACTAGGAGGAACACACCATAGCTCTACCTCAAACACAGAAGGAGCTTATAATATTGCTCTCTTACTCTCTAGCATGAGTTTACAATACAACCATGAGTCTAATATATAGATCTCATCCAAACAATAATTAGACACCTAGTACAATAATTAGATCTGCAGCTCTCAGTCTATAATTAGCACTAAGCATGCAGACACTTGGTTCGTCAACCCACTGCCCGTAATAAACTCACAGTCAAACCACATAGGTGACCGACACCGGTCCCTGTCTGCCTGGGGGTCACCGACGCTGGCCGATCTCTGATCAATGTCGGTTGCTCTCCTGCCTTACCCTGCCGACATTGATTGGCCTGACCGACGCCAGTGTCTGTGACACTCAGCAACCCTTCTGCACCCTCCTCCATGTCTGCATCAGTGAAGCTTTTAGCTCCACAACTTAACAATCTCCCACTTGGAGATAAACAGCTGCACTGTACCTGTACCTATATCCCGTCTAATCTATTTCCTGGTTTGTATCCCTCTTCAAGCTCAACCCTGAAGACCACCCACCACACATCTCATGGTGTACCTCCTGTCATCCGAGCACCCTATCGCATCCATTCCTACAATCTCATGTAGTGAAGTCCTGACCCTGAATAGCATGAATTCTTGCTGCTGGTCTCTCTCAAATACCTGAGAATCCACTTCTCCAAATTGGCTCCTAACTCTCTGACAGCTCCCACTGCTTGGGAATACTCAGGTCTATACCAGACCTCATGTGATTTTGGACACTGTACCTGTCTAGCCCTTAGTGTGCTCCATCTCTGCATCCTAAACCTCACCAACACCTGATTCACATCAGCTCCCACTCGAGACAAAATCAATCTATGATCTTCGTGCCTCCCATGTCAAAGAATTTTGCTGCTCAAAACTCCTCCTGACATGCCACTGAACTAATCTTACCCTTAGCTCAGCAAAACCCTGTATGTACACCTCTGCTAGCTAACATACTATCCACATACAGCAACAGAATGATGTCGTGACTCATCATCCACCTGGTAAGACAAACCACAGTAGTTATCCTGACACTGACTAGAGTCATGCTCTGTCATCTCCTTGTCAAAAAACTTGTACCACTGTCCTGCAGCTCCCTCAAGACCACATGCCCTGGTCTTCCGTCTCACATGTCCGTTCTCTCTATTCTTCAACTAAGGAATCCATTCATCTCCGTGCTTTCATCCAGCTGGCAACCCTACCAAATCTCATGTCTGGTTTTGCAATCTCTCCATGCCACGCTCCCACTGTTTCCTGGATCCTTCCTGCTCTACAATCAGCAACAAGTATAAAGAAGAGGAACAATGAATTTGAGGCTTACTTACATCTTCAGTCCTCCGTATGGGCATTTGAGACTCCTTGACTTGCTGTCCACCCAAAATTCGTTATAGTGACCGACCTCGGTCACCACACAGTCTGCATCCGACCGACATCGGTTCCTGCACCTGTCCTGACTACCAACCTGCCGCCGTCGGTGTCCTCTTGCTACCGACGTCGGTCCTCATGACCGACGTCGGTCTTACCTACTACCGATGTTAGTTTTCCTACCGATGCCGGTACCTGTATTTTTCTGTAAGTAATGACTTTTTACCCGCGAGCTCCTTTGAATCAATCCCCATGTCCAAACTACCCTGCTCAGAAGTATCCAGCCCATCCACTGAACTCTGTCTGCCATCTCCTCCATAAACACCAAGGCTTTCCAGTTCTTAAGCCTGTCAAATATATCTATCTTTCACTTAAGAACATGCATCTCCTTCCTGCTCATGTGACCAAGCCTACGAAGCCACGTCTCTGTAACAAAAGAAGAATCAGTAATATAAACAAGTAGATAAAGAGTACCTGTTTTCTTACCACCAGCTAATTTAAGTGCATCTGTTGTGAGAGTTCTCGTACACCTCTCATCACCCAACTCTTCTGAAGAAATTAGCCACATCTCCAAACCTGGGACCTGCATGACCTCTTCCAACACCTGTGTGTTATCCGCCTGCAATTTTAGCTTCACTTCCCCTTTGCCAATTATTTGGCAAGGCTCACCAGCTCCTCTACCTGGGGCTGAGGCAACTGAATCTGTTATCCAAGATTCAACTTTATCCAAGAAACCTCCCAGAGCATCCTGTGCCACATCACCTGCAACATCTGCTTCTTCAGTTCCTTCATGCTGATCTGCTACCAACCAACAATATTCTTTTTCCTGCTCTTTCTTTCCATATGACCATTGGTGACCATCTGTGCTTTTCAACTCCTCCATCCTTAGCTTACTTTGATCTGCCATTGCTCTACTCCCACTCGATCAAAAACCCCTGAGAGTGATATGTAACCAAACACAAAACCTGCTCCCTGCAACCTTAGCTCTGATACCACTTGTTGGTATCAGCTATTAAACCTACAACCAGGCTCTGATACCACTTGTCAGGGTGCGAAACACCCTCTGGAAGCACACAATTGATTACCAAACCAAGCAACTTAATATGCGAAAATAACCAGAATCAACAAGTAACTAGAATTCAGAATAACACAGAATATGAGAGACAATACACAACTTGTATTAATAACTCTTTCAGAAGGAAATACAACAAAGAAGACTGCCACAGTTCTTCTTCCTTACACACCTCTAGGGCTCCCACACCTCTAAGACATAAACAGTAAATCTTCCCTCAAAGCTCTCTCTCCTAGGTCCCAAGACTCAACTCAAACACAGATTTGGTGTTCACCTTACACCTGTGCTCCACGCACTCCACAAGTGCTCCACGCACTCCACAAGTACACACCTGTACTCCAAGTAGATCTCTCCTGATACTACTCCCTGTTGTGTTGCTGTCCTATCTGATCTCCAACCTACAGATCAATACTGGTTCTGCACACTTGTGAACCTTGACCTTACACACACACACACTTGCATATCAATGATCTTACTTACCATGTAGATCTCCTATCGTAGCCATGCTCACCTGATGACCAAGATCATACACTCCTAAAGAATCTAGCTGACTCTCCAATCCAGCACCAACACACCTGGTACTGTGGCACTAGGAGGAACACACCATAGCTCTACCTCACACACAGAAGGAGCTTATAATATTTCTCTCTTACTCTCTAGCACGAGTTTACAACCATGAGTCTAATATATAGATCTCATCCAAACAATAATTAGACACCTAGTACAATAATTAGATCCGCAGCTCTCAGTCTATAATTAGCACTAAGCATGCAAACACTTGGTTCATCAACCCACTGCCCGTAATAAACTCACAGTCGAACCACACAAGAGATCGATGCCGGTCCCTGTCCGCCTGGGGGTCACCGACGTTGGCCGATCTCTGATCGACGTCGGTTGCTCTCCTGCCTTACCCTGCCGACGTCGGTTGGCCTGACCGACGCCGGTGTCTGTGACACTCAGCAACCCTTCTGCACCCTCCTCCATGTCTGCATCAGTGAAGCTTTTAGCTCCACAACTTAACAAAAGTAAGACACAGGGGTGGGATAAACTATCTATCTCTCATTTTTTAGAGATGATACTGACAAACAGAGGAAATATTGGGTGATTGGTGATGGCACTTCTCTTCTTTCAGAAGTAACATTTAGCTAAGAGCCAGATCTCTTCCTGGATAGTAGAAATCTTTGTGAAGCAATAGAAGGCACTTCTCTTCTTTCAAAAGTGCTTATTCTTGCAAACAGCATGACTCTTTTTGGTAATAGGTGACAAAAGGGCACAGTAACCAGCAGTATGAAATAGAACATAAAGTTTCCACTTCAACTACCCAAGAGTGAGATACGAAGAACAATGGGGGCATAAAGTCATCCTAAGGTCCTTTACATAGAAATAAAAAAGAAAAAAAACACACTAAAGATAACTATGACAATGCAAAGTCTGAAAGTAGTTGGCTTCAGGACACCTTCCTTATCACCTCCACTAGTTCTACTTGTTAAATCAAATAAACAAGAATGCTTTTAAAAGATAGACATATGAACAATCTCCTAAAGTAGCACACGCTATAACAACACAAAGTCTGCAAGTAACTTGCTTTCTCATTCAATCAAAGAAATATGAACTACAATCTGAGCTCAAAGTCTCAGTAATGCCTTTCAATTTGGGCAGAGATCTTCCCCTTACCAGAAGCGAAACTCTGCCCAAATTGAAAGGCATTACTAAGACTTTGAGCTCAAATTGTAGTTCATATTTCTTTGATTGAATGAGAAAGCAAGTTACTTGCAGACTTTGTGCTATTATAGCTTGTGCTACTTTAGGAGATTATTCGTATGTCTGTCTTTTGAAAGCATTCTTGTTTATTTGATTTAACAAGCAGAACTAGTGGAGGTGATAAGGAAGGTGTCCTGAAGCCAACTACTTTCAGACTTTGTGTTGTCATAGTTGTCTTTAGTGTGTGTGTTTCTTTTCTATTTCTGTGTAAAGGACCTTGGGATGACTTTTTGCCCCCATTGTTCTTCGTATCTCACTCTTGGGCAGTTGAAGTGGAAACTTTGTGTTCTATTTCATACTACTGGTTATTGTGCCCTTTTGTCCCCTGTTACCAGAAAGAGTCCTACTGTTTGCAAGAATAAGCACTTCTAAAGGAAGACAAGTGCCTTCTATCGCTTCACTAGGATTTCTACTATCCAGGAAGGGATCTGGCTCTTGGTTGAATGTTACTTCTGAAAGAATAGAAGTGCCATCACCAGTCACCCAGTATTTCTCCTCTGTTTGTCAGCATCATCTCTGAAAAAAGAGAGATGGATGGTTTATCCCACCCCTGTGTCTTACTTTCTGCATGTATTTATAGTACATAGCCTCCGCATATTTAATAGGGAACCTCCCCTTGATGAGAGGAGAGATTTGTCTCCGATTGATGTAGTAAAGCTGCACACCTGGACGACCAATCTTCTTATGCTATGGTGATAGGAACTATTTTGGTCACCAGTTAGCTAGCTGACAAAATATTCACCCAACACAGTTCCTCTATTTAGTGGAGAAAGAATCGATGATAAAAATAATATCTCACCCAAAAACTTCTTTAGTTGAAAGGATATCAATGGAAATGGATTCATTTCGGTGTACCATTTAAGTTTCTAGGTATTCTCTTTGCTTTCCCAGATTCTCCATGTGAGCTTTGGTCATATGTTGTTTAGAGGGTTAAGAAAAATATTGCCTATTGGATCAACAAACCTCTTTCTTGAGCAAGAAAATTTCAAGTTTGTTCCAAAGTGTTGGTTACTACCCATGTTTACTATTCTTCTTATTGGGGTCCTTCCAAAGCTACTTATACTAAATCAAAGAAGTTATTGCGAGATTTTCTCTTGAAAAATTCAGAAGGCCACAAAGGTCTCCACCGAGTCTCGTGAGATATTTTTTGTATACCTAAAAAAGCATAAAGCCTTAGGCTCATTAACATCAAGCTTCAAAGCCATGCAGTAAGTGTCGAGTGAATCATCAAAATATTATAAGAAGGCATTGCATTATCATAAAAAAGTTTCCACTTTAAAATGGTTTATACCCTTATTGGTGTTGGATTTTTTATTTTTAAATACAATATTATTATTCTCTTTTCATTCATTCCATATTAATTATATTTTTATTATTATATTAACTTGTCTATAAACAAATTCTTAACATATATCTATGACACTTATTTTCATCTTTAATAATATATTGAATAAATAAAATAATTTAATGAAAACTATAAATTACATTTTATGTTTATTTAAACTTCTTCGAATCCATTTCCTGAAAAATAATCATTATACGAGTGCAAATATTTATTTGACGACACATCAACGTGGAATGACATGACTAGACCATCTCATGACGTCACGTCAAGTCAATAAATGTGTTAAAAAAATAGAAAAAATGCAATCGAAGTGATTCTTTATGTCGTTGCTATGTTTCTTTTTCTACGCACTCACTACAAAAATGATTGAAACGATTTTATGGAATCTCTTTATATTGAAAAGTTAGTCACTCAATTTAATCGGAATGTCTCTATTTTGAAAAGTTAAAGTCACCGGGAGTGTGTTTCCATGAGAATATTTTATTTTAAAAAATTGATAATAGGCTCCCACTTTAAAGTGGTTTCTACCCTTAAGATTTCTTTTATTATTATTTTTTTAATGTTTTAAATTTTTATTCCATTTAAAAAAAAACATTTTAAATTTATTGGTAGGCTTGCTTCCAAATAATAATATATTATATATTGTATAAAGTTAAATTTATTTGTGAGAAAAGGTTGTTATTTCTTCAGTTTTTATGTAGATTTAAGTTTAAGTAGAAAATATGGCTTTGGATTTTCGTTATTTATAACAACTCTTCGATTATTGGGGAAGTGAGCCTTGCATTATGTATCGAATGCCGTTAGATACCTTACTTTGTGGTTTGTCACTTCCTCTTCCTAGATAGCATTGAAGTAGAAGTCACTTTAGAGGTAGGAGCCACTTCTCTCCTTGTCCTTCCCTATGGGGTGGCTAGAGTTCTCATGGCAACTCTAGTGTTGGTCCTTCTCAATGCTTTCTAGTTAATATTGTTGGTCCTTCTCAACCAACTGATGGATGACCTATTACCATTCATGACGACCCTTTTGATGGTTGAATTATTCCGAAGATTTCTAATGTACAGTCACCTGCTTGAATGATGATTTCTAAGGATAATCCTCTGCCTCCATCTCTTAAGGCAATGGCATATGCTTAAACCTTTGCTCTCTATTTTTTCTTTTTTTAATGATTTGAACCATATCTTGATCCACTGAATTTTAACTTTTATACAGAGCTAATTTATTCCATTGGCAAAAAACATGCGCTGTGATGTATCCATCTACTTTATTTTATAACTTTCTATCTATATCAATATCTTTTTTTTGTTAATATAATATAATTCATTCCAATAATAAATTTATTTGTGAAAAATATGGCTCTCAATTTTGAATATAGAACAAAGTATTCTCCTTCCCCAAAAAAAATTATGATAATTATGATATTAATTGGTTGAAAAATGAAAATGATTTTTTGGCGTCTTAGAATTTAATTAATTTCATTATCCTAAGCAATATGTATTTGAATGCATCTTGAAATGGTCATTCATATGTAATTTTTTTTCTAACTTGATTATGACTAATAAAATAAAGATGTACTTTCCATAAACACAATTTAAAATAATGTATGCTTACTTTAAAATTGTGATAATGTTTTGCAACCTATAGGTTAAAAAAAACCTTAAAATGGTATTATGATTTTTTTTTGAATTGAAAAAAATTGGGAGTTTGGAAGAGAAGTAAGATGGAGAGAGGATTGAAAAGGTCGGGTAATGGAAAGAGGGAGGTTGAAGAAAAACCTAGAAACCCTAAATTTTTTAGTAGGTTTGGGTTGCAAATAACCCAAAGCAGGAGCCCAAGTCTTTGTTCAGGATGTCCATCTTATAAAGAAATGGATCAATTTTTTGTTTGAACCAAGAACAAAAGAGGTGGAGGAGCAACCCCTTTCTATCTTAGGGATGACATTGGAGGCCCCGACAGGTGGACCTACCCCCATGGAAGGTTTAGTTGGAGAGAGCAGATCACCTTCTTCAAAAATAGCTCCAAACCAGGTTGAGTCACCATTGTTTGTTCAAGGTGGCCCCTTCATTTGAAAATCCCTTTTATAGGGAGAATTTGAAAATTGGTGAAGATAGAGAGTTTGTCTAGGAGACTATGGAGCTCACTCAAGCCATTTCTCACCTGAAATCGCAAGCTCTACTTGGTAAGTTTGCGTTTAAATGGCCTACTATTGGGGATATTGAAGCCTAGATAGCTACAAATTGGGGTACGAACCTCAAGATTAAATTTATGCCTAAATATATTTTGTTGTTGTTTTCCCTAATAAAGATAGTCATATTGCGGTTCTCTGGAAACCCTTTTGGGCTCTTCATATAGTGGGTCTCTAGTTACAACCCTGAAAGCCCAACTTTGATGCAACCTCATAACACCCAAGTAATGTTGTTACTTGGGTTAGGTTTTATGGTCTTCCAGTTAAATACTAGAATAAGGAATGTCTCACTACGTTGGAAAACTTATTGGGCTTGTGTGTTGAAATTGATCCAAAAATGAAGGAAGGCTGCTTAGCATCCTATGCTAGGATTAGGTTTTTGCTAAATAGTTTAGAATCTATTCTAGATAAAATCTTGATTAAGTCCCAAGGCCGAGTCTAGAATCAAACTGTTGATATCAAAAATATCCCCTTTTGGTGTTTCAAGTGCAAAATAGTAGGGCATATTTGGAAACATTGTGTTGATTCCCAATTGTACACTCCTCTAATCTAGCCTTGCACACTTGAAAGAAATGAAAAATAGTGATGAGAAACCCACTAGAGTGTTGCTGTAGTTAGGGGAAGGTTTGGCATCAAGAATGGACCAGACTAGAGAAAATGACTGAGAGGCACCTACAAAGGGTATGGTCAGTTCCATATTGCTTCTGGCTCTACTTGAACCAAGGTGAGAGGACATGTGGGGTAGCTCACTCATATGGGGAGATTATGCAATTCAACCTCCATGGTGATTATTGGCACAAGGGAACACAAATATAACCAGAACACAACCAAACTGGCTCACTCCACCAGAGAAGGGTTGTCACACAGAATGGGCAAATGTTCTAGGCCAGACACAAGCTACTAAAGATAGATATGATATGTAATTACAAATTTCATCTAAAAAGAATTTTTAACAATACAGGGGCTAAATAAGAGATTGCAATACTGGGCTTTAAAGCACAAAAAGTAAACACATGCTAAATACATGATGTTTATACATCTACAGGCAAATAACACTTTAGACATGTAAAGGGAATGTTATATGTAGGGCAGGATGGAGAAAAACTAAGTTAATCTAAAATATGGAGAAGGGTGTGGACTATTGGCAAATGAGTATGGAGGCATTAACAACTATGTTATCTTTATTTAATGAATGCTTTTCATTTCAAAATAGATAAGATGAATTTATGCACAAACGATCCTTAGGAATTTACCTACAACACTGCAAATAACTATTCAAGAATTCTTATTAGTTGAATTCATAAACCTAGGACTACCCTTAAGAAGGCTATTAATTCCCTATTTTCGCATATCAAAAATGGAAAAGATTTTATATTCTGGATTCGAACCCTAAATGACTACCATGAAGAGGCACACACCAGATAACCAATCCATTAAATATACAGCATTGTATTTCAACAACATGAATAAATAATGAACCATGAGCGGATTTCATATATTAATTGAATCAAAGTTGATTACAATGTATCTTGAAAATTACATATCAGAACACCATGCAAAACATTTCTGTAACAAGGGAAACATTTTTAATTCTTTCAAAGATTTCCACTGATTTTATAAGAGGAATCAATTTGACATCAAAAAATTACATGGGGAGAACTCTCCTAAGCTATAGCTATGTACTCAAAAATTAACCGACCGTTATAAAGGGACAAACCCCCTTTACTTTTACAACATTCATCATATGTGGCATCTCACAAAAGTGTGCTCCAACTAGAAAAATAATTCATGGGCCTGGAGC